>CM034535.1:57196207-57303027 GCA_020002185.1 Paraescarpia echinospica
TTTGTATTCTTTGTTCAGGGCACCGCTATAGTATTTAGTATTACCGTCAACAGTTTATATTACAAGTAAATATTTTCCTGTGATAGTGTATCCTTTTAATTAGGACGCTGATGTCAGTTTTGACACATATGTATTACGAAAAAGTGACAATTTATTGGGATCCTAGCCTCGTTTTCGATTTACACGTACGTGTTCAGTGCTTCCTCCGTCGGCACGGTTCCTGGCTGAGAGAACCTGCATTCGAACCCTCTTACCGCTTGCCCCGTCGAAGCAGGAGGCCGGAATCAATAAGATTCAAGGCTTTCGTCTGGATTGCGTTTATCAAAGAACACGTGGAACGTTAAGTAATTGACGTAACATTGCCAGACAACACCGCTTTATAGATTGCGGTGGATCGTAATGATCTCAACGAACATGGCCGCTGATATTAATTACGGAATCTGCGGATTAAGCGTATTGCACGCGATTTGGCGTGAAATGTTGTCGTAGATTAACCGAGTGGACGCGAGGCGGCCTCTGGTCCTGCCTATTACTCGGCAGACGGTGTGCCGAATATATCTCCGTGGTCGCGTTCACCTGTGTGCGGCTAGATGTAATTTCCATAATGTCATAGCCGCGAGGCCTTGCACATGCTGCCGCGCCGACACAGCAGTCGCTGCAGCCCAGCTGCATGGTGCTTCCTTCTGTGACGTCATCGCATTAAATATTGCATTTGTATTTATAATGCATTCACGCACACATGCCCACGGCCGCACGCACGCTTTGAGCTAGGATCGCTGCACACCGAAAGTAAAATAATTAGGAGCAAAACACGTTTTAGGAGCACACATGCTTTGACTAATTAAAATGCAAAACAAAATGTGTAGTGGGATTTTATTAAGCACTATTTCTTATATATTCATTGGTTCGCCACTGAGCTCGGATTGTCTGAGGATATTGGCGCGTTAGAAGTTATTTACTATTATTATTATTATTATATACAACATTTTGTTTGTAATAAATTCCAGATACAGTTATGTAATTTGACCTAGTCATTCTCCCCGATACTTTTGTTGATATTTATAACCATAACAATTATGTAAGTTAAATTGTACAAATTTATTTTGAATGTATGTATTTCCATCATTACCAGAAATACCGAGCTTTCGTAGACGCTAGGTTCGTGCCAATCGCCCGCGTTAAATGACAGATTTAATTGTTTTTGTCGCAGCGCAACGCACTAATTGTTTTTTTTTTTTGTGGCAACACGTGGCCTGTTAAAGCATCGCCTGCACATCGTACGATCGGTACACGCATAAAAGACACATTTAAGTTTTTATTAGAATTCACTACTACATCAGACATGAGTAATATAATCCTTACTGTTGCTTTGAGTTATTGTAATTAGTGGAATATGTTATGTTTATGGTATTTAGATTTTTTTCTTGAATCCAAAATGAATTAGTTTATAATATAATAAAACTTTCTAATTCACAGCCATGTACTAGCCATATTTTTATCTAAATATCTAGTGAAAATAGCAGAGTAAATGACCTAGTAACACCAATAAAGATATTTACTTTTCTTAATTTTGGATTTTTTTATGTGCTTTGAAGAGGACACATTTTTTTTTTAAGATTACTAATAAATGTCATAATCAAAAGTGGCTATTGTATATTATGAACATGAATGTAATTTGAATGTGGATATCTTTTTACAAATTTAATATTCTTCATTTATAATTTAAATAATTAAACACACTTTTTAAAACTATGCTGTATTGTGGTCATTTTGTAGAACAAATGTAAGCTGCAATGTCGTAACATAAGTGAGAGGAGACATATTTATTAACTCAGTCTTCAAGCACCCGAACATTTAAAGGAACGTCGTATATCCGTTACCCAGGATCAGTTACCGGTTAATAGTCGTTATAATGCATAGTTATTAGCAAGACCTGTCATGTCGTGTGTGTAAAGACCGTAAGAACCAAACACGTCAACGATAGGGACGTCTGGCTCTGCAAGACCTGTCATGTCGTGTCTGTAAAGACCATAAGAACCAAACACGTCAACGATAGGGACGTCTGGCTCTGCAAAATCTGTCATGTCGTGTGTGTAAAGACCGTAGGAACCAAACACGTCAACGATAGGGACGTCTGGCTCTGCAAGACCTGTCATGTCGTGTCTGTAAAGACCGTAAGAACCAAACACATCAACGATAGGGACGTCTGGCTCTGCAAGACCTGTCATGTCGTGTCTGTAAAGACCGTAAGAACCAAACACGTCAACGATAGGGACGTCTGGCTCTGCAAAATCTGTCATGTCGTGTGTGTAAAGACCGTAGGAACCAAACACATCAACGGTAGGGACGTCTGGCTCTGCAAGACCTGTCATGTCGTGTCTGTAAAGACCGTAAGAACCAAACACATCAACGATAGGGACGTCTGGCTCTGCAAGACCTGTCATGTCGTGTCTGTAAAGACCGTAAGAACCAAACACGTCAACGATAGGGACGTCTGGCTCTGCAAAATCTGTCATGTCGTGTGTGTAAAGACCGTAGGAACCAAACACATCAACGGTAGGGACGTCTGGCTCTGCAATAAATGATAATGAGAGGCAACAGCGAGTATTATTTTATTATATCTATCTGACTGTTGACAGATATTTCGAATATTTCGTGATGTGAAATACAAATTGCGTACAATGTTTTGGGCTATTAAACGACAGTTGACGGACAGCAAACCGTCAACGTATTTATTCTAGTAGAAGAACAGCAAGTAAATGCATAGAAGTCGGAACGAGTTGTATATCAGGGTCTGAGCTGGAACTTCAGCACCCGCTGCTGTCGGGCATTATTTCGAAGCGTGGAGATATTTTCAAATTCACAAAATACTGGAGGTGGTATTTAACCATCTACTCGAAATATTGGTAGGTTTAGCCCCCCGTAACCCCTTCCGACTCCAATGGATTGTATGAATGAGTAACATATATCGTACCTTTATAATAATTTCAACCTACATTCCAGACCACCATGAAACCACAATTTTACTTTCAACTGCCCTGAAACTGCATGTGTTGGTGTTACATTGTGCTGGCAACTAGTGCGCATGTCGGCAACTGACCGATATATGCCAGCATTTCACGTAGGCGTTTGAAAATGCTGGTTACTGAAGTTATCTAATCTATCACTACTATTTAGGGTCAACACTACCAACATAGGACTAATCCTTCAAGCATAGGATGTTAACAACAAAAAATTTCCGATTACGATGATATTTTCACATGTTATGCCGAAGATGCCGAAGATGCCGAAGATACCTACGGATCGAATGCTGAGCCGACAGATGACCGGTCTGCTCTAGCATTTTACATACATGTGCCTACTTCTGAACATATATGTGAAACTTTCATAAGAAAGTTTACGTAAATGCTTCTTATGCTGTAATTCTAGTTCTAGTTGTTTCCAGCGCTCGGCAACGTTCTATTAACTGACTAGTCTGTATTATTGTGGTTACAATGTAATGGTCTTATGAGGTCTCATTCAACTTGTCAGTCTTTTTCAGAACATTATCGCCAAACTGACCTTTAAAAGGTGCCGACACTGAGGGTGGTCACTGCCAGGGTGCTTGTCAACCTCGATGGTTCTTTTACGCCCCAAATTGAGACGGGACCGACATTAATGTGATCTCCGAGTCACGAGGGGTACACATTCCCCAATGTTGAGAGCCAGGTTTTTACACCAAATATCATGCCTGCCCGGTCCGGGTTTCGAACTCAGAGCGCTGGCACGTCTGGTGGATGTGCTAACCACTACATTAGCCGCGCTCCATAATTATGAGATCACATAAAACAATTATATTGTGTTATCAGACAAATACTGGTTTTGTGTCATTTGTATCATGTGTACAGTTTCTAAAATAAACTGTCCTACAGCTTAAAGGGTCTCTCATTTTATTTCAGGAATATAATGTATCTGACATTATCTAATCGGTTACTGCTATTTAGATCCTACACTACCAACCATTGGTAAAAAAACATTTCTCCGATTAACACTGTATTATCATAGTATATATGCCACAGATATCTACAGACTGAATGCCGGGTCGACAAATGACCAGTCTGCGGCAGCATGTCATATATAGGCTTTTGAACGCGCCATTTCCTAGATGTCCGATCTTTTGCTGTCACTTACATTGCAAACTTAGGACTAATCATTCAAATATAGGGTGTTAACAAAACAATTTTATCCGATTTCGATTATATTTTCACAGTATATGCTGAAGATACCTACGGATCAGATGTTGGGTTAGCAAAGTGACCGGTTTGCGCAATCATTTCATATATAGGCTTTTGAACGTGTTATTTCCTTGAGATATTCGACCTTTTGCTGCCATTTTACATTGGAAACATAGGCTAATCATTCACGTATAGGATGTTAACAAAAACATCCCCGCGTGCCATGCGCGTTTGTTTTGGGCGCGTAATGGAAATTAATATCGCCGCTGCGCGCGGGAAGGGTGCAACGGTGACGCATGCGTAATTGGTTTGTCTCGGTATTTCTGGTAATGTATAGTATTAACACATGGAACACTCTCTCCTTTATATTCTGACAGGCTTTACGTTGACTTGTGCATATGATAGTTATTTCACTGTTTAAAATTTAAACAAACAAAACACTGGTTAGCTAGTTAGTTAATAGTTGCCCCTTTCTGTTACTGAAAACCCAAGTACATGGATGTCCGCATAGGTCTTTGTACAGGTACATATTTTTGATAGCCTTAGGAGACAAAGAAGTCAACATTCATTGACTACAATGTAGAGAGAGAGAGAGAGAGAGAGAGAGAGAGAGAGAGAGAGAGAGAGAGAGAGAGAGAGAGAGAGAGAGAGAGAGAGAGAGAGGTTAAATGTCATCATGCACAACTTGTCTGATGGCCCAAATGGTCAGTTTACTGGCATGGCAATAATTCATGGACAAAAATTCCAAGTCGCACATTTCGACTAAAGCAATTTATCTAGTTGCAGGCGTAAGATTATACTCGCAAATACAACTACCTAGTCGCAACTTCCGGCCCGTGTCCGGTGGACAGTCCGCGCAGGAAAGACGTTGTCCACTCACGTCCCAGACCTTGCAGTGTTCGAATTACACTCGCAAGTACGCATGCGCGTTTTTGGCTCTAGACTCAGTAGTGATTAACACTGCTTTGAATACGACCCGGCCTTGCTTCTCCTGTGTCTAATGCGTCGCAGCCTGCATTAGCACATCTGAATGTGCGGACAATTTCCTGCTTCCGCGGATGTCAGTCAAACATGTAGATATCTACGTGACCACCATTCCGTCTTCGGATCTCATCGTGCTTCAAGGAAAGACGCGGTTAAAGCTTTTATCTCTAATGCCAACACGTCATGTCCATCGTTCGGTGAGAACTGGTTACGTGTTTCTTTGTAAATGCGAAAAGTGTGGTAAACAGGCACACAACACCACGTGACGTCGTACAGAAAGTGTGTTCAAATCGAAAACAAGGCAGAAACCCTTTACTTTTCTCTAATATAAATTTGTCACAACTGGCCGGCAGCAGCATCTCAAACAAACGGGTGCAAATTATGTGGAATTTTATTTACTTATTACATAAGATATTTAAAAGTTTAAAACCCACAGTAAACACAACAACGATGACATAAACAATAGTTTACGACGTCATCGCACGCGCCATTTTGTACACGATGTCTGCATGGCTGCTCATTGTTTGGTATACATGTGTTCACTTCCGGTTCTGTAAGTAAAACTGATTTTATTTTGTTCAGATAACGTTTGTTCCAAGTACACACAGCATGACAAGTTTCACATTTCAACTATGATTGGTTGCTGTTGTTGCTGATGTTGCTGTTGTTGTCATATAACATAAATAATTTAAATGATCGATTTTGATACAATTATGTATGCGCACCATTCATTCACTACTAGTCATATTGTTGGTGATGTGTAGCGACAACTACGCGTTATCTTACACTTTAGTTGGCGACACAAGAACGACCATCAGGAAACACGTCTTGTTAGTTCCACGAACCGTTGCTGGGAACTGTTGCTGTCCCTTCGTTTCCGGTTTCTCCTCTTTAAGTAGACGTTACGACTGTTGACGGTGACGCATAATTACCAGCGCACGCCACCAGACATGCATATATATCTGTGCAGCCAGCGAACACACAGCTAAGTGAGTAATTAACACAAGTAATTTATTAATATATGCTTACGCATGCAGAGAACGTTTGTGTGTGTGTGTGTTTGTGTGTATGTTTGTGCGTGTGCGTGTATGTGTACGTGTGCATGTACGTGAGTGTTTGCGAGCGTGCACGTGCTAGCATTATGTCTGGGTGCAAGATGTTTTAAAATATACTTAGAAATACGTGGACAACTTTGCCCCGATCTCTCCTATTTACCTACTTATAATATAATGTGGTTTTCCAATAACTTTCACTGTATCCACCGTGTCAATGTGGTTTCAAAGGATATGTAAGTATTTACGGATCACACAATTCGTAGGTCTGTTTCGTACAGTGGGATTGTTTCCTAGAATAGATGATAATATTGCTTCACACAACGTCATATTGTAAATAATTGT
This sequence comes from Paraescarpia echinospica, assembly GCA_020002185.1. Lineage (NCBI taxonomy): Eukaryota > Metazoa > Annelida > Polychaeta > Sabellida > Siboglinidae > Paraescarpia > Paraescarpia echinospica. The sequence continues at coordinate 57,202,803 of CM034535.1, forward strand.
TTTCTCTAGTTGAATTGTTTCATAGAGTGGAGGTTGTGGAGTATATTGTTTAATAAAATGTGGATAACTGGTTTCGTCTTCAGTTGAATTGTTAGAGTGGAACCGTTCCCTAGACTGTAACTTATGGACGTGTTCCGTAAACGGCCTACCGATGATCCGCGTACAATCTCTACTCTTCGTCATCCGACTTCGGTTTCTCGCTGTGTTTCCTGCGAACTTGCCGTGTTTCTGCTCTGTCTGTCAATGTCATCAGGTGTATTCTCAGCGAGTCGCTCGCACGCTACAGTTAGCTGTTTCGTGTGAAGACGCTACTAAAAGACGATTCTAAAAGCAGTGCTGGTGAAACGTCCGTTAATAACACAAACGCAATGTTTTTTAACTTTTCAAAGAATGTTTTCATGCACATAAATGTGTTTTCCCCATGGAATATTAATCAGAATGTGTCGCACACAAACTAATTGACCGCAAGACGTTGCGTGATAGATAAAATAACTGTTTATGACGGTTGCTGCCGTCACTTGAATAGGAGAACGTCAGTAGACGGAGAGTTAAACATGCCAGAAAACCAATCTACTGCATATAACATGGCAGATATGTTAATGTCGGCGAAGGTCAAAAGTGATATATTTGAAATCGTCGTACCTGAAAAAATCTCTATTTTGACATCAACTACGTGGCTCTGGGTTACGTCATTCTTAAAAAACGGGACTAATAGGCTTTGACGGGCACCATCTTTAAAAATGGCGATTATATCAATGTCAGTGTAGGGTAAATTTAACATTGTTAAATTCGCTGCCCTCAAATCTATACATAGGCATACACATTACTACTCTACGTGACGTAGTTGCTAAGATATGGCGACATTTGTATTGACGACCGCCATGTTTAAAAATGGTGGATGTGAAGGTCACAGAAGTTCAAATGTAAATTATTTGAAATCCTTGACCCATATGTATAGTTCTATGCGACGTAATTATTTCGATATGAGGAAATTGGGTTTGGTGACCATTTTTAAAGACGGCCGGTAAACAAAGAATTTTTTTTTCACAAGTGACGTACACCTGGACAGGGAACCGTATGCCATAGACAACATCTCTGGCAAGTCAAATCTTTGGTGTAGTGGGTGCCCTACGAAATAACAAATATATGTACTTGGCAACCAGATTAGATGCTTTGTTATGCTTGTGTGAGGTATAACATTTAGACATCATATAGTTGCGCAGTTTCAGCAGGTGCACCGGCCGTGTGTGGTCGGGCCAAAACCGCTGATGTTTGACCTTTCTCTGTATTACATCCAACATCAAGCTAACGACTCCCATCGGAGATTGCAGAGGCAAGTGGCTTGCATCGCTTCGCTTCGACGCCGGGCACATATCAATGAAATGTGCAGCCGGGCCTTCATATCTGCACGCGCCGAATCTCACCAGTTATATTTCACTCATGTCACGCAGTCGCATAAGCGTGCACGCGGACGGCAACGAATCACGTGCCGACGATGGCGCTGCCACAGCTGTCAGTGGTGCTACCGCCGGGTCTCGAGCTGATCGATGCCTCGAGTACTTGGATGGCTTCCAAACAGTTGTCATATTGTGGCGAGCCTCTTGGGCCTGTCTCAAGGGTCTGGTTGACGTCCTCGTCTTGTGCTTCATTTATCAAGACCTTAATAGAATCACTACGCGCACATGTAGACCTACCTCAATGTGTACAGGTGGAACATCATTAAAGCGAAACAAAAGACAATTGTATGGGCATGTGCACATGAAAGAGTTAATACAATGTAAACATTTGCAACTACAATAAAAGATGTCACGCCATTTTTAGAAGTTACAGCGCCAAAATAAATTCGGCAACACAAACTAGAGTTATATTCTCAGTTTGCAAACTAAAAACGTTTCTGCAGATTAAATGATGTATCTTCAACAAGGTTATTCTAGGAAACTGCTGCCATTTTATTATAGTTGCTAATTATTAGTTTTTATTAACTCTAGTAGGATCAAAGGCTTCCTTTAAAGCGACTGTGACCGTTCCGTTCCAGGAATCATAAAGCCAGGTTCGGTAATCATTAGCAGGAACTTCGCCGAATCAGTTGTGCTTTGTCCCACTTTTCCTTTTCGTGGGCGCAACATTCAGATTACGAGCAAATTCGTGATTATGAAAAACAATTTGGTGCCGGTATAGCTCAAAACACATGTATTCCATCCTCGCGCGCCAGGGGTCGCTGCTGCTGATTACGTCAGTCCCAGCCAGCAGTACCCCCTGGCTGATCGCTTTGTGAAACTCTGAATTTAAGTTCAGTGTATCAAATCGCTCACTAGATCAGTAGATCTACTCAGGTCTGGTGGTCATAATAAAAATAATTTCAACCAACCGTGGCTCATGTTACATGCAATGTTTAGGAAGTAGAAGCAATTATTCGAATACACAATACCGCTAAGCTGCTCGTGCTAATGGGCGAACGGGTAATTATATATTGGGATTCCCAGAAGTCGTTTATCCGTCTTCAAATTGGGGCGGGTATTTGCGCTGTTCTCACGGGTGATGCAGTCGCGACTGGCGAAGTCAATTACTAGTTTGACTCAGCTAACTTCCGCACTTCACGTAGGGGATCAGCCAGGGCTAGTTTTGCATGGCAAACAACCCTGGCTTGCGAGGATGATGTATTCTGGTATTAAGAACAACATTTTGAAAAACCATTACGTGTAAACGTATCAATTTCACACAATCTCTGTAATAACGAAATTTATAGTGTCGTCTAGGTTGGACTTTTATGAATCCATGACACATTGTCATTCACGAAAGCGAGTCGTATTGCAAATCCTAGATCGCGACTGAATTACTCACATACATACAAGTCAACATTCTCCGCTTTGTGCTGAGTCGTGATAGCACTTCAGATATTGGACAGGCGTGATCCATTATGGCAGAAAGGCTAGAGTGGCTGAGATTATATGGTTGTCACGTTTCTAACAGCGCTGAATAAAAGGGCAGAACGACATAAGCTGTGCCGTTGGTTAGGAAGGAGGCAGCCTACATTCAGGACAAAGAAATGTTCAATATGTTCGCTCTGACAGACTAAACAGTCGACTAATGTTGGTACCCTATATGGTACTGCACAGTGACACGTAGTTTTCTGGCTAAACTCACTTACTTACTTCGTAAAAAGATGCCCAGTATGAAATGTACAGTTTCTTGCGCGCATATAAAACAGCTACGTTTTGTAATATCCTTCATTACGTGTGCGTGGAGCGCCGTGGACACGTAAATAAATGACGTTTTCAAAAACATCCCTTTTACATAATTGCAATTACATGAAACAAGATTGCAAAACACCCAAGCCTAAATATAACCAATCATACATTCAAATCCTCAATGTTTTTGTCATGTTCTTCACCGTTCCAAATGACGCTGAGAAGTGCCTCGATATGCCACTTTCTCATAAAGCTTTTAACTAGCATTGGTGTAGAGATGGCATTCGATATACAATGGATAATCCTTCATTTAATGTACATGTGAAACAACGTAACATGATTTAGGTTAACAAAGCGTTAATGCCAAATCATCAATTCACAATCAAAACTGATTAATTCACCAGAATCAAAAAGAGAGTGCGCGGACAGAATACAGATAATTTGGCATGAAATAATAATGGCATGTACTATATGGTCTATATCTACTATAGGTTTATCGATCTAATAAACGCAACTCATGAAATATTATGATGAGTCGACAAATATTGTATTGTTTGCTCTTAATTTTAATATGTTTGTTTTCAAACGTTTTGTAAGCTGATGGTAATACATTAACTGTTGCGACTTCGCGATATTTCATTTATGCCGCATTGTTCCGTTCGTAAACGTATAGATCTGCAAGGAACAAACGATCAAAACATCAAACCATATTTTCTTTATGCAAAACAAACAACTGAATTGACAAAAACTGTAGGTAATGTTTAGCTGTTACGCTGCTGATCTTTCGTTGCTCCACCTAACTGGTGGGACACGTTTCATTTCCGCGTGGAATTCGATCGTTTCCCAGGCTTTACCTAGAATTACGTGTGGTCTCGTGGGATCACGTGGAAAGCAGTTTTAGTGTAATTTATATATTATTATTATTCTAATGTATTGTTTTCTTGTTTGGTGTTAGTGGTTAATTAATGTTAGTGTGTGAGTTGGTTAGTTAGCGTTAAACGCTGTGAATTTATGCATATTACTTATTAAATCATATTTAATACAATAATTATTGTTATTTTATAAGTTTGTATTAGAATACACACTTAGCAGCAGGGTGGCACTCATGTTAGGCTCATGCGTAATGCCTTAATGAGAGTCTCCCTGACCATACATTTCTTTACATTTCTTTGCTGTAAATAATATGTATTTTATGGTCGAATAAATGATTCTGATTCTGTGTCTATGTAGGACTATAGTTATTGTTCTCGTCAGCAGTTGTAACGTGTAGATTTACCGCAATACGTTACTCATAGACATAGTAGATCTTTGTATATACGTCAACATACTGTGAATATGTCATCAGGAATCAAACTCAGAGGCGCATCAGCGTCGTGTCACATAGTCAAAAAATTATACTGCAACAGGAAAGTGCAAGAAGAGGAATTACCTGTGATGGAGTATGACGTTACGGAACATCCGAAATTCAAGCTCTACCAGAACCAAGGAGCCTCTATTTGGACAGGAGGCGTCACTGAGCGAGAAAATGGCCGTCTACACTGAAGGTTTTTGTCCGCCATTCGGGAGGCAAGCGCATGCGCCTGCGGGACCGCTGCGCGCGATGTTAGCGTGTTTGTTCAGGGACCTCATTTCATCAGAATAATCAAGCAGTGATGCGTCATATCAAATGAAAGATATTAAAGTAATCCTTCACAATTCAAAATAATTAAATTTGCAAACAAATCACGTAGAAATGTTGCAATTATTTATTGAGCCATCTGAACTTCGTCGTGTTTCATCAGAATAATCGTCAGGCTGTACCACTTCTTATATAACTAAAATATTGAGGTTATCGTTGAAAATATTGAGCAATGGTAATGCAAAGAACTGCATTTTCTGCACGCATATGGTTTGACTTGGCGCAACTTCAGAATGGCGGACGAACTGCTTACGTACTTTTCTCGAACAATGTAAATAGCGCGCGCTGCACCGTCTTGTATTGATATACGGTCTTTGACCAGAACGTCATTTCCGATGACGTCACCACGTTCACGTCATTTAAACATGGTCAATGTCGAAGCGAGCGGAATAAAAGTCTTACAATAGTAATAATATACAGCGCGTGCGAAACGGTGCTGTGTGTTTCCATAGTAGAACTAAAATGAGAAAGGGCGTTATACAAGCTGCCAATAGGTGGCGCGCACATCGTAGATTGTTTTGTGCTAGGCAAGTAGGCATATACTATTCAATCGAATGGGACGAACCACGTTCAGAAACTGCTAGAGGTTATACGTTTTCATATAATACAATAGTTAGATACACACACACTCACACATATATATATATATATATATGTATATATATGAACATTTATATAGTGTACTCCTATTTAATTATATTCCGTGTGATACCTAATGTAATATGTCTGTGTTGGTGTAGCCCTAATCCATCCATCTGGTGATCTGATTATTCCGATTAATAACATCTTTAATGTCCTTTCAGTACCGTCGTCCACATTGGCGTTACTGTTTATTGCTCTGATTCGTGTGGGTTCTTCTGTTTGGCGGCATACGTTATTGGCGCGGGACAATACCGTCCCACAACCGCTGCGACCAACAGCCATATGTCGTTTTGTTTACAGGCAATCATTATCGATTTGTGCTCTTTACATACGTAGCCTGACGCCTATGTAAAACTGCGTCCATCGGCCATAGGCCCGTCAAGCAGACGAGCGCCGTGCGCACAACCTGATTCGATTAGAACGACTCCGGAGAATTGAGATCCAACGCTTCGATTATTAGTTTGGATTATCCAGACAGCGGCGCTCTCGTCCAACTAAGGCGACTGGCTTCTTGTCGAGTTTACCAGCAGCCTAAAGTTGTACTCTGACGTCCGACAGCCGTTCTCGGGGCAACACATCCAGTTCAATAGTGTATTTTGGGGCCCTTTGGACGCTAGAGTGTATTTTTTGTTTCAATATAGGGATGGAGTGAAATCGTCATAATACCGGGTTTATGTATTTGTGGTAGGCACGTAGGACAATACTTTGTATTCTGTGTAATTTAGAGGGTTAAACACCTGTCATACAGGTTGATAACATGTTTTTAACACACACGAACACGCAAGCACGCACGCACACACACACACACACACACACACACACACACACACACACACACACACACACACACACACACACACACACACACACACACACACACACACACACACACACACACACACTCACACACACACACACACACACACACACACACACACACACGCACACACACACATTATTCTGAAAGCGTATGGTGCCACATTTGACAACAAATAACATTTTCGAATCTAGCACCAGCGCCGTGGAGTGGCAGATGGTGGTGACGTCAGTTCGCTGCCTGGTCAGACACTGTGTCACGCCGTTTACACATCACATTGTTCCACACTAGATTCTGACCACATTTTCTGTGCCGATACTGCGAACTAGTTGTCTTGGGATTTGCCTTTTGGCCGAATACAGTAATTATATTCGACAGGAAGAAATGCAAGGAGACGGGCATAAGCAGCGCAGTTTTATGTCATCAGCGTGATACAGAAACATCAATCTCTAACACACTCGTCATATCGTCTTAACGTAACTTTATATAAATATGTGATGATCACCGTATACATTATATCTTACAACATGCCGCTACCCTCAGGCATTAACAGCTAACTTGTATAGAATAGGACTTGTTATATTTAGTCACCCAGTTGCACTGCTTGAAGTCCTAGCATTGTAGTCACATCTCCCGGATATAACAGCACACACAACATATGCAACGCAATTTTGTACGTAGCCCCATTAAACTGTCAAACGCTATCTGATATTGCATGGCGAATACAGAATACCGATAGCTGACAACAGTAATGCGCTTCTTAAATCATTTTGCAGACGCTGAGGGTGTGATTTATAACTGGCGTTTAATGGAGCGTTAACGGTGCTAAAAACGAGCGTTGTGTACCGGCACCAGATCATTCTCGAGTTATGGTTAAGTGCTGTGGACTTACTGCTCGTGTATAGATAGCACTAACGGCGTCGACTTTACTGCAGTCATATACTGGTGCTATCGAATCATTCATTACTGATGTCAAGTGCAGGACGGCAGATCGTATGCATAAAAGTCACTGCATTAAAGTCACGGCGATTTGTCATCAATGTACTCAGACTGAACTTTGACGCACTCGAATTTGTACCAAGCGGGTGGCATTTGTATCTGCGATGGTCATACGGCGTTCTCACTGTACAGCATTGTGAAAAGTACCCACTGTGATGGCCATATGCGTTTCACTGTATCGTCTCCCTCCCTCTCCCCCTCTCTCACTTGTAAGTGTCTCTGTCTGTATGTTTGTCTGTCTGTCTGCCTGCCTGTCTGTCTGTCTTTTTCTCTCTCTCTCTCTCTCTCTCTCTCTCTCTCTCTCTCTCTCCTGATGTGGTTGATTACGCACATGTCTGAGAGAGGAAGTATACGAGCCTATTTGTCACGGTACATCATGTACGCAGCATGCTTTTTCTTCTTCATTTCCTGGATACTGTCACTCGCTACTTATGGCTCAAGCAAGCGAGACGCTGTGGAGATAGATGTACCAATGAAGTATTCGTTCTGACGCACTTCTGCAGTCCGCGGTTGGCGTGTTACGAACATCCAACAACGTTAAATGTCCATCTATTTGTCTTCCTTTGCGAACATGTTTTACTGTTTGGTCACTTCTCTCAAGGTATTACTTGTCCACTGTATTACACGCGATAACTACGTGGTGATATTAGGTACAACACGAAAATACCCTTGACTTTGCTAACTTTGCTAACTTGAGATCAATTGTTGGTCGACTGTTTGCAGAACAATCGCGTATACACGAAATCGTGTGCTAGATCTAGACCGCGTATTTTTAATAAATGGTCATGTCACGAAAGAAAATATCGCCGTCAGTAATGCTTACTGCCGTCAAATATAAATCGCTATGCGTAGATGAGCGATTAGTTAATGGGCGTGAGAAAGCATTCACGTGTGCAATCGTTCGTTTTATCCAATTGATTAAGCCACAAATCCAGGGAAATAACACATATTTCTACATAAAAAAGTGGGATTGTTTATTTGCCTAATCTGACAATCGTTAGTTTGGTGACATGATTGACAAAATGCGTAAAAAAACGGTTCGTCACCTCGCGCAAACGCAGCTTTTATCCGAGCAACGACACAGTGACATTAGTGCACGGATTACTAATATCACTACGTCTATCACATTCTACCAATATTCATTGCCTGTCCCGTTGTTTGTAGTATAAACACATGAGGTAATATGCAGTTAGTTACTATTACAGTCGAGGACAATATTGCAAAACTACAATGTAATTAGTTCTTAATCAATTAAACTACGTTTCGCTCAATGAATCTCTGTTCTCGGAACCGTAATCCGAGCTTAATGACACATGTTAAGACATAGTGGCGGAAAATGTTATATAGGAAAATGTAAGAAAATATTGCCACGTTTGTGTGGCCCAAAGCCTCCACTGAATACGTCACTTGTTTCGCCGACATATTGTTTTGATTCTGGTGTGTTTTGAAAGTAAATGGTGTATTTTTCCTACCAACCTGGCTACTTTGACCAATTTCAAGGCCCACCAATTCGCCTATCTAACATTTAGAACTACGTGGTTAATATTATTTGTATAACTGCATTTGTTTAATGTGATTATAATTGTCCTATTCTCACCTACAATACTCCGCCATATATAGCATAATGTGAAATAAACATACGTTTTAAAAATAGTATTTTATTTCCGTTCTCTTGGACAAGCAAACAACTCAAAACACGTGTCGATACGTTGTCAGTTGGCAATTGTCGCAACTGACGTTTTTAAAACATACTCTACATTCGTGGCAAATAAAGGAAAATGGTTAGATACCCGCCAACGAGACCTAGACTTAGGCCATACTCGTCACGTTGGTAACGTTCGTTAGAACATGAGTAAATAAAGTATTTACGTTCTTTGTACGTCATCTTACGTCATCGTACGTCACACCACCACTACGGCACGCCATTGACCTATTAGCGGATAGCATAATTGATCCAGACATTGATAGATGGGTATTTCTCTCCTCTTGATACATTGCGTGTCACTGTAATAAACCTTGGTCTATTATTGCAGTACAGTTCGTAGTTTGTGGCTACGACTACGATCAATAAGGCTAATGCATAATCTTTATGATAAGTAGAGGTATGATACAGCTACTGTTGCTGCTGATATTACTACCACTACCACGGCCACTACCACTACCACTACCACAGCCACTACCACTACTACTACCACTACCACTGCCACTGCCACTACCACTACCACTACCACGGCCACTACCACTACCACGGCCACTACCACTACCACGGCCACTACCACTACCACGGCCACTACCACTACCACTACCACTACTACTACCACTACCACTACCACTACCACTACCACTACCACTACCACTACCACTACTACTACCACTACCACGGCCACTACCACTACCACTACCACGGCCTCTACCACTACCACTACCACGGCCACTACCACTACCACGGCCACTACCACTACCACTACCACGGCCACTACCACTACCACTACCACTACCACGACCACTACCACTGCCACTGCCACTGCCACTATCACTACCACTGCCACTACCACTACCACTACTACTACTACTACTACTACCTCTACCACTACCGCTACCACTGCCACTGCCACTGCCACTGCCACTGCCACTGACACTGTCACTGCCACTACCACTACCACTGCCACTGCCACTACCACTACCAGTACCACTGCCATTGCCACTACCATTACCACTGTCATTGCCACTGCCACTGCCACTACAACTGCCACTGCCATTGCCACTACAACTGCCACTGCCATTGCCACTACAACTACCACTGCCACTGTCATTGTCACTGCCACCACAACAGCCACTGCCATTGCCAATGCCACTGCCACTGCCACTACCAGTACCACTACCACTACCACAGCCGCTGCCACTGCCACTGTCACTGCCACTACCAGTACCACTACCAGTACCACTGCCATTGCCACTGCCACTACCTCTACCACTACCAGTATCACTGTCATTGCCACTGCCACTTCCACTACCACTACCACTACCAGTACCACTGCCATTGCTACTGCTACTGCCATTGTCACTGCCACTACCATTACCACTACCACTATCACTACTACTACCACTACCACTGTCATTGCCACTGCCACTACCACTGCCACTGCTATTGCCACTACCACGACCACGACCACTGCCACTGCCACTACCACTGCCACGGCCACGGCCAAGGCCACTGCCACGGCCACGGCCACTACCTCTACCACTACCACTACCACTGCCACTGCCACTTCCACTACCACTGCCACTACCACTACCACTACCGCTACCTTTATCGCCACCACTACCTCTACCACTACCGCTACCACTACCACTACCACTGTAATTGCCACTGCCACTACAACTGCCACTGCCACTGCCACTGCCACTGCCACTACCACTACCAGTACCACTGCCACTACCACTACCAGTACCACTGCCATTGCCACTACCATTACCACTGTCATTGCCACTGCCACTGCCACTACAACTGCCACTGCCATTGCCACTACAACTACCACTGCCACTGTCATTGTCACTGCCACCACAACAGCCACTGCCATTGCCAATGCCACTGCCACTGCCACTACCACTACCAGTACCAGTACCAGTACCAGTACCACAGCCACAGCCACCGCCACTGCCACTGTCACTGCCACTACCAGTACCACTGCCATTGCCACTGCTACTGCCACAGCCACTGCCACTGTCACTACCACTGACACTACCACTGCCACTACCACTGCCACTGCCACTACCACTGGCACTACCACTGCCACTACCACTGACACTACCACTGTCACTACTACTATTACAAAATGTCCATGTGAATAGAACGGCATTTTCGTGAGGTAGATTTCAATAGAACAACACGCTACCCACGCATCAAGCAATTCGCTAGACGTTCAATATCATGCCACGTCATAATTCAAGAAAACGCAACGTAGTGACGATTTTAGTCTACATATGTGTATTACAACTCTATAATATGAAGATAATATGAAGTATGGCCAAACACTTTTTTTTGTAATGTCAGGAAACCTTTTTCTGTGTGGCTGCGTCCCATAGATGCTTGTTTGTTCTTCCTTGCAAACGACATCGCCTAATACAGTCGCTGTTGATTTTACTCATGTACACACAATTATACAAATCAGTAAAGCAATACCATGGAAACGCTGTCTGAGTCACTTTCTACTCGGCTACTGGTCAAACATGTTATCGACGTCGGCGCACTTGTTCCGCGGGGCTGCATACATTTGCATGTTTGTTCTTCCTTGAAAATAACGATGTCTGATGCAGAGGCTGTGTGTATTAGACGTAATTCAGCGTATTCCATTGTTCGGAGAAGTCATTATATGGAGACATAGTGTGGATTATATTTGCAACGCGGCAGCAGAACAAACATTTTTATCAATGCCACCGAACCAGTTCCGCATGGCTGCCCACAATTGCATGTTTTTTCTACCTTGCAAATTACGTCGACTAATACAGAGACTGTTTATTTTAAACATGTTCAGATTAGTCCATACTATCATAGAAGTCATAATACGGAGACGTAGTCTGAATTATATTAGCAACGCGGCGACCAGCTGAGAACATTTTTTATCAAACCGACGAACCCGCATATATTCCATATCAACAGAGAAGCCGTAACAAGGAGACGCAGTCTGCGTTGCATTTCCAAATCGGCGACTGAACGAACCCTTTGATCAATGTCAGCGAACTCTCTCAGCCTGACTGCGTTCCCACAACTGCGAGTTTGTGTTTCCTTGCAAACGACGTCGTTCACTACAGTCTCCAGGCAACTAGTTTCTGTTTCGCCACATCAAATCATGTCTGCCTTTGGATTGATGCGGCACGAATCGATGGCCTGGCCTGTCGATCAATGTAGACCAGACCGCAATACCGCGTCTAGTGCAATCACACTTGTCGCACCAGGAAAGGAGTTCTCAAATTTACAAGTTTTAGTGTTCACTTGTTAAATGTTGATACCCGAGGTCTGTCAACCCAGTTAATAATGCATGTTAGACTCTACCCGAAATAGCGTATCTTAACTCGCTAGGTGGCGAATACGTCCTAACGCAAGACATCCTTGTCGAGAAGATTGTTAAGAAACACTGATGTGTCCTTCGATATATTAGTCGTAAATCTACACCCAATGGCACCCGATATAACTGGAATAAAATGAATAAATTGACACCTAATTAAATGTCCGCGATTGTTTTTGTCGTGCGCCGCAACATGAAGTGTTGTATTAGACATATCCACCGCATATGCCAACTAAGGTTTTTCAAGTAACCTATAAATCAATTTATTAATAGTCAATTTTGTTTATTGTATTAACGTTTTAGTACAAATTGTAATTTTTACAGATATACTAACCCTCGTCGGTACCTACCAAGCTGTAGATGTCACAGACGTATTGTGCCATATTATCCTCGCTCGTCGATTTGCGGTTTAATGAGCCCATCAGTCGTTAGCAAAGCCGATGCTAATTTGTGTCCGTTTGGTCATACCGGTAAAAACGCGGCATGCGTAGCAATAATCTTAGCTGCTTTAGATCTACAGCTTTATGACTAATTAAACAAACCGTTCCATTGAGCTCAAATCATCTCTTCCGATGTGTTGGCAACTGAACAGATTGCCACCAAAGCATCAAGTTCCACAAGATATATGAACAAGGAAACCATAAGCTAATATAAACTATGTATGTATATACGCCATTTAAGATATCACTCTCCTGCAGTAACATATTTCCACCCAAAACATCAAGTTCCACAAGATATACGAACAATGAAACCATAAGCTAATAAAAAACTATGTATGTATATACGCCATTTAAGATATCACTCTCCTGTAGTAACATATTTCCACCCAAAACATCAAGTTCCACAAGATATACGAACAAGGAAACCATAAGCTAATATAAACTATGTATGTATATACGCCATTTAAGATATCACTCTCCTGTAGTAACATATTTTCACCCAATGCATCAAGTTCCACAATATATACGAACAAGGAAACCATAAGCTAGTATAAACTATATATGTATATACGCCATTTAAGATATCACTCTCCTGGAGTAACATATTTCCACCCAAAACATCAAGTTCCACAAGATATGTGAACAAGGAAACCATAAGCTAGTATAAACTATATATGTATATACGCCATTTAAGATATCACTCTCCTGCAGTAACATATTTCCACCCAAAACATCAAGTTCCACAATATATGTGAACAAGGAAATCATAAGCTAGTATAAACTATGTATGTATATACGCCATTTAAGATATCACTCTCCTGTAGTAACATATTTTCACCCAATGCATCAAGTTCCACAATATATACGAACAAGGAAACCATAAGCTAATATAAACTATGTATGTATATACGCCATTTAAGATATCACTCTCCTGTAGTAACGTATTTCCACCCAAAACATTAAGTTCCACAAGATATACGAACAAGGAAACCATAAGCTAATATAAACTATGTATGTATATACGCCATTTAAGATATCACTCTCCTGCAGTAACATATTTTCACCCAATGCATCAAGTTCCACAATATATACGAACAAGGAAACCATAAGCTAGTATAAACTATATATGTATATACGCCATTTAAGATATCACTCTCCTGCAGTAACATATTTCCACCCAAAACATTAAGTTCCACAAGATATACGAACAAGGAAATCATCAGCTAGTATAAACTATGTATGTATATACGCCATTTAAGATATCACTCTCCTGTAGTAACATATTTTGACCCAATGCATCAAGTTCCACAAGATATACGAACAATGAAACCATAAGCTAATAAAAAACTATGTATGTATATACGCCATTTAAGATATCACTCTCCTGTAGTAACATATTTCCACCCAAAACATCAAGTTCCACAAGATATACGAACAAGGAAACCATAAGCTAATATAAACTATGTATGTATATACGCCATTTAAGATATCACTCTCCTGTAGTAACATATTTTGACCCAATGCATCAAGTTCCACAAGATATACGAACAATGAAACCATAAGCTAATAAAAAACTATGTATGTATATACGCCATTTAAGATATCACTCTCCTGTAGTAACATATTTCCACCCAAAACATCAAGTTCCACAAGATATACGAACAAGGAAACCATAAGCTAATATAAACTATGTATGTATATACGCCATTTAAGATATCACTCTCCTGTAGTAACATATTTTCACCCAATGCATCAAGTTCCACAATATATACGAACAAGGAAACCATAAGCTAGTATAAACTATATATGTATATACGCCATTTAAGATATCACTCTCCTGGAGTAACATATTTCCACCCAAAACATCAAGTTCCACAAGATATGTGAACAAGGAAACCATAAGCTAGTATAAACTATATATGTATATACGCCATTTAAGATATCACTCTCCTGCAGTAACATATTTCCACCCAAAACATCAAGTTCCACAATATATGTGAACAAGGAAATCATAAGCTAGTATAAACTATGTATGTATATACGCCATTTAAGATATCACTCTCCTGTAGTAACATATTTTCACCCAATGCATCAAGTTCCACAAAATATACGAACAAGGAAACCATAAGCTAATATAAACTATGTATGTATATACGCCATTTAAGATATCACTCTCCTGTAGTAACATATTTCCACCCAAAACATTAAGTTCCACAAGATATACGAACAAGGAAACCATAAGCTAATATAAACTATGTATGTATATACGCCATTTAAGATATCACTCTCCTGTAGTAACACATTTCCACCCAAAACATCAAGTTCCACAAGATATGTGAACAAGGAAACCATAAGCTAGTATAAACTATATATGTATATACGCCATTTAAGATATCACTCTCCTGCAGTAACATATTTCCACCCAAAACATCAAGTTCCACAATATATGTGAACAAGGAAATCATAAGCTAGTATAAACTATGTATGTATATACGCCATTTAAGATATCACTCTCCTGTAGTAACATATTTTGACCCAATGCATCAAGTTCCACAATATATACGAACAAGGAAACCATAAGCTAGTATAAACTATATATGTATATACGCCATTTAAGATATCACTCTCCTGCAGTAACATATTTCCACTCAAAACATCAAGTTCCACAAGATATATGAACAAGGAAACCATAAGCTAATATAAACTATGTATGTATATGCGCCATTTAAGATATCACTTTCCTGTAGTAACATATTTTCACCCAATGCATCAAGTTCCACAATATATACGAACAAGGAAACCATAAGCTAATATAAACACTATGTATATATATACGCCATTTAAGATATCACTCTCCTGCAGTAACATATTTCCACCCAAAACATCAAGTTCCACAAGATATATGAACAAGGAAACCATAAGCTAGTATAAACTATGTATGTATATACGCCATTTAAGATATCACTCTCCTGTAGTAACATATGTTCACCCAATGCATCAAGTTCCACAATATATACGAACAAGGAAACCATAAGCTAATATAAACTATGTATGTATATACGCCATTTAAGATATCACTCTCCTGTAGTAACATATTTTGACCCAATGCATCAAGTTCCACAATATATACGAACAAGGAAACCATAAGCTAGTATAAACTATATATGTATATACGCCATTTAAGATATCACTCTCCTGCAGTAACATATTTCCACTCAAAACATCAAGTTCCACAAGATATATGAACAAGGAAACCATAAGCTAATATAAAATATGTATGTATATGCGCCATTTAAGATATCACTTTCCTGTAGTAACATATTTTCACCCAATGCATCAAGTTCCACAATATATACGAACAAGGAAACCATAAGCTAATATAAACTATGTATGTATATACGCCATTTAAGATATCACTCTCCTGTAGTAACATATTTCCACCCAAAACATTAAGTTCCACAAGATATACGAACAAGGAAACCATAAGCTAGTATAAACTATGTATGTATATACGCCATTTAAGATATCACTCTCCTGTAGTAACATATTTTGACCCAATGCATCAAGTTCCACAATATATACGAACAAGGAAACCATAAGCTAGTATAAACTATATATGTATATACGCCATTTAAGATATCACTCTCCTGCAGTAACATATTTCCACTCAAAACATCAAGTTCCACAAGATATATGAACAAGGAAACCATAAGCTAATATAAACTATGTATGTATATGCGCCATTTAAGATATCACTTTCCTGTAGTAACATATTTTCACCCAATGCATCAAGTTCCACAATATATACGAACAAGGAAACCATAAGCTAATATAAACACTATGTATATATATACGCCATTTAAGATATCACTCTCCTGCAGTAACATATTTCCACCCAAAACATCAAGTTCCACAAGATATATGAACAAGGAAACCATAAGCTAGTATAAACTATGTATGTATATACGCCATTTAAGATATCACTCTCCTGTAGTAACATATGTTCACCCAATGCATCAAGTTCCACAATATATACGAACAAGGAAACCATAAGCTAATATAAACTATGTATGTATATACGCCATTTAAGATATCACTCTCCTGTAGTAACATATTTTGACCCAATGCATCAAGTTCCACAATATATACGAACAAGGAAACCATAAGCTAGTATAAACTATATATGTATATACGCCATTTAAGATATCACTCTCCTGCAGTAACATATTTCCACTCAAAACATTAAGTTCCACAAGATATATGAACAAGGAAACCATAAGCTAGTATAAACTATGTATGTATATACGCCATTTAAGATATCACTCTCCTGTAGTAACATATTTCCACCCAAAACATTAAGTTCCACAAGATATACGAACAAGGAAACCATAAGCTAATATAAACTATGTATGTATATACGCCATTTAAGATATCACTCTCCTGTAGTAACATATTTCCACCCAAAACATTAAGTTCCACAAGATATACGAACAAGGAAACCATAAGCTAGTATAAACTATGTATGTATATACGCCATTTAAGATATCACTCTCCTGTAGTAACATATTTCCACCCAAAACATTAAGTTCCACAAGATATACGAACAAGGAAACCATAAGCTAATATAAACTATGTATGTATATACGCCATTTAAGATATCACTCTCCTGCAGTCACCGCGTCGAACTGTTTGCTGTAGATAATGTGTTGTTTTCTGTACCGCGCTTTCCTCGTTAGATCAAACATTCACTGATATTTGTGTAACTCTACTTCGTGTCACTCAGCTCCCTGTTTTCCTTTTGTTTTAAGAAAATGTCCATCAACATTTTCATAATCATCCAATATTTAAACGTCGGTCTGCTTTTTAATTTTCTGATCTCTCGTGTTGTAAAACCGCATTTGTGACAGTGTAGAATGGCTTTCGTCATAGTGGATATATCTGATGTGCATGGAATCAGCTTTTTGTCGTTTTTGTGCTCTTTCTAACCTATCAGTTAAATAATTAATTGGTCGGTAACACAATACGAAGGAATCGTATTGTGTTACCGACCAATTAATTATTTATAAAAAAAAACAATATTAAATTGCAGACAAGTCGCGATATTTTTAAAGATTATGACAGTCGGGAAATGTCGTTGGACGGACGATGTGGCAGATTTAATATGACATCAAACAGTTAATCGCCCCATGATTAATTCGGCGTAATTATTGAACAAAAGCGTCATTTTTCACTAACAAAACAAATTAATAGTGTTATTTTCTCCATCCGAAAGATTACTATGCTTTTTGTAATTGTCAATAATCGTTATTCAAAGAAAATTATAAACGTTTGCCATTATTGTTTATAATTTCAATTTGTTCGCTTAGTCGTGACTCCCGTTTGTTCCGAAGAATATAAAAGGCATCAGGCAATAATGCAACATCCTTCATCTGAAACCTGACAAGGTTTTATTTTATTTTACTCTTTTCATATTATATTAGGAAAATATTTATAAAATAAGTATTTCTTGCACCAAAACCCGTATTTGTAGGAAAAGACGGAACCCTATTTTCTAAGAAAAAAACGTTTAGCTATTACCGCGTAACGTGATATTTGACGATTGTGTGAAAAATGAATTGATGATTGACTGCAATAGGGCCTGCATTTACTTAGGATATTGCATGCGTGTTGCCAAGGAAAGCATACTCAATCTTGAATTGATTGATTCTAGTAGTCTAACGAGTCGCGATATAACGACGACGTCGGTGGCACTACATTAACACAACGTAAACTGTTGACTTGGAACAAAACTCCCGAATGACCGTCAATGACAAACACACTTTGATTAATTGCATGGTAAAATAAAAACGATACCTCGGTCAGTTGCGCTGGCTCGTGGCAGAAAGGTGTGCTCGAGTTAATGTGTGCATTCGTCCGCTGTACCTGTCTTTGCGGTTGCCATGGCAGCGGCGACCATGGGAAGGGCAGAGACCACTTGCTTTTATGTGTACCGCAGTAACACTTGTGTATATCACTTACGATGATATCGCACCATAAAAGTACTCGTTGTGTTGTTGCTCTTAGCTAAACACGCATACCCATTGCGCGTGTACGTGTATACGTGTACATCTGTAAGAATGTATATTTTACTTATACTCTTCGTACCCTTCACACCAAAAGTAACCAATATTAATAATTACTACATAGCAATGTAGCACAACGCAAGTACACACAAAACCATTCAACAGCTGTAATTCCATACAGGATTAGTTTCTTATGATCTGTAGCAAAGTGCTACTTACTGTAACATTGCGTTCCTTTAGAAACCCGTAATGATGGAAATAAATGCAGTATTACAGTCGAGCCTCACTTTATGGTCACCTCTGTAATACAACTTATTTCCTTAACAGTAATGTATAGGAAACCAATCCTGCTAATACGGTCAAGTCACCTCGCCATTCGTGCCACTTTACCTAGTCCGAAGGGTTCAAATGTACTTTGCAAACAAATGTTGTTTCTAAATGCTTATACACTGTAGTAAAAATCCATACATGCCAACTTGTTTTTGTTAAAACGCTTCCCGGGTCACGCTGTCTCGTCGCGCTGTCTCGGATCCTGACATCGGAAGACGGGGGCTGTTGCAGATTTTTCTAAAATTCAGCGGTTCAATACGTGTAAGCATGCCTCCCGTGGTCTCGTGCTGTCTCGAAGACGGAAAGAGGTGCAGTTGGAGATTTTCAGAGAAATTCTAAGATTTGACTGTATTTCGGGAGACCGGGAGATACACCCAAAATCCGGGAGACCCAAGGATTTCACGGGAGAGTTGGCAGGTATAAAAATGTAGTGGTATTTATTTTGTGTCGGACCACCCGTAGAGGGTGTTGACAACGACATGTTGCACTGTTACAGAAGATTCGAGTCGGTCGACGGCGAAAGGCTACAGCGAGCTGGGCCAACGGGACGTGGCTGACGACAAGGAGAAGGACGACTCGGACAGTGACGCGGCCGACAGCGAAGACTCCGAGCTCGATGACACGGACAGCGAATTCGGCGAGTAGCAGACATGATCGAGTGATCTAATATGTTCCATTCTCTCAACATTAAAGCCATAGCATTAGCAGAAAGTTCGCTGATTCAATAGTACTACATCCCACTTGCGATCTTGATTATATGAACCAGCCAAGATCAATTCCTAATCTTTGTCAACATCCTATTTTTCCCCAGAGTCATATATCAAACCATAGCCGGATCCAGGGGGTCTGGTGGGTACATATATGTATATATAGGCCTATGCATGCACACATATGGGTGCGTGATCATACGCAGGCACGCACGCATGCGTCGCGTGTTTCATGAGAACAAGATAACTACATTTGAATTAGCATCGATCTGTGATTTCGTGTTAATGCGTAACCATCGGCCTATGTTACACGAGACGAGGCCAGAGCGGGCCGGAGCGGGCCAGAGCGGGCCAGAGCGGGCCAGAGCGGGCCAGAGCGGGCCAGAGCGGGCCAGAGCGGGCCAGAGCGGGGGTCCAGACACAGGGACCACTGCGAGAAACTATGGGGAGATCAACAATGATTGGTGGCATTTTATTATAATAATGTGACATAAATAAATAAACGCTAAGGTAATTAGTCATGATAGCGGAAACATATAACGCAGTATTTAATATTTGCACTGCGTAGATTATAGTTTGATCGATTATAGCATAGCCCCCTGTGTGATACATAGGCCTAATAAAACATATAAATTTGCATTCTGAGTTAAACTACCATTTTATCTGTTCAAGAAAGTGTATGTAGCCATACAACGTGAACAATATTTAGTCATTTCATCATACTTGCCATTTGTTACCGTATGTCACTTTGGCATTTGATATGCTATTCGATAAATTAATGTTTTTTTTGCAAAATTATCTGTCGCTAGGTCCCGGCCGGTAGAACAATAAACGTGTGACACCTGAATATAACTATTCGTCTTTTGCGCCGTATTATCTTAAAATGACATATTATGTGAAAGTAAGTTTATACGGAGTTGAGAAAAATGTATATATAGTGTAGGCCTGTGGGCTGTGGCGTACCCAGGGGGGGTTAGGTCAACAGCACCCCCCTTCCCCCGTCTTCCGATGTCACAGTCGAGCCAACCGAGACAGCCACAAGGTGAAGGAAGATGTGAAGATATGCGGCGGAGCGGCGGCGACATTTTTTCAGTGGTGCTCTGGTAGCCCTACCCCCAATATGAATTTCGTTCCTGCGCCACTGGTAATACCCGTTTGGAAATCCCACAAAATTCAATCCTGGGTACGCCCCTGATGGGGAATGATGATTCATTGGAAATTTGTATTTATAAAGATTGTGGCTGCTGTTCGCGTGTGACTGTAAAGGAATAAACAATTTGCTTTATAACTATACCGACGAACATGAAAACATTGACATTAAAGCTTCAACATGTTTAAAAACATGTTGCGCGCAACATGTTTTGGAAGTGCACTCACAAATCGGCACACTTTTTGAAATCTGCCTTTCATGCCACTTCGCTATTATACGTGACGGAACTACCAATACGTAATTCGTTGCCCTAATGCAATCCCACAGCCGAATAAAATCAGCATCATCTATCTAAATTAAAGGCCACCCGTTCGCTTAAAGATGTGAAATTGCGCGGACTAACTTGTCCTGACATCGGGTGTCTCCGGGTGATCTCGGGTGACATCGGGTATTTCCGGGTGATCTCGGGTGATATCCTGTGTCCTCGGGTATCCCGGAGAATTGCGACAAATTTGCATCGAAGAAATTAAGTAATGCTTCTAACACGCTCACGAGAAATACACAGTTGCTCCCGGCTAAGTTCATTAGCTGGCGATGGTGTGTGGGTAATGGATATACTGAATCGCACAAATCAGTAGACAGCTCACGCTAATAGATTCTCGCGCCCCGAAATAGCCGAATAGCCGTGTGTCAGTTGGCACATATCGCAGTTGATTTTTCCACTGGTGGTCATATTAACGCTTTGTCAGATTATCCTAAAACAGGATCTGTGAAAATTCTGAAACTTCTTCACAGCAACTGCCTTCACATCATTGATATGAAGGTAGGCATACACGTGTGTGTGTGTGTGTGTGTGTGTGTGTGTGTGTGTGTGTGTGTGTGTGTGTGTGTGTGTGTGTGTGTGTGTGTGTGTGTGTGTGTGTGTGTGTGTGTCTTTGTGGGGGGCTCGGTCCTGGTAAACGTGATATAACGAGCCACGCCGTAGTCCGTTGAGGGGTGCGCAATAGTACCCCCATATAAGCCCCTAGCGGGGCAGCGCACTGAGACTTGGATGAAATAAAATATATGATTCTGAGTTGTCCGTCTGGCGCGGCCACTGTTATAATTCGCGTACCACACTGTTTTCTGCAGGACGCAATAAACGTAAGCTACATTTACCATGTGTTACGCCCTGTGACACCTTGTTTTCCTAACTTACCTTTACGTTGACCTTAAGTGCGTTGTTTCAGACTGGAGCGACGAGGAACGGGACAGCAGCGACTCCGATGACAGCGAGGCAGATGGCGACTCGGTAAAACGATCGGACGACGAGAGAGAATCACTTCTCTAACTTCTGTGCGACGCCGCCGTTTATGACGATCATCGAAGTGACGTTATTCTTTAACTTCATGAGGGTTGACCGAAACCTTGCTCGGGCCGATTAAAACAGGTGGCAAATGGTGCATAATCACGATTGTGTTACCCTCAAGCTAACTTCAGCAGTCACGAGTTTGGTGCGCATCTCGCGAACTAACCTCGCACCGGAAATTACGTCGTAGTTAGCGCTGTGCGGCACTATAATATGGACCTGACTCAATAAAGCTGAAACGAAAATGTGCATGCTGCGAAAACAATGCGAGATATGATATTGTAGTTTCTACTATGATTAGAAGAATGATGCGTCTATTTGCACATGGTGTACCACTGTCGAGGAGGGTGTATGCACGACATTTATAGTTTGCATGCAAGCGGAGAAATATGTTTTGCATCACTGAGACTGAGTGTCTCTTCTACGTGCATGCATGAGGTCACGGTGACTTTGTGTTCATGTGGCTGCATGCCTACTCCGGTTTCCCGTGCGCGTCCTGCATGTTCCACCCAACAGTATGCACGTGTCAGTGTTTGTGCCAACCTGTTCACTTCGTTGCTGTGTTTGTGCGTTTAACTGCATGTTGATCTGATCACAAAAACGTGTCTACTTGCTCATAGTAATGTTTGGTTTGTGTGTCTATCTGGTTATCGCAGCGCTGTCTTCGTGTCCTCACAGCTACACTGTACTGTGTGTTTGTTTGTCACCGCCAGACTGTTGTCGCGTGCTTACGTCATAATCGAAACATTTTGTGTTTGGGTGTGTCTATATGGTCATACCAAATTGGGTATGTGTGGCAGTTTGTGTGTGTGTGTGTGTGTGTGTGTGTGTGTGTGTGTGTGTGTGTGTGTGTGTGTGTGTGTGTGTGTGTGTGTGTGTGTGTGTGTGTGTGTGTGTGTGTGTGTGTGTGTGTGTGTGTGTGTGTGTGTGTGTGTGTGTGTGTGTGTGTGTGTGTGTGTGTGTGTGTGTGTGAGGATGTGTGTGTATGTGTGCGTGCGTGCGGGCGTGCGCGAGTGCGTCCACTAACGTATCCGTCGTACCACTACGTGTCATGTACGTGATAATCGTAACATTTTATTTAGTACATGTATATAGATCCTGCGTGGTCTTCGCTACAGTTTGTGTGTGTGTTTGTACGAGCTCATCGCAACATTCTGGGTGTGCGTGTGCGTGAGCGTGAGCGTGTGCGCGTGCGCGTGCGCGTGCGCGTGCGCGTACGCGTACGTGACATTGTGTTTGGGTGTGTGCGTAGTCAGCACGGTATTATTTTGGTTAGTTCATGCACATTAAATAATTACACGTAATGCTGGAAATGTTGGAAATGCATCCGCAGCTTAGGACGGTAAGAACTCTCTCCTGTTGTGTTGGTGACACCAATGTTATTTCTGGCGTAGATCGCACTGGGTTCGCACGCACCCGTTGATTGGATAAATATATATACAGGCGGAAGTAATTAATTCGTAACTACGTTTTAACGAAACGGAAATTAGCAGCTTTGCCCAGTGTTGGTTTATTTGTGGAGACTCATAACACCCAGATGACGCTTTGCTTGGGTTTATATTCACATAAACCCAACTGAAATTAATTAATTAATTATCAAGTGTGTTATTTGTATGCCGAATGCTTGCTCTGTGTTGTCTTTATATATTTCTAACCAGCGCAGAAATAATACCGCATACATGTATTAATATTTTGAATCTTCGCGCAAAGTGCGATTTTGTGGTTGCAGAAGTGAGAAAACGAACGCTTGTACCACTGTGTGGCGTGCGTGTGATTCGCGGTGCAAATAAATTGCATAGACTTCGATGTTTGGGCGATACTTGCAGATGGATTAATAATTAATGTGCATGGTGATTCACTCTGTAAGCTGAGTCCCGTTAAGTGTTCCTACAGTCGTTATTAGCCAGCTGTCCTCTGCCCTCGTGATAGGCTATGAGAGCCTGCGGGTACAGTTTAACCGTGCGACGATCCGGCATATATTAGACTAGCCGAGTTACCCGGCGTTGCCCGGGGAAAAAGGTAGTCATGTGTACCAGACACCCAAACCCATCCCAAATGTTTCCAGCCTACCCGAATTAAAATGGTAACTGGTCACAGGCTTAGTTCTTCTTCACTTCACTTCACACTTCTTAGTTGTTAGGACAACCTTTCGCCAGAAATCTCAATCGCTGACCCATCTAACTGACGTAACCAGCAACAGCAGATGCTTTGTTGAAATTTCAGCCCCATACATGCAAAACTAACGGAGATGTATGGGGCTGAAAGAAACAGAGAAATAACTGTTTTATAATATAGATATATAGTATTCATAGTTATCCAATATAATTTTTGACATTCATTTTTTATAATACACTAACTTGACGGGCGATAATTTCGACGCTAAATGACAAATAGCTCCGTCAGTAGGAAATATATGAAATGCAAAAGAGTACGCTACTTGTAAGCGTGCGGTAGACCTTAACTATTCTAAATTTCTGGATTCATCCAGCGACATATTTGTAGATGGCATAATTATATTTACGATGACATAGAAAAACATCAAATTCCGCACGCTGGAACTCCACATACAGCTTTTTGAAATATCGAGCCCCCCAAATTATCCACCTCCGGAAGAATTTTGAAAATGTCTAAATCTACGAACTATCTAAATGACTACATTTAACAAGATTTAACAAGATTGCCACCCAGAGAATTAACTCTAGGTGGCAGGTGGACAAGGAAGCCCTTTGGCTTATCGAGAGTCCGACCCTTTTTTCTATGTGCATCCCGCCCGTCTGAGGTATGTGTCGATTTTATTTTTAAACATATTCACGCTACTAGCACCCACACAATCAGCAGATAATCTGTTCCATTCATTTACAGTCCTTTGTGAAAATGAAAACTTTCTTATATCTAATCTACTCTGCTCCTTTGCTAATGTAACTTCATGTCCTCTAGTCCTTCTATCTTTCTTAATTGAAAAAAAAATATTTCTATCAATATTTTCATAACCATTCAACACTTCTATCTGATCTCCTCTCAATCTCCTGGTCTCTAGTGTTGTTAAACCGCATTTTTAGGCGTATTTCGTAACTAAGATCCCTTAGTTTTGGTATCATTTTAGTTGCTCTCCTTTGCACTCTTTCTAGCATATCTATGTCCTTCCTGCGATATGGCCTCCTCGCTTGAATACAATATTCTAAATGAGGCCTAACTATTGTTTTTACATGCCATTGATGCAAAATTTCATCCTGGTACATGCACAACTAACCGAGATGTGGGTGCACAAACAAACAGAGAACGAACTGTTTTATAAAATAGATGCACAATATTATAATATCACAATCGTAGTGTGTGTGTTGGGGGGGGGGGGCAAGTGCGTGCGTGTATCTTGTGTGCGTGTGTGTCGAGATATAACGTGCAAGATAGAATAGCTGTTATTAATCACGTTCAACATTGCTGTATTGACCAACGGTTATCGATGCCCTTGTATCAGTGCAAGGGTGCCTGGATCCAGGCCTAATATAAACTAATACGTCTATATATGACCCCGGCTGACCAAATGAGTGATAAGTCGGAAAATTGTAACATTGTTTTCTTTCATCCTTGTAAAGGTTGGGTAGAGTGCTTTACACAGTTTCAAAAATTATGACTGCTACAAAAATTGGCGAAGTTATGGAGCATTGAACATGGTATGGTTCACAAAGTGAAAATGAAGAAAACGACTGTTGAAGTTATACATTATATATGCAAATGGATTGCGTGGAAATATCACAGGCATGACATTCAAATGTGGCACACAGTATGTATGTATGTTATGTTGCACTGATACACTAGAAGTCCAAATGTGCTGCTACAAAAACTTATCAAGTTATGCAAAATTATGTCTTTATGTGTAAAACTAAGAGGACAGATTATTTGAGAGCAAAAGGTAGAATCAGACACTGGGACAGTGTGACTGCTGCGTGGCTAAATGGATGCAATGGTGCTTTGAAGTTAGTTCTTCTGCCAACTATCCTTTTCACACAAGACTATAGGTTTAGTGGCTGCCAGCACACTACCGAACCTAAACTACCATGCAGGTATGGTTATCATACGTAGACAAGAACAGAAAGAAACTGACGTTTTCTATAAAAAGAACACGTTTGCCTATCAATGGCATGTATTTCCTATTGTTGCCGTTTCTGCCGAGAAGAAATCAAACAACACTGTAGGTAATTATTAATCAAATGTTTTTTGGTGAATCATAGTTACAGACCATAAAGGGGTATGATGGAAGTAAAATGTTGACATGTTTACTGTTCACTTATTGCACCATGTCTTGCATTTAGAGGAATAAGTAATTAAATGTTGTTTTTAAATACATGCATTGATGAGAAACTGGGAATTACTATTCTGTGGCCTAAGAATAACTAATTTCACAAACTTCCTGCTTATATAAAACAACTGCATAAAAATAGACATCCCTGCAAGACACAGACTCTGCATGTGACGGATGTTTTAGGAAGGGGAATAGCTTCCCAGGCAGCACCCATTAGACCCCTGGACGGTTGGGCGTACGTTTTAAGGGGTCATCCTGAAACAACCAAATGTCAACCACTAGAAGAGTTGATATAGTTCCGCTATACACAAGAAATACGTATTTGATTGAATCATTCTAGTATCATCAGCATATAGTAGAACATACATTTCCAAGAAAATGTCTACATCATCATCACTAAGGTTGTTATAAATTTCACCAGCTGCCATGTCAAGTCCCTTATAATTATGACCAACACTCTGTTCAAAATCATTCAGGTAAATAGCAAATAACAAAGGCGACAAGTTTTCTGCTTGTGCTAACTGTACATCACATGAGAAGAAAGCTGACACAGCCCCCCAAAATGGAAAATTTGTACACTATCTAGTGATGTGGCTCTTGAGAATATCCCCTAGCAGTAGATTTTGTGTATTGTGCCAGAAAAGGAACCTGGAAGCCTCTGCCAGTGACCAATTACAGATTAGTCACAGTTTCCATCAGGCAGGCCGCCCTCCACAGGGAGGTGTGGCAGATGTTGTAGAAAAAAGGATTAGCCAGATAGAGCTGCTCCTGTAGTAGACAATTTAGTTAGCAAATTTAGCATTTTGGGGACCTTTGGTGCCCTTAGAATGACTCAGTCAAATACTGATTTCTTGTGTACAGTGACACTACCACATGAAATGTATATGCAAAATTAGAGAAAAAGTTGCTGAACGGTTTCTGACATATGGCAGCTAACGGCGGACGGCGGACGGCGGACGGCGGACGGCGGACGCACAGTGATGGCAATAGTCGGTTTTCCTCTTAAAACCTGATAGGCCTACACTCAGTTACGACATAGACATGCGACTGATTTTTAAATGTTGGTCCTTTTTTGTTTGATATCCACTCTGTGGTCAACGAATGGACACTTTTTTCACCGGATAACCCTAATACCACAATTTTTCAAATGTATTAATCCAACTCATTATATGACTTTTCAAGAGGGAAGGCCTACTGCTTCCCAAAAAACAATAACACGTCATATTCCCTAAAGAGTCTCAGAGCTACTTCCTCTCGCAAATAGCTCCAGATTGAAAACGAGGCCCTACTGACTCTGCCCAAGGCAAATGGACTCGGTGTAATGGCGACAGGGCCTAACCTGGCACCGTGTTGCTTCGGATCCCCCACTTACACCCTCTTCCTATAGTATGTAGTATAAATCCTAAGACAATATTATAAATATTTGTAATTGGCCATCACATTCATATCTGATAATAACGGCATGTATGAAATAATCATTCTTTTGTTAGGCCTATATCGTTATACTTTTTCAATGGGAGCCTAGGTGTCAACCAAATGAGTCGATTTTATAAGATATACTTACACCTACAAAGACGCTCACCAAAAACCTCCCACTGCGTCCGCGCCTATTGAGACATCCAACTGTGCAGTTGACACCTCTAACTGCACCTAATCTGAGACTCCCCAAAACACATCCAACTGCACCCGCTTCGGGCCACCAACTAACGCCATCCCTGATACATTATACGACAACGCAATGGAGTCCACAGCATGGATTTCAACGAAATCCCCACAACGAGGGCTGAATGTGGTAATTGTGGTCCAACTTGTTTCAGCATACAAATGTTATGCATTATAGTCATTACTGTGGACATTGAGGAGAAAATGAAACCTATATTGATGACATATTTAAGGCAAGTAGGCCTTAGTAAGACGTCCGGGAAAATGATAGGCAGGTCCTAGCATTTCTTGTCATCACAACACTATTCCCGATTAATACGTTTACGTAACTCCAAAATGCATCCCTTGTTACGAAACTGACAGCGTATATACAAACATGTCGCAATAACCAATCGGATAGTGAAATGATGACAAGGCTCAGCTTCAGCGATTGGTGGCAATGCATAGCGTGATCCAATGACCTTCAAATACGGGACGCGTTAATCTGTTCCACCGTCAACTGATTGCGCTTAAAAGGCAAAGGTAGGCGGTATTGATTTATGTTCGCAAATATATTTTCGGTCACTTCGTTACCAGGTTCTTTCATTTGACACTTACTAAAGCTAAGGCGTCTTCATGGCTGATAGAGACCGTCCGTAATCTCCAGCCGACTGATCGAGCAAGGCAACGGTTTGATTTTATTACACTTACAGCTGTAACCTTAGTTGTGCCCGTCTCTGTCGGACTGTTCGTCTTTGGCCATTGTTCGATTTCGTCAGAATGTTGTGGTAGTTCATTTGAATATACACTCACAATCACGATGTCTGATTTGACTGCATCTTTACATAGTGTAACCTTACAAACAATTACCGTCAATGACGTGGCCTAATCTCCTTATCTGTCTGTGTCATGAACTATACCTGCCAACTTTTGAGTTTCAAAATGTTGAGTCTCACCAAAATACACACAATACACTCCCTTCGGGTTCACCAAAAAATATCCAATTGCACTCCAGGCATAAAACCTCCAGCTGCACCTAAAATGTAGCCTTAAAACCTATAATCTGGGAAATGTTCTTAATTTTTGTGCAGGGCGAGAGTTCCAGCTAGAACAAATCCAGGAGGTTTTGAAGGCATACCACGTCAACAAATGACATCGTTAGGATCTACAACTAATCTGCAAATGTTTATTATTATTATTATTACTAGCATTTCTATAGCGCCATATCTCCGGGACCAGCCCGTTCATAGGCGCGTACACACATAAGACGTACATGGAAACAAATGTAAAAATATATATATGTATAAAGATGCCGGTAAATGTAATAATTATTAAGATTTACATAGATTGTATATATATAATGTGACCAACATACATGACATATTTGCACAAATATTAATATAATTAAGAAAGAGAATATACATTATGATATATAAAATTGTATTAAAAGATAAATAATAATAAATTAATTAGAATACATTATATAATAGAAATAAATTAATTGATTAAATACATATTCATAAAAAAGTGTCCTACAGCACAGTTCCTCAGTCGATGTACGCCTGCTTAAATAGATACGTTTTAAGGCAAGTTTTGAATTTATCCAAAGTGTCTATTTGACGAACGTTTATTGGTAGAGCGTTCCAGGGCGTAGGTCCAGACACGGAGAAAGCTCGTCTGCCGTAGCCTTCTAAGTTGTAGCGCGGGACTACAAGCAGATGTAGATCAGCAGATCGGAGGTTGCGGGTGGGCGTATACGGTATTATGAGATCTTGGATATACGCTGGAGCAAGACCATGTAAAGCCGTGAAAACAAGGAACAACAGTTTGTACTGGATACGCCAGGGAACTGGAAGCCAATGCAGTTCGACCAGCACAGGTGTTATGTGCTGGTGCTTTCGGTGTCTTGAAATTAGTCTTGCTGCCGAGTTCTGTACCATCTGCAATTTGTTCATAAGTGCCTCGGTGATGCCGTACAGGACCGCGTTACTGTAGTCCAGCCGCGATGTCACCAGGGC
The DNA here is from genome assembly GCA_020002185.1 of Paraescarpia echinospica. NCBI lineage: Eukaryota > Metazoa > Annelida > Polychaeta > Sabellida > Siboglinidae > Paraescarpia > Paraescarpia echinospica. The sequence continues at coordinate 57,233,189 of CM034535.1, forward strand.
GTGGACTAGTGTCTTACATGCATCAGGAGTAAGACAATGTCTTATTTTTGAAATTGCGTAGAGATGGTAGTACGCTGACTTGGACATCTGTGACACGTGTGACGACATTGTTAGTCCAGAGTCGATTGTAATCCCGATGTTGCGGATGGTCGGTGACGGAACAATGTTACATCCGCATACACTAACACACGAAACGTCATGCAGGTGTTTACGATTTGGTGCCGAGATGATAATAGCCTCGGTCTTGTTTTCGTTCAGCTGCAGTTAGACAAAGAAGCAGTCAAACAGGCCTCGCATGTTAGAAGCAGTCAATCTTAGTTGTAAGAAAACGTGAATAATTCCAACTATTCGAGCAGCAGGGGTAAGACCACATTTAGATTTTACATACTACATAGCATAGGCGGTCATTATAACGTATGATGGCCGAGAAGGGCCATCGCGTTTTTGTGTGGCAACCTGCAGCGCCATAGGGCGATGACGCGATGCGCGATGCGATGGGCGATGCGATGAGCGATGCGCGATGCGATGGGCGATGCGATGGACGATGCGCGATGGACGATGCGCGATGCGATGCGCGATGCGCGATGCGCGATGCGATGCGCGATGCGATGGACGATGCGCGATGCGATGCGCGATGCGATGGACGATGCGCGATGCGATGGGCGATGCGATGCGCGATGCGATGCGCGATGCGCGATGCGATGCGCGATGCGATACGCGATGCGCGATGCGATACGCGATGCGATGCGCGATGCAATACGCGATGCGATGCGCGATGCGATACGCGATGCGCGATGCGATACGCGATGCGATGCGCGATGCGATAGGCGATGCGATGCGCGATGCGATACGCGATGCGATGCGCGATACGATGCGCGATGCGACGCGCGATGCGATACCCGATGCGCGATGCGATACGCGATGCGATGCGCGATGCGATGCGCGATGCGATGCAGTTTTTAAATTGTTTCCGTCTGGATATCCTTGGTAGAAAATATACAACTTATTTTGTATACATGGGAAGAGACGACACTTTTTTCAACTTTCGCTTATTGCAAATGCCGTTCGTTTGTGTCCAAGTTTATGTTTCAATTATTATAAATAGCTACAATATTCGAAGTCGGTTTAACAAGAAGCAGGTACATTAAATCATCGAAAAAACTGAATTTAGTCGTCATTTGCGTCACATGTTTTTTTGTCTACAGTTTAATTGTTTCTTTTTAGTTAAGTGAATCGAATAGCTGAGGCACAATTTACCAAACAGTAGATACGCTACAGTGTAACTGCCTGTCAATCGCAGCGATTTAGGAAGCCGCCGAATATAGCATGCGGGACGAAGTGGTAATTATTGAGACTGTCTGGTCATACTTGTGTGTAGGCAACTGCTTTGATGTGGTCACATGTGGATACGATTATTGTTTTGAAATAGGTGCCACTAGTTAAGCCAGACATATTCATTAGAACAGTATGATTATCTTGTATGTGTCTGTCTGTTCCTTGATATGGAAGTACTGTGGAGGCAGTCAATCTATGAATCGCGTATCTTGCATGCCCCCAGTAAATTACAACCATGGAAGATACGTCTGTAATATATTCCCGTGTGTGTGCGTGCGTGTGTGTGCGTGCGTCCGTGTGTGATTATAAACCTATAAGTATAGCATACATGTGTGTCAATTGTATTGTTGTAAATACAGTTGTAACATCATTGCCAGGTCAAATGCTGCAAACTTGTCGTTAATTTTTCATGAGAGTGCATTTCATAAAAAATGTGTATCTTCATTTTAGTTCACAGTTTGGTAAGACAGTGTTTCGTGGCAGGATACAGTAATGTTGAAATCTGTGCGATACTCAGCCACACCGGAATATCCATCAGGTGTGTTTTTCATAAATATAATATGGTAATAATATAATAATCTGAGTAAAAAAGCATAATGTGTTCATAGATTACATCCTCGCGCGCCACGGAGCGCAGCTGATTACACATGTCTCAGTACCCCCCGGCAGATCGCCTTGCGGGACTCGGAATATAAGCTAAGCCAATAATATTGCGTGCCGGCAAATTTTCAACCACCTGATTTTGGTAATGTTATGTGCAATGTTGGGGGAAGTAGAAGTAATTATTTGAATACACAATACCGTTCAGCCCCTCTTGAGATGTTATGATTCCTTGAAATCACTGGCTTCGTCTTAGAATTGAGGTGCGGGTGGGGCGGGTGTCTGCACTGTTCTCACGGCTTGTACAGTTGCGGCGAAGCTAATTACAAGTTTGAATCAGCTGACCTCCATACATTGCGTAGGATATCTGCCAGGCGTAGTGTACGTTGTCATCGACCTGGCTTGCGAGGATGACATAGGATACTCTTTCAACTTGTATTTGTTGCTTAGGCTCCGACTACTCAATTGTTTAGATAACTGCTGCACTTCCAGTCGCTATTTGTAAAATGAATGACGGTATGTTGTTGAGTAACTGCGTCGTGAATGCTTAAAACGTATTGATTAACAAACCATGAATATACTGAACGCATTAATGTTTACAAACTCAATACATTCATACGTACACACATGCACACGCGCACCAGGGTAGGGTGGTAGGAATGGAGGGAGAGATGCATGCAGAGAGGGAGAGAGGGAGAGAGGGAGAGAGAGAGAGAGAGAGAGAGAGAGGGAGAGAGGGAGAGAGGGAGAGAGGGAGATATATATATATATATATATATAATATATTCATTCAATAATAATGCATTCAATAAGCACAATTACTTAATAGCAAGCGGGCTTAGTGCAAGATGTGTATGTAAACCACTTAATGTTATGCAGTGTGCGGACGTTAAAACGCCTTCTACAAAGACTTGGCTTAAGGCGCAGACAAGTAGTTGACTACGCTAGGGTTGCAACAGCAATGCAGGTACTTTCAAGTGTAAATAAATACTCATGTCTATGTTGCACATGTTCACGGCTACTGGAAATAATTAAAAAATATATTTATGTAACACAAGAAGTAAAAGGAAAGTTCGTAAATGAAGTAGAATTTAAATGTATTTGAATATGTCAAAAATATGAATAGCAATTCAGTATTAAATGAATTCTTCATGATCTTCTATATTCTAGTACATCCTTGAAACAATACACATGTAAACGGAAGGTGTAATTGTTTCTGTTTAGCATCATATCGAAGAAATAAATGTACACAGTTGAATAGTTGTCTTGTTGAATGTGCTAACCTGCTTATGCAATATGCATCAATACCTTAACAACTAGTTAAATAGAGGCGCTTTGTTGTGTATAATGTATACCTTATGAAAGTAAAGTATATTTAATGGGTGTTTTTTTTTTTTACAACATATATATATATGTGTGTGTGTGTGTGTGTGTGTGTGTGTGTGTGTGTGTGTGTGTGTGTGTGTGTGTGTGTGTGTGTGTGTGTGTATATATACATTATGTAAATCTCTTTTCCACATAATAATTGTTTCAGCACGAGTTGGAAGGAAGTGGACGTTGTTTGGGCTACAGGAGCATGACAGGACGACTACGCAACCTCCACGGTTTGATGGTGCCAAGGTGTGTCCAGTGTTTAGCAACAACAATTTTATTCAGAGAATATTAGCAGTAGTATATATAACACTCCATATGTTATCCTTCATTTAGTTTAATTACATGACCACTATGACCACAGGTGTGGTACTATTGGCGGAGATTCTAATGTGGCATAAGACGTACACAGCAAAAAACGTTTGACAGTTTTTATTTTCATCTAATTTTTATCTTTCATTGTAAATAACATGGACATTTTAAATCGTAATATAATCTTATTAGCATAATAACTTATATTCTCAGTTCATGTGGCTACTGTCCTGGGATTATACGAAGTCTTTTCCTACTGTTGCAACACGTGTTCTAAACCTGAGCTGAAACCTTGATTGTCAGTCGGACGTAAATGTGAGCGCAAAATTTGCCGCTACCGTGACAGCACTAATTTTGATGTGTACCTGCTACTGAAGGGCATACTGTAACTAAGTGACGTGAGGCTCCATCTACATATGTGTGAATTTATTTATGATAGTTTATTTCATTTACAGGGACACGGTAATGACATTGTTACAAATAATGGACCCAGAAAGGATATCCGAGCGAAGGGTAAACAGATTTTCCCGGAGGCAATATTATAGCAAAGGCCCAAACTATCTCATTCACATTGATGGGTACGACAAGCTAAAGCCGTTTGGTTTTGCAATACACGGAGCAATATGCGGGTGAGGCCAGTTTGTTTTTTATTGGCATATTTAATGATGTGTTTATGTAATGACTAACCACGCTGCCCTCTTCTGTTATCAAATGTGTAATGAAAATATGTTTCACTTGGTAGGTGACGCCACAGTGACAATTTATTTCCTCTTAGGTACTTTGCGACAACCAAACCACCCATACGCAATAGGCCTACTGTGTATGAAAGAGTTTTGGGGTGTTTTGGAGTCAGTTTTAATTTTACTTGTAAAGTCAGATGCAAAACAACACTACTTGAATAGTAACCTAGTGGTCAGCCGAATACATTGGCTGATAGATATATATATATATATATATATATATACAGTGTATATATATATATATAGTTTTATGTATGCGGTTCAAGTGTGTCATGAAATTAAACTAGATGTGCTGATTCAGATTCTCCAGGAAAATACTATGGCTCAAGGTGGGCAGAACCAACAAAGATCCCTAGGTTGTCGCCCATCATTTCATAGAGTTTGTGGAGGTCATCAGTGGTAACGTGTTCTTTATTGGCATTTACATATGCAAAATACATGTAAACCACACACACGCACGCACACACTCACTAGCATAGCATAAATGTACGTATGTACGTACGTACGTATGTACGTACGTATGTACGTACGTATGTAAGTATGTACGTACGTACGTATGTAAGTATGTACGTATGTACTTATGTACGTATGTACTTATGTACGTATGTACGCATGTATGCATGTACGTATGTATGTATGTATGTACGTATGTACGTATGTACGTATGCACGCATGCACACATGCACGAATGCACGCATTCACGCATGTAAGTATGTACGTACGTACGTACGTACGTATGTAAGTATGTACGTATGTACTTATGTACTTATGTACGTATGTACGCATGTATGCATGTACGTACGTACGTACGTATATATGTATGTATGTATGTATGTATGTATGTACGTACGTATGTACGTATGTACGCATGTACGCATGCACGCATGCACGAATGCACGCATACACGCACGTACGGATGTACGTATGTATGTATGTATGTATGTATGTATGTATGTATGTATGTATGTACGTATGTATGTATGAACAAATAAAGAGTGATGGAATCGTACCACTTAATTGGTGAGATGCGCATGTTACAGCCGTGCCACGGTGCATCAGGATGGACCGGGGAACTGAGAACGTCTTCATGGAGGACATACAACGAGCCTTCAGATGGGACCACTTGGATGGCATGGCGCGTGACAGCAGTGTGGTGTATGGGAGTTCCCATAGAAACCAGGTGTATACACCTAAATAATATATATCTATATCTATCTATCTGTCTGTCTGTATGTCTGTCTGTCTGTCCGTCTGTCCGTCTCTCTGTATGTCCGTCTGCCTGCCTGCCTGCCTGCCTGCCTGCCAGCCTGCCTGCCTGCCTGCCTGCCTGCCTGCCTGCCTGCCTGCCTGCCTGCCTGCCTGCCTGCCTGCCTGCCTGCCTGCCTGCCTACATACCTACCTATGTATATATATATATATACATATGTATATATATATAAGGTAATTAGTATTAATATGCATACATTTGATATGGTACATACACATGTAAAATTTTAATTATATATATATATATATAACATAATTTTTTTACATGGGTATGTACCTTATCAAATGTATGCATATTAATACTAATTACCTTCACACGTTTGAATTTTCGATTAGTTGTTTCATAATTACAGTGAGAACATGATGTATATTTTAAATGTCTTTTTCAGAGAATTGAACGTTGGTGGCTGTCGCTTCGACGCAATGGGATGGACTGGTGGATAAATCTGATGAAAGACTTCGAGTCTCAAGGAATCATTTCAACCGACGATGATATTAAGATGTAAGCAGTATTTTGTACACTTCTGAAACAGCGTGAGTCTTTGTACAAACGAACGGGGTAACTAACATAAGCAATTCAAAGCAAGGACCCAGAAAGACTAACTTACATAATTGTTTACGCAGTGTTATGTACAGCATGTATTACTTACAACAGTTATTTTTAAACAAGACATGCACAATATCGGTAGGCCTGATTTAATTCTACAATACAATTCAAGCAGCTTCGTTCATTTTAGGGAGTGCTTGCGATTTTGCTTCACCCAGCTGATTCAAGTCGACCTCGACCAGATTGCTGGAGAGAGGAATCAGCACCATCTCAGCGTAAGACGCACAAGCGACACGGTCGTCCGAGGAAAACCAAACCTGCTGTATTTCTTGCCAGAGATTTATGGTAACGTAGCATTTAAATTGATGTACATTAATGCTATGCAATTTGCACACATACGCATAAGGCATTTTAAGTTTACCGTGCATATTTGACGTACATATTTAATAATTGTATTCATCCCAAAGATCCCTAGCGGAGTGATAGGAACCTTTTCCTAAGTCACAACAGTTATATTATGCAAACCAATGTATGTACCTCATTACAGTATGTAAAATAAATTGAATATTGTCTTTCTCTCTCTCTCTCTTTCTCTCTCTCTCTCTCTCTCTCTCTCTCTCTCTCTCTCTCTCTCTCTCTCACTGTACACAACACACACACACACACACACACACACACACACACACACACACACACACACACACACACACACACACACACACACACACACACACACACCACACACCACACACCACACACCACACTCCATACACCACACACACCACACACACATGTGAACATCTCCAGACAAGCTGTGTGTAGTTTTAAACAAGGCTATTATTTTTCAGGCATCATCGACTTAAGCAATGTGTTTATATACAAACGTTGATATTATTACGTTTACATTGTTGTGTTCCCTACGTTTGATTGAAACGTTTATTCTGTTTCACAATGCACGTTATAAACATTTACTAAGTTGTTCATAACGCTGCAGGTACAGTCGACTACAAAGTCGAAGTCGATCAGGAAGACATCAGAAACGTGAAGAGGATGTGAAGGAAACCCCGTGATTCAGGCTGTCGTGTTGACACTGGACAAGTCTTCCAGGGGCTGCTGGATCAACATGGACGAAACAAGCCGCAAGTCGTCCAGGAAGCGATCGAGCTGTACCGATGGCTTGTACCACGTGTCACCGCCTAAGCGCAATAGATGTCATAAGTGGCGAACTTGAACTAGAGGACATGAAGTAACGCTACTACTACGCTACTCTCACTCCTATTTTGCATGTTTTAATAACATAGACTATATTAACTTTATTTTATATACTGTAATTATGTACATACATCGGTTTGCTTAATGGTACTGTTGTGATTCAGAAAAAGGTTCCTATCACTCCGCTAGGGATCTTTGGGATGAATACAATTATTAAATATGTACGTCAAATATGCACGGTAAACTTAAAATGCCGTATATGCATGTGTGCAAATTGCATAGCATTAATGAACATTAATTTAAATGCTACGTTACCATAAATCTCTGGCAAGAAATACAGCAGGTCTGGTTTTTCTCGGATGACCGTATCGCTTGTGCGTCTTACGCCTTCGTTCGTTTTTGATAAGTGCCAACTATACTCTGTGTTAATGATTTCTCCTAAAACGTGCGGTGCAAACAAATTTAACGAATATGCACAAAGAAGCACGGTGTTTCAAAAGTGTGTACAACATATTACTTATTGTATGTTAATATAATCGTCGATTGAAATGATTCCTTGAGACTCGTAGTATTTCATCGTTCAGTTTTCTAAGAAAGATACTTCTGATATACATCATGTTTTCACTGTAATTGTAATTTCACTGTAATTTATATATATATATATATATATATATATACGTGGTATATATGTATAAATATATATATACATATATATGTATATATATATATATATAATTGACGGGTGATATAATGTGTTTACGAAATCAAAACGTGTGATGCTAATTACTATGACCATGCATACCGCGTATACCGTACATACTTACGTGATAATGTAATTTCTCCGTACTTACAATGATTAAATAATGTAAACCAATACTCATTCAATATTTTTATTGTTGAGGTGTATACTCTTGGTTTCTATGGGAACTTCCATAGACAACAACAACATGTCTTACGACATATCATCAAGGTGATCCCATCTGAACGATTGTCCTCCAAAAACAGATTCGCCTTTCCTCGTCCCGTTCTGATACACCTTAACAGCTATGTTACACGGCTGTAACACAACTGAATTTGTTAGACTAGAGAGCAATGTCGTTTTCTATATGATTCAGCACAAACGAGTATATCAAAATTGTAATTTACACCTGGAAGTGCCGATGCACTAAAGTGGGGGTTAAGTAGCACTTTCGGTTAATTGTATCTCTTGTCTGGCAAGTGGATTACACGATGTGTCAAAGTCGGTGCGTCTGTGAAGACGATAATCCCTGGATCAGAAGCTATAATTAGAACAGCACCACCTCCCAAAATTGCAGCAATGGACTAGAATGATGCTACTTATTTACATCATCTGGTCGTAGTTGCGCCTGTGGTTAATTGTGTCTTTGATATGACTAGTCGACACAATTGTTTCTGAACAAGCATAAGCATGAGTCAACTAAGATGGGCTTATAGAGAAAATGGGAGAAGAACGGATGGCAAAGAGAGCAGATGCACAGAGACTGGAAGGGAAAATGAGGCGAGGAAGAACTAGACTGCGATGGGAAGACTATGGAAAAAGAGATTTGAGAGGGTGGAAAACGAGAGCGAACGATCTGGTGGAGAGAGCTGTGCAGGATCAGCGAGAGAAATTTAAAACAAATCAGATATCGAGCATCGGAATCGAGGCCAGTTTCACCCCCTGACTGACAGGGATATATGAGGAGTTCAAATTCATGCTTGTGGAGAGCCTCAATGTAGATATTTTGGGGGTGCAAATCGAGGTTTTTGAAGAGCCTGAAGATGGAGTTATTTCGGCGAGCCTAAATGGGTGTGCAAATTGTGATGTTGGAGAGCCTTAATGTGGCTGTTTTGGCCAGCCTCAAGAGGGGGCGTGCAAATCGAGGTTTTAGAGAGCCTCAACCCACCAAATATCCACCATGTTCCGGCAGCAGTGTTTTGGGTTTGGCTTTGTTGTTTGGGCTTGTACAAATTCGTGACCTTAGGCAACACTGGATGCCTTTTATGTTCAACGCATGTGTCCATGGTTGATGACTTTGAGTGTGCGTATACGATTACACATCTAGTTATTGTGCACAAAAGATTATGTGATTGTACTTCTAAATATTATGATAGAAGCCTAATGCGATTGAGTTTAGACTAAGATAAATGGGGGCATGCGGGCAATCACTTTACAGAATGTAATCTAGGTTCTCTCACCAAAACCGGAGACCAAAAATGAATTACTTCATAGCATGAGGTGTGTACCTCTTCTACCACTCCCCATTTCATTTTTGGTTTCATCTGAATATCCTTGATCGAAAATATAAACGATAATTTATGTACCTCCACACATGAAAAACAGGGATGTTGAACGCATTTTTCAGTTGAACATTAACCGTGGGCTTTGAGGTATACATTTCTGGAATATTTATTCATTAATGACATGATATATTTTCATAGGTGTACATGTCATGTTCATTATGCCTTACATAAATATAACAATATATATATATATATATAACTATAATCAGTTAGACCCTACTAAACTTTAGTGTCTTTAGTTTAGAATAAAATATCTAAATCGTAAACTAAAATAGTATTGTCTCTAATTATTTTACCAAACCTACATATAAAATGCACAAACGAGGTAGCGAATCGTTGTTCCTAGAGTGTAGTTTCATTTTTGCTAAGGGATCATCTCGGAACATCGATGTCCGATATCAAGCGAAATTATTTTTGTTGGGAGGACGGGGGTCTGAGGCAGTTTCACCTGGCGTCGGACATCGACCGACACTCTTAATTATACTGGTATCATCATATTAATATTTTAAAAATTCGTCTGAGGTGGGTGGGGGGGCTGAGGCAAGATGAAAGTAATTTCGTCTGATATCGGACATCAACGTTCTGAGATGACCTCTAAGTGAATCGAATTGTAGACGCACCGCGCGCACCGTGCACCTCCTAGTAGACTTACTACAAGTTAACTTCCTGTCAATTTCGGCTGTTTATTACGTGGTCCAATAGCGCTGGTAGCCTGATTTGAGTGGGCCTATTTATTGACACCGCGTTATTCATACTTGTTTTTCGGCGCAACGCTGTTTTTATGTGCTACTACGGAACCCAGATTAAGTAATTAAACATCACTGAATTTGCATCGAAGATCGTCTCACGGAATATGTGTCAGTTTTTTTCAGACATGGAAATGTTGGGGACCGAGGAGTAAATCAAGAAGCATAAATTATGAAAAGTTTATATTTTAATTTATATAAGGCATAAATAACATGTTTGCATTCTGAACAGATATTATGTCATTAATTAATAAATATAAACAAATAGGCTTCAAAACTGTTGGTTAATGTTAAACTGAGAAATACCTTAACCATCCCTGGTTCATCGTGTCTGCAGGTGCACTAAATAGTGTTTATATTTGCGATCAGGGATATCCAGATGGAAACAATAATTATTTAACAAATAAAGTGTTGAATAGGTACATATTTCATGTTATAAAGTAACCTATTTCAGTCCCTAGTCTAGTTTTTGCGAAGAGACTGCCTGCCTGGCACCCGTTTTTGTTTGGCTAAATTAAATCCCAGTAGATGTCCGAGACAATATTTAGAAGTACAATCACATAATTTTTTTTGCACAATAACTAGACGGGTAACGGTATACGTACAGTCAGCGTCATCAGCCATCATCACATGCTCTGAACACAAAAAGAAATGTGTTTAATACAAATAAATAAAAATGGCTGCCTAAGTCTCGTTTTCGGCGTACGCATGCTCATTGCGGCACCTTTATAATGTATACCATCGCATCGCGCATCGCATCGCGCATCGCATCGCGTATCGCATCGCGCATCGCATCGCGCATCGCATCGCGGATCGCATCGCGCATTGCATCGCGCATCGCATCGTACATCGCATCGCGCATCGCATCGCGCATCGCGCATCGCATCGCGCATCGCGCATCGCGCATCGCATCGCGCATCGCGCATCGCATCGCATCGCGCATCGCATCGCGCATCGCATCGCGCATCGCATCGCGCATCGCGCATCGCATCGCGCATCGCATCGCGCATCGCGTATCGCATCGCGCATCGCATCGCGTATCGCATCGCGTATCGCATCGCGCATCGCATCGCGTATCGCATCGCGCATCGCGCATCGCGCATCGCGTATCGCATCGCGCATCGCTTCGCGCATCGCGCATCGCATCGCCCATCGCATCGCGCATCGTCCATCGCATCGCGCATCGTCCATCGCATCGCGCATCGCATCGCGGATCGCATCGCGCATCGTCCATCGCATCGCCCATCGCATCGCGCATCGCTCATCGCATCGCCCATCGCATCGCGCATCGCGTCATCGCCCTATGGCGCTGCAGAAATTGGTTTATATGTGTTTTTTAACTGAGTGGCGCACTCATCCTCGCGCACCAGGGGGCGCTGTTGCATACACACACCAGTCTCACTGTCTCCTAGTCTGACAGTATGTGATATATATATATATATATATATATATATATATATATATATTACTTTGAAATGTATGTAGTTGTCGTTCATGAAGAATATATTTTTGAACATTATTATTAAACATAAAATTATTTTATAATGGCTGCCAAGTAGTCACATGATTTAATCGTGTCTAGTTGAAAAGTCTAGTCCAAAAAAGCCACAAAGCTTTTGGAGTATTCATAGTAGTAGTAGTAGTAGTAGTAGTAGTAGTAGTAATAATAGTAGTAGTAGTAGTAGTAGTAGTAGTAGTTGTTGTTGTTGTTGTAGCAGCAGCAGCAGTAGTAGTAGTAGTAGTAGGAGGAGGAGCAGCAGCAGCAGCAGCAGCAGCAGCAGTAGCAGCAGGAGCAGCAGCAGCAGCAGCAGCAGCAGCAGCAGCAGCAGCAGCAGCAGCAGCAGCAGTAGCAGCAGGAGCAGCAGCAGCAGCAGCAGCAGCAGCAGCAGCAGCAGCAGCAGCAGCAGTAGCAGCAGGAGCAGCAGCAGCAGCAGCCGTAGTAGTAGTAGTAGGATGAGCAGCAGTAGTAGTAGTAGTAGGATGAGCAGCAGCAGCAGGAGCAGCAGCAGCAGCAGCAGTAGCAGCAGTAGTGGTAATATTATTATTTTATTAGAGTCTCACTCCTTGTATACATGTATAAAATACAAAGGTACATAGCTTTGCATACAAGGACCATTCAAAACGAGTTATGAGAGACATATAAAACACAAATGAAAACAAAAATAATTTATTTAATTAATATGTTAATTGCATTGTGTAATCTTATGTACAGTATTTTATATCGGGTGCTGGCAGTTTTACTGATTGTCTTGTCATTACTCAGTAAATATGTAAATTTAGCGTTATAATTCATAGTGCTAAAAGCTGGATAATCGTTTGTCGCATAGTCTAATTGTTCTTGTCGTTTATTAAAATGTAAAGGGCATTTCATTAAAATGTGAAACTCATTTTATATTTCGTTAGTGCCTTTATACCATGTTCTAGCTTCAGGTGGAGGGTAATTACTTTTAAAACGTCCAGTTTCAATTCTGATTGGTGCCACCTCGGAATTTTGCAAGTGCTGATCGACTGATTGATTTTGTTTTAAACTGTTTATAGGTACTTACTTTGTTTCTACTGCCACTTCTGCCCTCTATTTATACTGTGATTAGGACCCAATTTGCTTTGTGGCTGTTTTGATTAAATGCCACTCTCATCACTGTAGCTGCTCTGAAATTTCAATTTTGATAATTGCAGCAACTGATGCTGGATCCAACATTAAATAACTGATTAGTTTGTTGGACCATCACTCCAAAACTACATGCAAAGTTGCACAAAGGAGTTAGCTCGTTGTAATTAATATTATCTAGGTTTACTCTTTGGTAAATTGAAATTGAAACGAATAGAATTGTGGAGGCACCTTTAACAAGAGAGCTCTGTAGTTTAATGAAGTAAGTCGCCTGAAATATACCACTTTGTTAACTTCGGATTATTCTTTCAGAAACAGATACAGGAAGTGCACCAAAGCCAGGTGAGTTGTAACAAAACACTGTTATTTCTGTTAAATCGACCTTACCTGGAAACATCGTCTCATCCCACCAGTGGTAATTATTATCAGGTAGTTCATAACCTTCTTAAAGGCACATATATAATTTAAATTGCACGGACATCGCCATTGTGATAGAAAGCCTCACGTCATGAATGCATCCTTTTCCCAGTTCACCAGTTGCTGAACTAAGAACGTTACACCCATATATTTTAGCTAACTGTTTGCGGTTTTGAGGATATTTTCTCAGCTGATATGTCACTTTTAGTTAATTATGTTGTTTTTATGTATATTGTGACAAGTTTATTTCGACAGCAGGTGTGCTTTCAGCAGACCCAGCATTGAAAAACGATTTCATGTATGAATTTACTTTGTCGCTGTAACGTGTAAACATTTTATACCTGCACGGCGTGACATTATAACAGTTGTTACTAGTGTAACTCGGCTTCCAAATTGAACGGAGTACAATATATGAGCAAAAATGAGCTTTCAACGCGTCACACCTAAGTCAAGGTCAAAGAAGCCCTCGTTGCTTATGGGTCATCGGGGGCACGTCTCAATATGTCAGACATCAAGAGCTGTGATATTTCACTAGAATCTCCCTCTTTTAAAAAAAATTATGATTACGCCACTGGCAAGATATTGTTTGTCATAGTTGCAAACGGTCAGATTGTATTAACTCATTTATGTATATCAGCTCGAAAAATTACCTTTTGTTTCCCTTTAAAATTATGAATATGCAGCTAGTAAAGGGTGTTTTATAAAACACTTGTATTAAATGACGATGTGCTCAACGTTCGTTTTGTGTATTATGTCTAAAAACTATGCGGTATAAAGTTATCGGCGTTAAAAAAGTATTTTAGAGATCACTGAACAAGTTCAAATCTTACTTAGGGTTAAGGCTGGGGCTAGCCTAGGTTTAGTATTTTCTTGTGCGTATACATTCCAAAAGAATACCAAACTAATACGTACAATGTGCATATGCTACTTGTGGAAGAGGTCGTCCTTATTCAACAGTGTTATGCGTACATAATTTGTAGACAATCCTATGTTTTTGTTTGTTAACTCTACAGAGAAAGTCCAGGTAAAAGTGAAGTTGGATGGAATGGTGAACAAGGAATCTTACGGCAACAAGCAATCACCCCAGTACAAATACTTGGCGGCTGAGTTATTCGGAAAAGTTGGTAAAATTCCTTAAAATATCATGCTGATTTTATAATGTTATGTGTTGCAAATTATTTACACTAAATCCATTGAGTCATGTATGATTATGGTTGTATACAAATATACAAATCAACATGTAATGTTATGGGCAACTAAAGGAAATACCACTGGTAGTCAAAACATTTGTTTGTATTGTAATCTTCTTTTTATCATTTTTCTTTCAAAATAACACTTGCATGTTTGAACTAGTATAACTATCGATATTAGTATTACTGATATTACATTTTGGAACATTATAATCCATACGCTGATGTGTTTGTGACATGCTCGCTGCCGCTGTGAAACAGCCCCGGCGTCGACTACCGGTATTTCTCATTTGGCTTAAATTAGTTTGATGACAGGTGTATGGATGTAAGACACATCATACTCGGTAACTGCTGGTCGATGTTAACCACTGTCAAACTCAGCCAAGGTTGCATGGCTGGGAATCAGTTTTGGTGCCATCTGGCGAGCACCGAAACTAAGCACATTGACCATTCCCATATTCATTGAGCGGTGTTTCATTGTGTTCATTACGCATGCTCCTAGTCACGTTGTTTTTTAGACAATGTAACAAATGTGACAAATACGAATAGCTATATCGATTAATGTTCACCAATGATAATAGTACATGTGCACAATACACTGACGGAAGTTGGTCTATCTACTACAGGAAACATTAGGTTATTTAGAAACAATATGCACCTGATTTTAAGCATATTTTCCAAAAAATAAGAGTTATGTAGATAACAGTACATCAGCTCATGAATACCTTAAATGTTTGCATTAATAACAGGTTAGGTGAAAATGTGAAGATCAGTTGATCAAAAAATATGTGAAAACATTCAGCAGCTTATCAGGTTGTGCGTCTTTCATTTCTTAGGTGATGGTGACTCTGAGGAATGGAGCTCTGGGTGGGGATGCTCAGCTATGTCGTGTGGACAACTTCAAGTAAGTGCCAGTGGATTGTTATGCAAAATCAATGTAAACATCAATAATACTTCAGTGTAATACGTCTTCATTAAGTGTTTTGTGATATGTTTTCCGTAATGTGCATAGTATTAAACTTTAACACAATTGGTTTCCAGATTGTTCCGGTTATTTTGTGTGTAATCCACGCTTGGACATAATTTATATGAGTAACTAGAATCTAGAATATTATACAACAATTCAATGTTATAGAGAATTGTGCTAGCATGCGGGATCTTGAGTTTGATTTTAATTTGGCGAGCTAGGCAGTGATATTATATTCAAAAGTTAAAAACAAGACAGTCCTATAAGAATGAGTGTCATATAATGATCAACAGCTCTTGATTCAGTTCCATATAATAACAGTTAGCTTCTTGTGAAAGCGTAATTTCCCACAACTTGTGCGATGGAATCTGGCATAATAAAAAAATCGAAAATTATATCAAATATTGGTTATCTCCAGCTTTTGTAGTATATTGTACAATAAAAAACACTAGTAGGCAGACAAGCTCAGTGTGCAAAGAGCAATCAGTGTTGAACGTATTTTGTCGACATGTCTGTGTGTCTTAACGATTTTGTTATACTACAATACAATGAACTGTAAAATGAATTTGTTTAATTGTTATTGCCGATAAAACGCAAAGTACAACATAAATAGTGCAAGTTCTCAATACATATCATCATTAATTTTAATAATGCTGTCAAAGTTGCAGTCTGATATCATCCATCTTTTAAATAAAAAGATATTCAGTGAATCAACATGGCCCGTACCATACATTGTATGTCACATTCCTCAGCTCCAAATTAACTTTGTTTCACATTATATGCAATTTTTTAAAATAAATATGCTGGTTACCTACTTGAAAATGTCTGCTAGGTAACGGTACAGATCTTTTAGATAATACAATATCGGACAGAAAGCCAATGCAGAGTATTCAGAAGATGCACTGATTGAAAAAACCGCGGAGACCGAGTCACAACCATAGCTAAACAATTATGTACACGTTGTAATATAGTGTTATCCTTAAGGGCAATATTGTGAACAAAAGGAATTGCAATAATCACGCCTACTAGTAACTAATGAAGTTGCGATAGTTTTTGCAACAGAAAGAGGAAAATAACGGTGAATAGTTCGTAAATCACGAATATGATAATAATAGCATGGACAAATTTGAGAAATA
Source organism: Paraescarpia echinospica (assembly GCA_020002185.1). Taxonomy (NCBI): domain Eukaryota; kingdom Metazoa; phylum Annelida; class Polychaeta; order Sabellida; family Siboglinidae; genus Paraescarpia; species Paraescarpia echinospica. The sequence goes on from CM034535.1 coordinate 57,249,940, forward strand.
TGTCGTCTAAGATTAAATTTATCATCAAAGATAACTCCGAGATTTCGTGCTGAAAGTGCAGGCGTAACATACTGGCTAAGCATAGGTGAGGGAAAAACTTTTAATTGTGTCTCGCTGCCTCTGTGTACCAATAATAAGAAACTCTGTTTTATCTGCAGTTCAGCATTCTAATATATTCTCAGTCGTCCATGCGAAAATGGCATTAAGACAATTTCTGAGCTGATCTAAGGAGCAATTAGTATTAGGCATTAATAAAGACATCTGTGTATCATATGCATGAAGATGATGATTTAGATTATGACTGTTAACAACTGGGCTCAGTGGTGTTTTGTAGAGAGTAAAGAGTAATAGTCCAAGGACAAACCCCTGAGGAATACCACACGAAACAGGAAGTGGTGATGAAAGACAACCCCCCAATCTTCACTGTTTGACGCCAACGATCACTTGGATCTCGATGATTCTTCTCTGCTGACCGCCGTGCGACGGATCGAGCGATGTATTGATGACGTGAAAGAATGGATGACACGAAAATATTTGCATGTTAATGATTCCAACACAGAAACTGTACCTGTTGTTCCCAAATCCGCTATCGTATGTGGACTGTGTGTACGGATCAGGACGATTAAATCAATGCAACTGAACGTGTTTGAAATATTTGCATTCAACTTGATAGACACCTAATTTGGCTATACAAGTGTCTTGTACCAGTAGCACTTGCTCACTGCCTTGGTTTGATTTACCGTTATCTGACTCAACCGAGAGCGGAACGTGTAATGAATGCAATGATAACACCCCGTTTGAACTGCTGTAGTGGAAGGAGAGCAATGTATTCGGGTTGGACTCGTGTAGGCATGGAATGTTAATTCATGGCAATCTTCATAAATGCATTCCTATGTCTTAACAATAAGAAAACTGATGTTGCATTTTTGTTGTAAGTTAATATGCAGGCTATAAAATAACTACTTATCTCGCATTACGACTCTTCCTTGAGAAAATATACTTCAACGAACATTTGCATAAATATCAGTTTTGAAAAACTGAGTTACATCGCTGAGTATCCCACATTCTACTTACAGGTTGTAACTAGTTTCGGTTTAGATCTCTAATTACAGGCGAATTATTCATGATGTAACTCTGTGAATTCAGTACGCCTACTTAAATATGTGCAGTGGCGGTTTGCCTAAAAATACATTGAAAGGCATGTCTCGTGCATTGTACACAAAGCAGGACTCTTTTCCGGAAAACGAAATGTTTGCTCCTGTGAGAAAGCCGTACTAGATCCAGAAAATTGGGTCATATGGCTTTTTTCAATTAAGTGGCGCACTCATGCACCCTCGCGCATCAGTTGGGCGTTGCCGCATACACCAGTCTCACACACTTGAAATAGCCATATGATCCAATTTTCAGGAACTTGCACGGCCTTCTCTAAGGAGCAATCATTTCGTTTTCTGGAAAACAGTCCTAGTTTGTGAATAGAGTGCGCAAGACATGCCAATCAATGTATTTTCTCGGAAATTAGGTCAACCACCACTACACTTAGTTAAATAGGAGTAGGCATACTGTCATCTGACAGTAGGCCAACGATATTAAACCTGGGGTAATTCCCCGTTGGAGGTAATTCCTGCTTTATATATATATATATATATATATATAATGCATAGCAGGTCAAAGTACTGATTAATCTCTCAATAAAAACTTTGCTTTTTATAAGTATTTTTCATGTTGTCAATCACATATTCATATGTATAATGATTTGAGCAATCCCAAGGAATGGCTACCGAGTTATATAATAATAACTTACATGTTTTGCTGTGACTGTCTGATAAACAGTATTACAGCAAACCCCGTTCCCCGATTCACTGGTGTGGTTCCTAATTTACAATGTGCATTGAACGGGTATGATTCGAGTACTTCCAATACAACTGTCGTCCACAACTTCAACTGGGCAACGTTAGATCGAACGTTCAACTAGTGGCGGTTGTCCTATTTCCTCACGAAGTGATCACTCGTGGGAGACGTGTTTCTTGGAAATTGGGTCAACTTAATTTTCATTCGTTTGAATGACGACAATTTATCATAAATTGATTCCTCGTTCGACACGAGGCGGCCCGGTATGTGTAGTGGCCTTTCTGGGAAATTATATAATTTCTGTTTTCATTCGAAAGCAAAATGCCCATGTTCAAATTTTACTATTGATTTTGGGAACAAGAAGTAAATCAGAACTAGATGATCTAAGCTGGATAGACTGTTTTTTTGAGAGAGGAATAAGCAGTTAGTATAAATATGCTGGTTGCTTACATGAAAATGTCTGTTAGGTAATGGTACAGATCTTTAAAATAATACGATATCGGACAGAAAGCCTACACAAAGACTTCAGAAGAAGCAATTATAGAGAAAACCCCGAAGACTGAGTCACAACCCTAGCTAAGCAATTCGTAGTAACCTAGTGATATCCTTAAGGGCAATATTGTGAGTTGCAATAGTCAAACCTACTAGTAACAAGGGCAGTTGCGATAGTTTGTGCAACAGAAAGAGTCAAATAACGGTGAATGCGTCGTAAATCACGAATATGATAATAACAACAGCGACAAGTTTGATAAATATGCCGTCTGAAATTGAATTTATTATTAAAGATATCTCCGAGATTTCATTTTGAAAGTGCAGGCGTAACACACCTGCTGAGTATTGGTGTGGGGATGTTTTTAATTTTGTGATGCTGCCTCTGTGTACCAATAATAAGAAACTCTGTTTTATCAGCATTTAATTCTAATGTACTCCCAGTCATCCATACGAAAATATCATTAAGACAATGTCTGAGCTGATATAATGAGCAATTAGTATTAGGCATAGATAAATAAATGTAAATCTAACTATCATATGCATAACGATGATGATTTAGATTATGACGGTTAACAACAGCGCTCAGTGGTGTTGTGTAGAGAGTGAGGAATACCACATCAAATAGGGAGTGGTGATAAAAGACAACCCCCAATCTTCACTGTTGTGACCCCAACGATCTACAGCTGTTCTGTCACTTGGACCTCGATGCATCTTCTCTGTTGACCACCGTGCGTCGATGAAATCAGTGCAACAGAACGTGTTTGAAATATTTGCATACAAATTGATAGACACCTAATTTGGCTATACAAATGTCTTGTCCCAATAGCACTTGCTCACTGCCTTGGTTTGATTACCCGTTATCTGACTCAACCGAGAGCGGAACATGTAATGAATGCAATGGAAACACCACGTTTGAATTGCTGCAGTGGAATGGGGGGCAAGCGATTCGGGCTGGACTCCTGTAGGCATGGAATGTTAATTAATGGAAATCTTCATAAATGCATTCCTATATGTCTTAGAAATATTAGAAATAAGAAAACTGATGTTGCGTTTTTGTTGTAAGTTAATATCCAGGCTATAAAAGAAGTACTTATCTCGCATTACTAGTCTTCCTTGAGAAAATATACCTCAACGAACAGTTGCAGAAATATCAATTTTACAAAACTAAGTTACGTCGCTGAGTACCATACATTCTAGTTACAGGTTGTAACTAGTTTCGGATTAGATCTCATATGCAATGCAATCATAATTGCACATAACAATATTATAGGCGATTGATTGATGATGTAACTCTGTGAATTCAGTATCCCTACTTAAATATGTGCAGTAGCGGTTTGCCTAATTTCTGAGAGAATACATTGAAAGGCATGTCTCGCGCGCTATGCACAAACCAGGGCTCTTTTTCGGAAAACAAAATGATTGCTCCTGTGAGAAACCCGTATTAGTTCCAGGAAATTGGTTTATATGTGTTTTTTAACTGAGTGGCGCACTCATATATATATATATATATTTTTTTTTTCTTCATGAACGACAACTATGTACATTTCAAATTCACCAGATATTTTGCGGCGAAGACAGTTCGTTATATATATATATATATATATATATTACATACTTCGATACTACTACTACTAATACTACTACTACTATTACTACTACTAATGCTGCTGCTGCTGCTGTTACTACTACTACTACTACTGCTGCTGCTGCTGCTGCTACTACTACTACTACTACTACTGCTGATGCTGCTGCTGCTGCATCAAGTATGTAATATACGTATATATTACATATATTACATACTTCGATACGCGGACTGTCTTCGTCGCAAAATATCTGGTGAATTTGAAATGTACATAGTTGTCGTTCATGAAGTAAATATTTGTGAACATTATTATTAAACATAAAATTATTTTATAATGGCTGCCAAGTAGTCACATGATTTAATCGTGTCTAATTCAAAAGCGGCGCGCAGAACTTCCACAGAAGGCGATAAAATCATCTTCAAGTCGGACTGTATTTTCTGTGGATCAGAGGGTGGTAAGAAGGTAAAAGTGAAAGGCGCATGGACCAGTCAAGTAATGAGTTAGTTTGAATTTGATGGATGGAAGAATGTGGCGACGATGGCAGAAATAAAACAGGATGAGAAGTTCCTCACAAGAATACAAGGTTTTGATATGTTTGCTTGTAAAGCCAAGTTCCACAAGAACTGCCGCACGCATGAACTATATGCAAAAACCAGAGAATTGGCGAAGTACAGATGAAGAGTGTTAACCACGTGTTAACCAGCTCAACTTAATGGACGCCCATGAAAAGGCATTTGACATAGTCTGTTGCATGGTGGAGAAGGATGTCCTGCATGATCGGAAGATGGTGAAATTGGCTGACCTGTAACAAGTGTACATATCCAGCCTAGAGAATACAGAGCACAGTAATCCTGACTATCGGAGTGAGAAATTAAAACTCAAACTTGAAAGCCATGAACCCTCTAATGACCAACTGTCCTTCTACATGGGGATGGTCCAGTCAAGCTTAGTCTGTGGGTCACATATTAACATCAACACAGCCGTGAAACGTACATGCCTTCCAGTTGGGATCAACTGATGTTATCAAGACCACTCTTCGACAAACTTTCCAGGATGTGTTTGCTGAAGCACCTGATCTTAAATGGCCAACACCTCCCCGTGATTTTGACAGAATTTACACTATCGTATCAGACACACTCCAGGAATTTTTATGTTATGTCATAACTGGGATGGCAGCTCCCGCATCATCCCGCACCCAGAGACTTGTTCAGTCAATTGGTCAGGACATCTGCCGGGCAACAACCAATGGATGGTGGAAGCTGTCAAACACGTCTTCATAAGCATGTCCATGCGTTATATGTTCAGGAGTGAAAAACTCGTAACTCTTCTGAATAGAATAGGACACTCTGAAAGCTACACCTTTTCATTGGAGCTGGAGACAGCGCTGGCTGAAGCTGTTATGTAGTCGACCACTCTTCTCCCCAACCAGATTGTCAGGTCACCACCAGGACCAACGGTATTCCATCCATAATTTGATAATTTCGAACAGCTTCTGCATGATCTCACAGGAAAAGGATAGGATCAGTTCAAACAGCTCATGGCGTCATGTTACACGAAGTTGGCAGTGATGATCATTCTGCAGAATCTGGTGACTGCCCTGAGATACCATCACAAACAAGGAAAAATTAGAGGTCGCTGAACCTGAAGAGACCATCTGATTGGAAATCATTATTGTCCAATGGTGAAAACAAGTGTTAGTTCATCAACCTGCTTCTGAAGCTGTGGCAGAGCGATGGGTATGCATCAAAACTGCAAGGAAGACAAGTGATCTTCATATGTGAGGAGACTTCCAGTGACGGCTGGACGACACTAACCCATGAACTGCCCCTTCATAAGTCATCACAGGAGGAAACTAATTCAAGAGTTATCCTCTATATTAATTACGCGAGGAGTAGGAATCACCCATTCGTTCGTGTGAAGAGCCCTGATTCAGACATCTTCTTCGTTCTTCTGCATTATTTTGCATCAATTGGAGACATCACATCTTGTTTGACACAATGTAGGAAATAAGCAAAGATTGACTGATGTCAGCAAACTAGCAGTTGATCTCAGCCAAGACAAATGTACGGCTCTGATGATTCTGCATGCGTTCAGAGGATGTGACAGCACTAGTGTTTTCCGAGGGATTGGCAAACTCAAACAAGTGAAACCTCTACTGAAGATTCCTAAATACATTCATGTACTCAAGAAGCTGGAAGATACATGGGACGTACTTGAAGAAAGGATTGATTGAGCTGGACAGCTTCACTTGTGCTGTGTATGGTAGAGCATCAAAGGTGTCAAAAGTTGATGACTTCAGGCTAATTCGTATCAATGAGCTGTGTGCCAAGGATAACCGTGTTATTCCTTCAGGTAATATTGACATGGGCAATCTACCACCATGCAAGCGCAGTCTCACCCAGATGTCAGAAGAGTCAACTATCAAGTTGGCATATGGAAGAGAGCACATATTCCTGAGCCGGACGTCCCCAAGGTGAGCAGAAACCATGGCTGGAACATCAATACTGAAAGCATTGAGCCATTCTGGTTTGATGGATATATGCTGCCACGTGAACTGGCTGATATAGCTCAAGTAGACCCCAACCACACTGATACTGATGACGAGTCTAACATGGACATGTCTGATGGGATGGAACTATATGCTGACAGTGACAGTGATTATGACTGAGCATCAACACGTGACTAATGTAATTGGTTATGTAGATATCAATGTTTGGCAAGTGTCCGTACATCAACATAGATATTGTATGTCATTGCATACAATTAAGATGTGAATAACTTTTTCGCATCTAACTACATTTTGTTTTATCAATGGCTAGCATCTAAATGAATGTCAGACATACGTAATTCGCTTTAAAATGAATTATCATGTTTTGAGATACTGGCTTTCGATTTGTATGTGTTGTTGACATTTGTTACATATTAATTCACGAGTTTTGGATACCATATTAAGCTAATATACATGTGCATTATATTAAATATGTCGTGCTTTGTTTTATGCATCTGAAATTAAAATGGCGTAAATGTATACCTAAAAACACACACATAATCTAAACAGTTTTGACATGTATGCCATCCATATCCATGGTTATCTTTGCGTTACGCCTCTTGATCCGCGACACTACGGTTATCTTTGAAGCATCATATCTAATCCATTTGTAATGACAGAAAGACAATTCTGGTATCAAATGAAAGATATGATGCTACAGAGTGTTATGCATTATTGGTTTGTTCTTAAAGAGGCCATGGGATCAAGATAATTTGATATATTTGACAAAAGTAATGATGTCATCTATGCGGTCACGAGTGAGAATAGGGTATAGTTATTCTATGCTAATTCTATGGTGTGGGTGATTAAATACCACGCGACATTGACGACAAATACGATATTTCAGGGTACCATCCAAGATTGGAAATGGGTAGTGAAACCCAACTTTTTCACTGTTACCACTTGAAATCATCTTCAAGGGACCCCAAAGCTTAAAAAAAACTTGCGTTGGTAGAGTTGTGGGGGGTGCACGAGGGGCATATCTGGCCCATGGCCTATCATCAATGCATCGTTTTCCCAGTTCGCCAGTTGCTGAACTAAGAACGTTACTCTAGTTAGCGTCGCTCAGTAACCCACATATTTTAGCTAACTGTTTGCGTTTTTAAGAATATTTTCTCAGCTGATATGTCACTTTTAATTAATTATGTTGTTTTTAAGTATATTGTGGCAGGTTTATTTCGACAGCTGGTGTGCCTTTAGCAGACCCAGCATTGAAAAACGATGTCATGTACGAATTTACATTGTCGCTGTAACGTGTAAAAATGTCATACCTGCACGGTATGACATTATAACAGTTGTTACTAGTGAAACTCGGCTTCCAAATTGAACGGAGTACAATATATGAGCAAAAATGAGCTTTCGACGCGTCACACCTAAGTCAAGGTCAAAGAAGCTCTCGTTCCTTAAGGGTCATCGGGGGCATGTCTCAATATGTCAGACATCAGTAGCTGTGATATTTCACTAGAATCTCCCTCTTTGAAATAAAATTATGATTACGCCACTGGCAAGATATTTGTTGTCATAGTTGCAAACGGTCAGATTGTATTAACTCATTTATGTCTATAAACTCGAAAAGTTACCTTTTGTTTCCCTTTAAAATTATGAATATGCAGCTAGTATAGGGTATTTTATAAAACACTTGTATTAAATGACGATGTGATCAACGTTCGTTTTGTGTATTATGTCTAAAAACTATGCGGTATAAAGTTACCGGCGTTAAAAAAAGTATTTTAGAGATCATTGAACAAGTTCAAATCTTACTTAGGGTTAAGGCTGGGGCTAGCCTAGGTTTAGTATTTTCTTGTGCGTATACATTCCAAAAGAATACCAAACTAATACGTACAATGTGCATATGCTACTTGTGGAAGAGGTCGTCCTTATTCAACAGTGTTATGCGTACATAATTTGTAGACAATCCTATGTTTTTGTTTGTTAATTCTACAGAGAAAGTCCAGGTAAAAGTGAATTTGGATGGAATAGTAAACAAGGAATCTTACGGCAACAAGCAATCACCCCAGTACAAATACTTGGCGGCTGAGTTATGCGGAAAAGTTGGTATAATTCCTTAAAATATCATGCTGATTTTATAATGTTATGTGTTGCAAATTATTTACTATAAATCCATTGAGTCATGTATGATTATGGTTGTATACAAGTATACAAATCAACATGTAATGTTATGGGCAACTAAAGGCAATACCACTGGTAGTCAAAACATTTGTTTGTATTGTAATCTTCTTTTTATTATTTTTCTTTCAAAATAACACTTGTATGTTTGAACTAGTATAACTATCGATATTAGTATTACTGATATTACATTTTGGAACATTATAATCCATACGCTGATGTGTTTGTGACATGCTCGCTGCCGCTGTGAAACAGCCCCGGCGTCGACTACCGGTATTTCTCACTTGGCTTAAATTAGTTTGATGACAAGTGTATGGATGTAAGACACATCATACTCGGTAACTGCTGGTCGATGTTAACCACTGTAAGTCAAACTCAGCCAAGGTTGCATGGCAGGGAATCAGTTTTGTCGCCATCTGGCGAGCACCGAAACTATACACATTGACCATTCCCATATTCATTGAGCGGTGTTTCATTGTGTCCATTACGCATGCTCCTAGTCACGTTGTTTTCTAGACAATGTAACAAATGTGACAAATACGAATAGCTATATCGATTAATGTTCACCAATGATAATAGTACATGTGCACAATACACTGATCTACTACAGGAAACATTATGTTATTTAGAAAAAATATGCACCTGATTTTAAGCTTATTTTCCCAAAAAATCAGAGTTATGTAGCTAACAGTACATCAGCTCATGAATACTTTAAATGTTTGCATCAATAACAGGTTAGGTGAAAATGTGAAGATTAGTTGATCAAAAAATATGTGAAAACATTCAGCAGCTTATCAGGTTGTGCGTTTTTCATTTCTTAGGTGATGGTTACTCTGAGGAATGGAGCTATGGGTGGGGATACTCAACTATGTCGTGTGGACAACTTCAAGTAAGTGCCAGTGGATTGTTATGCAAAATCAATGTAAACATCAATAATACTTCAGTGTAATACGTCTTCATTAAGTGTTTTGTGATATGTTTTCCGTAATGTGCATAGTATTAAACTTTAACACAATTGGTTTCCAGATTGTTCCGGTTATTTTGTGTGTAATCCACGCTTGGACATAATTTATATGAGTAACTAGAATCTAGAATATTATACAACAATTCAATGTTATAGAGAATTGTGCTAGCATGCGGGATCTTGAGTTTGATTTTCATTTGGCGAGCTAGGCAGTGATATTATATTCAAAAGTTAAAAACAAGACAGTCCTATAAGAATGAGTATCATATAATGATCAACAGCTCTTGATTCAGTTCCATATAATAACAGTTAGCTGCTTGTGAAAGCGTAATTTCCTACAACTTGTGCGGTGGCGTCTGGCATAATAAAACAATTCAAAATGATATCAAATATCGGTTATCTCCAGCTGCCGAAGTAACAGCTTTTGTAGCACACTGTATAAGAAAAACACTAGTGAGGACACAAGCTCAATGTACAAAGAGCAATCAGTGTGGAACGTATTTTGTAGAACGCTGTATTATAAAAACACTAGTGAGCACACAAGCTCAGTGTACAAGGAGTAATCAGCGTGGAACGTATTTTGTAGTACACTGTATTATTAAAACAATAGTGAGCACACAAGCTCAGTGTACAAAGAGCAATCAGTGTGAAACATATTTTATAGTGCACTGTATTATAAAAACACAAGTGAGCACACATGTTCAGTTTACACAGTGCATTCAGTGTGAAACGTATTTTGTAGTGCACTGTATTATAAAAACACTAGTGAGCACACAAGCTCAGTGTACAAAGGGCAATCAGTGTGGAACGTATTTTGTAATGCTCTGTATTATAAAAACACTAGTGAGGACACAAGCTCAGTGTACAAAGAGCAATCAGTATGGAACGTATTTTGTAGTACACTGTATTATAAAAACACTAGTGAGAACAGAAGCTCAGTGTACAAAGAGCAATCAGTGTGGAACGTATTTTGTAATACACTGTATAATAAAACACTAGTGAACACATAAGCTCAGTGTACAAAGAGCAATCAGTGTGGAAAGTATTTTGTAGTACACTGTATAGTAAAAACACTAGTGAGCACACAAGCTCAGTGTACAAAGAGCAATCAGTGTTGAACGTATTTTGTAGTGCACTGTATTGTAAAACACTAGTGAGCACACAAGCTCAGGGTACAGAGAGCAATCATTGTTGGACGTATTTTGTAGTGCACTGTATTATAAAGACACTAGTGAGCACACAAGCCCAGTGTACAAAGAGCAATCAGTGTGGAACGTATTTTGTACCGCACAGTATTATAAAAACATTAGTGAGCACACCTGCTCAGTGTACAAAGAGCAATCAGTGTGGAATGTATTTTGTAGTGCACTGTATTATAAAAACAATAGTGAGCACACAAGCTCAGTGTACAAAGAGCAATCAGTGTGGAACGAATTTTGTAGTACACTGTATAATAAAAACATTAGTGAGGACACAAGCCCAGTGTACAAAGAGCAATCAGTGTGGAACGTATTTTGTAGTGCACTGTATTATAAAAACACTAGTAGGCACACAAGCTCAGTGTACAAAGAGCAATCAGTGTGGAACGTATTTTGTAGTACACTGTATAATACGAACATTAGTGAGGACACAAGCCTAGTGTACAAAGAGCAATCAGTGTGGAACGTATTCTGTAGTACACTGTATTATAAAAACACTAGTGAGCACAGAAGCTCAGTGTACAAAGAGCAATCAGTGTGGAACGTATTTTGTAATACACTGTATAATAAAACACTAGTGAGCACATAAGCTCAGTGTACAAAGAGCAACCAGTGTGGAAAGTATTTTGTAGTACACTGTATAATAAAAACACTAGTGAGCACACAAGCTCAGTGTACAAAGAGCAATCAGTGTTGAACGTATTTTGTAGTGCACTGTATTATAAAACACTAGTGAGCACACAAGCTCAGGGTACAGAGAGCAACCAGTGTTGGACGTATTTTGTAGTGCACTGTATTATAAAGACACTAGTGAGCACACAAGCCTAATGTACAAAGAGCAATCAGTGTGGAACGTATTTTGTACGGCACAGTTTTATAAAAACATTAGTGAGCACACCTGCTCAGTGTACAAAGAGCAATCAGTGTGGAATGTATTTTGTAGTGCACTGTATTACAAAAGCACTAGTGAGCACACCAGCCCAGTGTACAAAGAATAATCAGTGTGGAACGTATTTTGTCGACATGTCTGAGTGTCTTAACGAATTTGTTATATTACGATGAGCTGTAAAATTAATTTGTTTAATTGTTATTGCCGTTTAAATGCAGGGTACAACATAAATAGTGCAAGTTTCCATTACGAATCATCATTTATTTGATTAATGATGTCAAATTTGCAATCTGAGATCATCCATCTTTTAAATAAAAAAATGTTCAGTGAATCAAAATGTCCCATACACTATATGTCACTTTCCTCAACTCCAGATTAACTTTGATTCACATTATATGCAATTTTAAGATGAAATAGTGCAGAAGATGACACTTTATATCTGCATGTCATACATTTTTTATTCCACTGGCGAGACCTAGTAATTTTGCAAAAGCATAATTTATGGAATACCAGGGTAACATATGACATGTCGAATACATACAAAAACCACCTATATAGTATATGGTTCGATATTTGATTCCTATTATAAAAATGCTAACTCGCAGCTTTTATTACAACGTCCTGTCCATGTTTTGGCAGGAATGGGAGTGTTGATGTGGTCTTCACCATAACCATCCAACAGTTCAGTGCACGTGACCCTGGTAGGAAGGAGAGAAAGCCAGACTTTCTGGCGGAGGTGATCAAAGGGGACATAGTGAAGGAGGCGAAGAAGAAGGGCGGTCTCTTTGACAAGTACCAGAAGAACCCCGGGTCTATGGGGAATTCAACCGTCGTGGCAACAGGAACTACTACTACTACTACTACTACTAGTACTACTCTTAGTAATGCTACTCCTATTCCTACTACTACTAATACACCTACTACTCCTGTTCCTACTACTACTAATACACCTACTACTCCTATTCCTACTACTACTAATACACCTACTACTCCTATTCCTACTGATACACCTAGTAATCCTATTCCTACTACTACTAATACACCTACTACTCCTATTCCTACTATTACTACTACTAATACACCTACTACTCCTATTCGTACTACTACTAATACACCTACTACTCCTATTCCTACTACTACTAATACACCTACTACTCCTATTCCTACTACTAATACTAATACACCTACTACTCCTATTCTTACTACTACTAATACACCTACTACTCCTATTCCTACTACTACTAATACACCTACTACTCCTATTCCTACTACTAATACACCTACTACTCCTATTCCTACTACTAATACACCTACTCCTACTACGACAAAAGCACCTTCTACGACAGAAGCAACTACTACAAAAGGTATATTATAATAAAACTACACTAGTCAAAAAAATAAAAGCAAATGTTTTGTAAGTCATAATCATTGTTAAATTTTAAGAAAACTAAAAATGCGACATTTTGAGAAACTTGGTAAATTTAACTCATTTTGTTTGTTGTTGTTTAATGTATTTTATTAGTTTTGGATTATTTTTCCAGGAAAATAAAGTGGTGACTGAAAGATGAGATTGTAAGATACCGGGGGTATGCATCTCTGTCAGAATAAAGTGGACATTGAAAGATGAGATTGTAAGGTACCGGGGGTATGCATCTCTGTCAGAATGAAGTGGACATTGAAAGATGAGATTGTAAGGTACCGGGGGTATGCATCTCTGTCAGAATAAAGTGGACATTGAAAGATGAGATTGTAAGGTACCGGGGGTATGCATCTCTGTCAGAATAAAGTGGACATTGAAAGATGAGATTGTAAGGTACCGGGGATATGCATCTCTGTCATAATAAAGAGGACATTGAAAGATGAGATTGTAAGGTACCGGGGATATGCATCTCTGTCAAAATAAAATGGACATTGAAAGATGAGATTGTAAGATACCGGGGGTATGCATCTCTGTCAGAATAAAGTGGACATTGAAAGATGAGATTGTAAGGTACCGGGGGTATGCATCTCTGTCAGAATAAAGTGGACATTGAAAGATGAGATTGTAAGGTACCGGGGGTATGCATCTCTGTCAGAAAAAAGTGGACATTGAAAGATGAGATTGTAAGGTACCGGGGGTGTGCATCTCTTTCAGAATAAAGTGGACATTGAAAGATGAGATTGTAAGGTACCAAGGGTATGCATCTCTGTAAGAATAAAGTGGACATTGAAAGATGAGATTGTAAGGTACCAAGGGTATGCATCTCTGTCAGAATAAAGTGGACCTTGAAAGATGAGATTGTAAGATACCGGGGGTATGTATCTCTGTCAGAATAAAGTGGATATTGAAAGATGAGATTGTAAGATACCGGGGGTATGCATCTCTGTCAGAATAAAGTGGACATGGAAAGATGAGATTGTAAGGTACCGGGGGTATGCATCTCTGTCAGAATAAAGTGGACATTGAAAGACAAGATTGTAAGGTACCGGTGATGTGCATCTCTGTCAATATAAAGTGGACACTGAAATATGAGATTGTAAGGTACTGGGGATATGCATCTATGTCAATATAAAGTGGACACTGAAATATGAGATTGTAAGGTACTGGGGATATGCATCTCTGTCAGAATAAAGTGGACACTGAAATATGAGATTGTAAGGTACCGGGGGTATGCATCTCTGTCAGAATAAAGTGGACATTGAAAGATGAGATTGTAAGGTACCAAGGGTATGCATCTCTGTCAGAATAAAGTGGACCTTGAAAGATGAGATTGTAAGATACCGGGGGTATGTATCTCTGTCAGAATAAAGTGGATATTGAAAGATGAGATTGTAAGATACCGGGGGTATGCATCTCTGTCAGAATAAAGTGGACAAGGAAAGATGAGATTGTAAGGTACCGGGGGTATGCATCTCTGTCAGAATAAAGTGGACATTGAAAGACAAGATTGTAAGGTACCGGTGATGTGCATCTCTGTCAATATAAAGTGGACACTGAAATATGAGATTGTAAGGTACTGGGGATATGCATCTCTGTCAATATAAAGTGGACACTGAAATATGAGATTGTAAGGTACCGGGGGTATGCATCTCTGTCAGAATAAAGTGGACATTGAAAGACAAGATTGTAAGGTACTGGGGATATGCATCTCTGTCAATATAAAGTGGACATTGAAAGATGAGATTGTAAGGTACCGGTGATGTGCATCTCTGTCAATATAAAGTGGACACTGAAATATGAGATTGTAAGGTACTGGGGATATGCATCTCTGTCAATATAAAGTGGACACTGAAATATGAGATTGTAAGGTACCAGCAATACTTTTGTAATTTTATCTGTTGTTGTTTAATGTATTTGATTAGTTTTGGATTGGGGGTAGCATTTCTGTCAAAATCACAACATCTATTAGACATGAACTTGACTGGTATTTGTGCCTCTTGTGTGGAATTGGTCTTGGGAACTTAAAACCCGGCTCACTGTGGCGGGTCATGTGTGGTATTTGGATAAAGTGCATTTCAGCATCTGGAAATTTGTGTGTGGTTTGGTTGTATTGTTGTGTATTGTAGATATAGTCCAGTGGCTCAACCAGAAGACCTGGTCATGACTCCCTAAAATAATTTCTTTGCATTTTTGATTAGTTCATGTTATTTAGTAACAAAATCCACTGGGTGTGGAATTCACACCCACTTGCCTTTTTCAGAATCCAAGAAAAGGTGGCCGCTGAAATGCTAGAAATGACATAACTTATGAAGTAATTGACTTAAGAAGGTGATCTTGCGGTCTAAACGCCTTCCTGTTGAATGGTTTGTTGCTTTCAAGTCCTCCCCCATAGGCACAAAAGATGGTGCATACGACTTGGCATCGAGTACATCTGCAGTTGTTGCCTTTACACGGTTGCTCTCACTCACAACCGCATCGTATGAGCTTGAGTACATACTCAGGAGCTAGGGGTACTCCTCCATCAACAGTGCGCGGATACAGGGCTTTGTTGGCATGGTCAGCCTCCCATCCCAACTCTACTGGGTTGAGGGGAGGGAGGTTCGATTCTAGGGCTCCATGCCATTGTGCAAATTGGTAATGGCATCTGAGCACATTCTGGACAAATGCCGGACTTGTTGGTGGGAGAGAGCATAGTTTGGGGGCAGAGGTAGTACTCGTTCCAGTATTCAGAGCCCACCTGCACTGATGCCACTCTGTCATGGAGTTACACTTCAGCTTGCTACCATAACATGCAACCATCGATGCAGTTGACCCCCTCTCGACCTACTCCATATTACTATCAACTTTACCAATAGTGTTGAGTTTTAATCCCTTCTTTGCTACTGATATGGCAGTTACCTTTCTAACTCCGTAAGTGGCCGCGACAGTATCATATCCACTTATGGCATGCAGTGATATGATATCGAAGTGCTTCTTCACAGTTGCTGAGATGTCAACACATGTTCGGCCATGGATGGGAGACTGCATGATCATTAGCTGCATAATGGTGGAGAAGTAGCGCAAAAACGTCTGTGTCGTTACGTAAAATTCAGTAAAATGGAGATTTGACAGGCTAATGAATCACCTTGTGGAAAACACTAAAGCTGTATAATTCACTTTTGAATGTAGATATTTATTAATCTGTCAATCAATGTTGCTAACCGATTTCTATATCGCTCGATGTTCCATTGAACAAGCATCCCGTTGATCATTTGAAATTGTTTAATATTCGATTAACATTACTTTTAATAATTGTAAAAATTGCTCTCATCTTAAATTTTGTTTCACAGAAATCACCATATGTGAAAAGATGCAGCCGTGTAGCAACAGTGGTCTCTGTGTCATCAAATCAGACTCAGAGTTTGTGTGTGTGTGTCAGACGTGTGGTTGTCTCACTTCCACACCTCTCACTCAGACTTGTGACATCGGTGAGTTACACTGCCAACTGGAGTTCATGAAGTAATATATCCTCAAAACGCTGAATGATTGTTTTCGCCATTTAATTTCAAATGGGTTTGGTGTATTATCTGGGGTCTATCAATCGTGGAGATTGGGGTTTGACTATTATTATTTATGTTCATTAACTCCATGTTGCTGTAGTTAAACAATGCGACAGTATGAATGAGCTATGCACGTCATACATTTTATGAATGAAAAGAAATCTTTCTTATATTGAACATGGCGTCATGGAATATTTAACGTAACACATTTATTTGGTGAAGAAAGAAAGATGTTTGCTTACCGACAGGATCACTGTTATATGATACCGATAGTAATTACACCCCCTGTATGTTATCCGCTTTGTATTGTGTTATCTTGTTAAAACGAACCACTTCGCACATTGGTTGATGGATCATTGATATTTCACAAACGCATTTATTCGGTGATAAAGTGAATAGTTTTTATTAATTATATCTTCAGGTACTTTTATTTAATCTCCTTGCTGCTTAAAGAGCGAAGGAATGTGATATTTTATAGGCAGTAGTGTGACATGATAGGGCCAAACGCTAGTGCAATGTGTGATGCAGATGAGACAACCATTTGTCAGAATTCGAACAAGGACGATAAATACAACACCGTCCCATTCCCGTATGACTGTCACAAACACGTCCAGTGTAATGATGCAACATATATTGAAGTGAAGACTGTCGCCATGAACCAGTTTTATAATCCGGAAAATGTGCCACTCGTGAAGGTACGTTGCGTTTGGCTTGTTTCATCATCGTGTTATTTATTATATTAATCACATTGTTATATCTGCCAATTTTTTGGGTGAAATCCGGGAGTTTCATTAGCAGTTCAGCACCTTCCCCGTGTCGCGCTGACATCGGAAGATGGGGGGTGCTTGCTGTTTGAGATTATTCACCGGAATTTCACCGGTTCGCTGTATAGAAGAAAACGACGAGAGGGTGCTCTTGGAGATTTTCAACGAAAATCCGGGAGTATTTCCTGTATTCCGGGAGACCGGGAGATATACACAAAATCCGACTCCCCGATTTCCCGGGAGAGTTGGCAGGTATACGTCATAATAAATTATTCATTGTTTGTTTATTATAATACCGCTGCTGTAAATGGACGTTGTATGTGGTAAACATTAATTTTCATCGAGCGGAAACAGGCAAATTGCTAAAAACAAAAGTTAACTACAAAACAATAAACACATACCTTAATTACGCCAACCATTGTATGCATAAACATAATTTCATATTTCGCTATGCTCCATATCACATGGTTTTAATATGATCATTCCAATTATAATGGCAAACACACACACATTATGAATCAAATACAGTGGCAAGAACAGCAGAATATCCGTTTTGAAAATAATCGCAAGATATCTTGTTTTTTACGACGGAGGCGTAATAATGTTTTAATTACATTAATTTTGTTAAAGAATTAATCATCAACATACGACATAGACTGTATTGATTGCATAAATGTGATGATTTTATACAAAGAGACATACACAATATATATACATAGAAAACCGTGATCCACATTTGTCACAACATAGTGTCAAATGTGTTTAGCAATATAATTAGTATATTAAAGGATTGATGTCGTTACATGAGCAGTATCTCCGCCACTTTATTTACTTACTTAGTCCTCTTCGTTCCCATTGACACATAGGGCAGAAAGAAGTTACCTCCACCTATTTCGGTTTGCAGCCTATTTTGCAGCCGGATAGTTTGTATTTGTTTGAGTTCTTATTCAGCAGTCTTCCTTTACCAACGTTACTGGACTGAAATGTCATGACATTAATTACATTAGATTAATTTATTTAGTAATATAATTGATTAGGCATCTAGTATATTGACTTAATGTTGAGCTTCACGAGAATACACATAGCCTAATATTAAATGTGACAGCCAATACAGCCGATACAGCCAATACAGCCGATACAAACTTTATGTTGTTGTGTTTACTGATCATCTGATCATGTGTATATGTTACTCAAATGAACAGCGCCAGATGCAGAGAGTATATGATGTGTAATGACCAGTTGTACTATCATGTCAGCCTAATTAAATATTTACCAAAGATAACAAAACATATTCAGATGCTTCTGAATAAAAAGGTAAATGTAGGTATGAAAACACTAAATGTTTTACAGTCCCCAAGATATGCACCGATAATCGCTGCTTGAACAACGGCACCTGCGAAGACACACAGAGAGGCTACAAGTGTCACTGCATGGCTGGGTTCATTGGAAAAAACATGTGAAAACGGTTAGTGTTTGTTGTTGATGTGCTCGGTTTTTGACATCTTTCGTAATTGGCTGTTGCTGTCCTTGATTATATCCTGGGAGTGTGAGATTAACAGTCATTGCCATTCAGTAAAAAATACATAAGTTGGTGAAATTACCATTGATATCATAACATGTCATAAAAACATCCTTACTAATTAAGTACCCACCCCAGTCAATCTATGCAGAAAATGATTAACCTACCCAAGTGATATTTATAAGTAATTACGATTGTATGTAATTTGTTTGTTTACACTTCGAATTCCAATCATCTTACTCCCGTTTCGAAGCTTCACCAACTTTGTTTATGCCACAATGCTTCAGTTGGTTCACTCTGACGTAAAACCGAGAACTTTTTGTAATAGACAGTGTTCGATGTATATGAACGAATAGTTTTCGAGAAGTAATTTCAGCCGAGATAAACGAGATGGTGTTCGATGGAACAGTATTGCAGGGGTTGAAACACACGGGTACACAACAACAAAGTTCTTTGCAAATGAGGGATTGTAGCACACGTTTAGACGAGATATAGGTATTGTAATTTCTAGTCACGTCTTAACTGAATTGCTGGACGGAGAATAGCATATGCGGTATCAACCTCGATTAAGCAACAACAATGCCGGTCGCACAAAATCTCAGTACACGGTCGATTATGATAACTTGCAAATGGGCATTGAAGATGACTCTGAACTCGATATTCACTGCAGTTACACTTACTACAAATAATGGAGTATAGCAATTATTTTCATTGGCATACATCACTAATGTATGAAAAATGCAAAGCAAACTGTTAAATAAAGCATATCTCCTAAATGTCAATATGATCTTCTGCCACTTAGAGATCATCTCAGAACGTTGATATCCGGTATTAGACGAAATTGCTTTCATCTGGCCTCTACCCCTCACCCCTGCCCTCAAACGAAAAAAGCAGTTTGTAACCATTGATATGATGATATACATATATATTAATAGTATCAGCCCAAAGCGTAAAATATTGATGTCCGACGCCAGACGTAACTGCCTCCAAACGCCCCTAGCCAAACAAAAGTAATTAGTGTGATATCGGAAATCGACGTTCTGAGATTATCCCAAACTAACATTGTGAAAATGTGTTCCACACAAATTATTGATGTGGGCTTTCTGTGTGGAAATGTTGACATCGTGGCACAAACATTACTTCTTACTTATACATTTCACAACATTATGGTTTCAGTTACATTAACGTTTTATATCTGATATATATATATTGTATGTATGTATATATACCTATATATTATATGTATATATACCTGTGCATATATGTGAACATTCTGCGCAGCCAAGTGATGTAAACTTCAGTTTAGCGATGACGAAGATATTAAAATCGTAATTTACATACTAGATTACAGTATATGCTTGAAGGAAAGAATATCTTATGACGAAATACGTGCATCTTCCAACAAGTGATAATCCGATATTTTACATTTTAACTTAATTGTTTCCATGTTTTGCTAATTTTTTTGTTTTGCAAACAGACTAACAGTTCTTATGTGGTTCTCAGATGTCGCAAGACTTCCTTTTGACAAGCTAGATAGAATAAACGTTTGAAAGTGGTATAAATATTCATGTCATGTGCATCAGTATTTGCATTGTTTTTATTTCGTTTGTTTCTATATATGTTGTTCAATATGTGTTGTTTTTCAGAAACCCTTATGTGCAAAAATACATCTTGTGAAAATGGTGGAACGTGCACAAACACTGCAACTGGAGTGTCATGCGCATGCTCAACTGGATTTACCGGAATGCTCTGCGAGACATGTAAGCCCTGTGTAGCTATGCAGACTGTTTGCGAAATAACTACAGACTACTATGAAATATGAAAGAGGAAGGTCATATCTTACAAAATAGCCGAAGATGACTTGGGTGCATTTAAAAACATTATATGACTGATATAATATTGGACGTTGCCAAAATGGTGTTCAGCAGCTCCTTATGAAAGAATAGATCATGGGTGACAAAAGTGATTATTAGATATGTGTAATACACTGAAATAATTAACACACATTGATGAACAGACAAATGAATTACATCACAATCATTGCCGCGAGAAAGTGGTGTAAAATTGTAGAGGATGACAGTAAGAAGAACTAGTCAGATTTCAATATGACAGCAGAGACGAAAGGGAACTAGCATCAACAGCTGTCGTGTCGCACCCAAAAACGTATGAAGACCATCTACTTAATTCGAACTTGCGTATGCGAAAAGTAATGTTTTCCTCTTAGACGGCTTGAACCCTGAATGACAAACATTCAGGCATTAATCTACGACCACTAGAAAAAGACGTATGACCTATACCTTTTCAAAATGTCCCATATATGTCAAGGTTATCAATAAAAATCAGTTGTTCGTAACATAAAACTTAATATGCGTGTAATACATAATATGCGCGCGGCAAATACTTAGGGAAACGGGCCCTACGTCATAGACTTGGCAACATGATGTAGACACTGATCCAATAATGCTTACATGTTTATCCGTATACCAATAGCATAGCAAAATTGCTATTATTTTAAAATACACTATAATGACTAGGACTTATCGATGAACGTGAACTTCACATTCTCTCCGACATTCGTCATTCACAAACAACGAGTATCTGCGAGCACGTTATGGTGTGTGTTTAACGATGCTGTGTGTTTTCTAGCATTTCATAAATATTACTATCACGATTGTCACCTATCAATGTAACCCGTCAGATAACGAGCATTTTTGTTAGTTATAATAATCGAAACAATACAAAATAGTTTAAGCATATAATTCATTCTCACCACCACTGCACAGTTGGAGTAGAGTGAATAATGACACCCTCAGTCACACTGTTTATTATTTCTTAGGTGCATGTTCTTCATATGTAAGTTTCTTCTGTCCAAAGAGTGAGAGTTGTTCTCACAGACCTTTTGAGTCGGCCAGAAGCATATAAGGAAATATAGTGACCTTGGATTACATTGCGAGATGAATCAGTCACGTGCGAATTGTCATATTACGAATAAAAATACAACACGTGATATGTGAATGGGCGGTATGATTAGTTAATTTGTGTTCACAAAATAATGTATAATTTGACAGCAAATGATAACTGGTTTTCTGTGTGCTATAAACAACTGCCACATCTAAGGCTAACACTTGCATCATTAAGAACACAATGATATATTTATCAATTCGTCTGGATACGTCTGACGATTTTTATAGACCAGAATCCCTGTCCTTAGAAGAAAACAAAATGATATTGTTTTTAAGTTGTGATTTTGAGGCAATATGCTATTAGAATGTACTTGTAATGGCATATGTTTTTAATGTACTCTGCATTGTAGTAATTGGTTTTACGTGTAGTGGAACTATTACAAGCTACAGGTGTGTATATGTACAATATTTGTTGGAAGATGTTGCATTTCTTAAGTGGTAATTTCACTGTTTTTATTGGTCATCCTGACTTATTTTCTTGTGACTACATGTTCCGAGTTTCTTATTGTAAACAGGCGATTTATCGGTTTGTTTCAGAAATCATCTACTGTGGAGACATCACTTGCAACAACGGCGGAACATGCGAAAACACAACAAACGGTTTCAACTGCACTTGCCGGGACGGATTTGGGGGAGACAATTGTGAACTTAACATATGCGAGTGGAAGAAGCCATGTCTCAACAATGGGCTTTGCGTTGTCAAATCAGACTCTGAGTTTGTCTGTGTGTGTGAGACGTGTGGTTGTCTCACTTCCCCGCCTGTCACTCAGACTTGTGACATTGGTGAGTCACAATACGGTGATGTCCCAAATATACATGCACTACGCAAAATATTTGTATATATATATATATATATATATATATATGTTCAAACTAAAAAGAAATGTAGCTTTTCGTTTACCTTATGTGACCATTTTCGTTATCTTTGATTAAAACATTAGGAACATTAAAATGGTAAATATTGTTATATCTGATTAAAAATGCTTAGATATGTTTTAACGACTGGTAAGCTGATGAGTTTATCACATTTGGGAGAATGATTACAGTACATTAGCAACTACATATATGATTCAGATGAGGCAACCATATGTCAGGATTCACGAAAGGACGACGGCAAATACAACACAGTCGCCTTCCCATACGACTGTCACAAGTTCATCCAGTGTGATGGTGATCAGTTTGGTGCTGTGAATACAGTATGGAATGGAAATGTCTATAACCCTACAAACGGACAAGCTGTTGTACCTACTGACTGCTCAAAACAACCCAAAGGTATGTAGTGTGTGTGTCTGTGCGCGCGCGCGCGTGCGTGTGTGCGTGCGCAAGAGAGTGAAAGGGTGAGTGTGCATGTGTGAGAGTGAGTGTGCGCGCGTGTGGGTGTGGTGTGCATATGTTACATTTTGAAAACATCTTGCAGCTAACATTTACCGTAGTAAACACTAAACTTTCATTCAATATTGTTTAGTTTTTCATAGTGCAATATGTATACATGTGAGGATACAACGAATCTGAAACAGACACTGCAATTACTACATTCTTGCTATATTTCTTCTTACTTTAATTAACTTCTCCTATCAAATAAGATGAATATATGTCCGTGGTTATTCAAATATACGGAACTAAAATGCCTTAAAGTACAATGCCTGGGATATAACCAAATAAAAAAAATTACAGAGCCTGAGATATGTATCGGTGATCGCTGCAAGAATGGCGGCACATGCGAAGACACACAGAGAGGCTTCAAGTGTCACTGCGAGTTCAATTTCATTGGAACGACGTATGAAACTGGTGAGTGCGTTATGCGAAATGCTTATAATGATTGATTGACTTAGCCGTATTCTATTAAAATAATTAGCTGGAGCTAACTATATTATATGACATTAAACATATTTAAGGTGACGTTGACATTTTTGATAGAATCGCCATGATTTTGGTCAACATTTAACATAATCACATTGCTCTGGCCCAAAGTGAATTTATTAATGCATATATTGTTTGAATTATGTTTATAAAATAATGTTTGCGTAACAATTACAGCATGACTAAACGTCCCCCCACATTTGTTAGGTGGACTTATTCAAATGAACAGGTCTGCCAAGTTTGAAGTGTCATAAAACACACACAGTGGTATATAATGGCATTCCTTTGCATGATTTCTTTCGTCTATAAATCTGCAATAATTTAATTTACTTCAAATGATGTACTCCATTGTGACATATTAATATGAGTGCAAAATAGTGTGATGAATTATGTTATTGTCTTAATAGTGGATCGTGATGCGGCAATTATTATAATGATTATATTATCTATCTTATAATTCAATTTCTAAAAACTACTTGCTCTGAATTATTATTATGTGGTCGTACATACACCGAGGTATTTATGTAGTTTGGTGTTGGGACAACATGTTGCCGGCAATCGAACGACCCCCAAACACACCAAGATCAGCCAACGTACCGTTGTTATATATTTTGAGAATATCTTGGAAATGGTCATCTGGGTTGTTGATCAGCTGACTGCCAACACGGGAACTAATTTGTGTCGTTTATTGTTGGAGTGAGTAATTAGGTCTCGCAAGAGCTGTATTCACTTATACGTTGAATGTAGAAACCAGGGGGCTATTGTAGGAGATCACAATTTTCTTTGATTAGCGGTTAAGCCACCACTTCTGCATTGCGTCATGTCGTGTATATCCTGATACTTCTCAATCCGCCCTCCTCCCCACCTTTCTGCTTAGGAACGTTTAGTAAAACAACTATTGTACACCGTTGGTAGAAAAATGAAGTTAGAAATTGTTGTAACACTTTCCCAAATTTCGGTTTGTACACAGGGGCATATCCCCAATTGTTGAATGTGTTGGGTTTTGGTGTATGTGCTGTTAATACGTTTTTCTTCTGATACCGAACACTTCACTCTGTAATAGCCACATAATATAAATGTGGCTAGACAATAGTCGAGCTGGGGTTACCCGGCACCACGGGTCATGTGCATAGTGCTCGTTTATTTTTTGGTCTATTTGTTAGAATATATTGCATTTGTGAAGTCTATCATATGTGTTATCCATATATCATATATATTATATTATGTGTTATATAATCAGTGCTCTTATAGCTATGTTGGTGTATGTAAATAACTTTTTGCTTTTGTTTAAGGCATATGATTATCTGTTCATTTAACGATCTACTGTGTGTAGTGTAATGTTAATATAGCAATACCTGTGTTCAGAAAATCACACGAGTACTCATAGGCATTATATGGACTCAACCAACCCCAAAACATAAAAAACCTACAAGGGTTTTGTAGTTTACATAGTAGTATTGCTGCAGTCATTTTCTTTTCTGCATGTTGTATACCATTTCGCAGAGTAGGAAACATCCTAACAAGGCTTTGGTAAGAAAAAATAACTATAACGAATTTAGCAATGCACACGTCCCTAAAATGTCTTAACCACAGCTGTTTGCTTTACAAAACTGTGTTTATGCTGAATTACACAAATGACCTGGTGATTTATATTGTTTCAGAGAAGATTATTTGCATAGACGTTGAATGTAAGAATAGAGCAACATGCACTGACGTAGCTACCAGTTTCAGCTGTAATTGCGTGGCCGGGTTCATCGGATCCTACTGTGAGACAGGTACGTGTGACAGGAGACGACACCTAATTAATTGACACTATGTGGTTGTAAATACATACACCGAGGCATTTCTGTACTTTGGTGTTGGGACGTGTTGCCGGCAATCGAACGGCCGCCAAACACACCAAGATCAGCCAACGTACTGTTGTTATATATTTTGAGAATATCTTGGAAATGGTCATCTGGGTTGTTGGTCAGCTGACTGCCAACACGGGAACTAATTTGTGTCGTTTGCTGTTGGATAGAGTAATTAAGTCTCGCAAGAGCTGCATTTGTTGTTGGATAGAGTAATTAGGTCTCGCAAGAGCTGCATTCACTTATAAGTTGAATATAAAAACCAAGGGGCTATTGTACGAGATCACCATTATCTCATAGCACATATTATTATTTTCTCGCCTGAACTTTTGTTGAACAATTTCTGGGATGTCAAACTTAAGATCTCCCAATGCCAACGTGGGAATCTCATTTCCTTGTTTATTGTGACATTGATTTGGCAGTTAGATTCGATGAACATGTTCAAAAGAGATTGATTCATCCTCGCAAGCCAGGGGAGACAGTTCATTCCGTTACCCCTGACATTTACACAAAGTGAGAGTTGGTTAGTTCAGTTGTTATTGTAGAGTGATTAAAGGAAACAGCTCAACATCAATTCAGACAGTGTTTGTCATCACTAGTCTGGCCAGTGACGAGAGGTAATGGTGAAGCTAAACTATTAAAGCTAAGAGCTCATATGCCAGTTCGAAAATACGGAAAACGTGTACGGCCTACACACTTGTGAATGGGGCAGTAGCCCCGGATTTGACATTGTTACAACAAGTTTTTATTTCTTTGGGCCGAAGGTCCAACGGACTTATGCCATGCAACGGTAGCTGTCATATCTCAGAAACCGTTAAGCAACTTTTTCTCGAATATTGCATAGTCGTATCTTAGGGTACTGTCGCTATGCACGATAAATCTGTATTTAATTGAATCATTCTAAGGGCCTCGTAGGGCCCCCCAGGCTCCCCGAAACTGGTCAATTTTCACATTTTGCCTATTAAAAAAAAAATTCTTCAGTAATTTTTTCTCTGACTTTGCATATACATTTCATGTGGTAGTGCCACTATACACAATAAATCTGTATTTGATTGAATTATTCTAAGGGCACCTCAGGGCCCCCAACATGCTAAATTTTCATACAATTTCCCTACAGCTATAAACCTCCTGCAGCCACTGATCTCTATTTATAACTGGATAGTAGACTTAGCCTTATCTTTGATCACTCGGGTGGCTGAGTGGAGCGGCCAGCTGTAAGCCTGTGTGTTGGGCTAGCCTCGGCTCACTGCCTGCCATTGTCCCAGTATCAAACAGAATGCCTCCATGTGGGCTGTAACTATAATGTGTAATGGGAATCCCTACTGCACTGGCAGAACTTGAGAAACTTTGAAACAGCAATATGCATAATTATCAATGCAATATAAAGATATCATCTAGGATTAAAATAAAATAACTTAGGTATAAAATAATATATAAAATAAAGTAACTTAGGTATACTAGAAAAGAATAAAACATATTTAGCCAAAATTATAAGGAATATTATTAAGATGTTTTACTATACATGTTGCAGTTATTACTTCACTCCAATTCAATCAGTATTATATCATTAATTGCTAGTGTTTTAAGTCAAAATGCATGCTATGTATATGTACCTTGTGAACAAATATAATTTTATCATAGTTCATCTCTCTTCTTTCCATTCTGGGGGAGGGTGGTAGGGACAAAATTAGAACAGAAAATGTGTGCATATTTTCTTAAACAAGCTTTAACTGTGCTACATGCAAGATTGCAGCTCACCAACTCTCCTGCAAGGTTTCTACAACCACTGGAAATCGGCCTAAATAGCAGAGTATTGGGATAAGATTGTACAGTATTTTTAATAACACATTAACTAATATATACAATCTTCATGAAACGGTCTACTCAAATATTTTATTTCCAGGTGTATCTTCACTGGCATGCATATAGTCTCCACTAAACATGTTAAAATTTTACTTCCATCATAACATTTAATGATCTGTAACTATGATTCACCAAAAAAACATTTAATTAATAATTACAAACTCACAATATAGTTCAAAGGACTTCAGGGCCTCTTGGCCCATTTTTTTTAAATAAAGTCGTCATTTACCGACTGAAGTCGCATAAATAATTTCGAACGGATCCATTCGTAAGTAATTTTATGGTTTGCCATCTAATTTCGCCAAACACAAAATAAAAATTGGATTGATGTCAATAGATGCCATACCATACGGTTCGGTGGACTGATACAAGGTCGGTTTGCAATAAAATATATGATTTTGCAATATGCCGTGCCGCCTGCCATTGCAGACTTTCCGTAATCATTACGGAAATTGACTGCGGATTATGGAAACTGCTGCTGTATCAGGGAAACAAAATATAAGACTACAGAACATTGTACATGTTATAGATTAGGGTAATATATAAATAACACCCCATTCAAGAGAAGAAAACATCATCATTAATTTGAAACGTACAATATATTTTGATGACATGGGATGACATTAGACCTACCAAAAGTCAATTCGAATCCGCTCACTAATGAAAAGCAAGCATCTGACTCGGCAAAGAAAATATAATTTATTTGTTAATGGTTTGATGACCTGGCATGAAATTACCTAGAATGAATGAGTGTGTGTGTGCGTGCGTGTGTGTGTGTGTGCGCGTGCGCGCGTGCGTGCGTGTGTGTGTGTGTGTTTGGCAGTTACTCTACTGATTATTTCTTTATCTATTGTAACAGAAATATCACTAACATATTATTGCTTCATGTTACAACCGTTCTTCAATACAAAATAATAATAATTATTATTAATACAGTAATAATAAATATTTATATAGGTTAGCATCCGATCATTTTAAATTGACTTCAAGCGTGCATTCATATTATAAAATTATAATACAATTATAAACAAATATACCAACAATCATTATTCCAAAATGTAGTCCACATAAACCTATGCATACGACAGTCTACTTAATTTAATTACAACGCAAAGTGTAAATTTTGTATTAGTGTCAGGCAGCATGCGTCATAACTTATTGTCACCTTAGGTTACTCATTTTAAAGACCTGTTTAGTCTGAAACTAGGTTTGTCTGATTGTTCGCTTAAGTTTGGTACTAAATTAAATCACACTAAATCTTATTTCTTTCGTATTGTAGACATCGATGAATGTGCGAGTAATCCATGTCAGAACGACGGGACGTGTGACAACAGAGTGAATGGCTATGAATGTACATGTCACTCATGCAACTGTTCCAGTATTCCTCCAACAGCTGACTGCTCCATCAGCCATCAGGGTAAGTCCACTTCCTTGGCTACATCACACCAATGCTACCACAGATGAAATGGTGTATTGGTGTATCTGTTAGCAGACAGACCATTGAATGATTCATTTTATTGGTCTGTCAAATTCTCATTTTATATAACTTTGGACGACAAATATGTTGCAGCAACAAGTATTATAATATGAAATATAACACTGTTACTCTAGATGTATTCTTAAAGGAAACACTGAGATAAATGGGGTTAATTATACAAAACACTCATCCAGCTCAATATAAATTGACCAAAGAAAATTGTTGCACTTTCCCATAAAATAACACACACTGGTGTGGTTGATAGACTCATGGCCACATCCTGCATACCAGAATCAGTTTGTGACTATAAATTTATTTTACTTACGGAAAGACTAAAACATTTCGTTTCAGAAATAAAATACAAAAATTACGAAGGATTAATACAGCTGTATGTAAGTTGTTAGTCATCTCCAGTACTTGTGGCTGCTAAACATAGTATTTAGTTTAAGTAATGACTACATCAGAGAACACTAGAAGGCATCATTGTCAGCAGTCGTCACATGTGCGTCATGTTTCGTTTAAGGATGTCAATGAACATTTCCAATTGCAGATCAATGTTGTTTTGTATTTGCGTAATATTGAAAACAAAAAGTGAAACATATCAAAGTACTTTTTGAAATATGAGGTCATATTTTACACATTTTTCAGATTGTCGGCCTTTCTCTTATAAACTTACAATAAAAATGAACAAGAAAATTGAATAAAAATTGAGGCATATGTTTTTATTTCAACTGAAGTAAAACAGTTGTATCACCATTTTGTCAGTGAAATATGGTAAATTGATATCATTGATATTCCACATTTCATATATGTCAAAAACAATATTTATTATTATATGAACAGTTTCACATGATTTCAAGGATGTAAACTAATCTAATTAATTTGGTTAATTATTTGTTGTGAATATCGTGTTTAATGTAGCAAACAAATACTGAGGAGGTCAGCATTCAAATGTGTCAGTCAACATTGTTGACGGAACAAGAAATTAATCTGGCAAGATTAATTAAGATTTTTTTCATATTCTCGAATGATAGGTGGCAAAGGAAACTACCAATATTGCCCACGTCGTATGTAAATAACTCTAAGTAACAGTCGTTGTGTGTTTAGATGCATCTCCATCTGGTAGATCCGAGACCAATGGTTCAAAGAAGTGAATGAACTTAGAATTAGGTGACTGGCCTCTGCGCCTCGGAGCGGATACACTTAATACACAATAATTTGTGTATTTATATGTATTGTTATTGTTTATATATAAGTAGTTTCAAATATAATTTACTCTCTGTAAATAGATCAAATGTGAAAGGCAATTTAACTAATTAGCAGGGATGAGAGAGTTCTGCAGAAACGGGGATTTCCACATTTTGGTCATCTAATTGGGTCATTCCTGTAATCCGTCCAGATCCGAGGACAAATTGTTGGGGTATTTACATATGGGTGTCGCAAAGCTGAGTAAAAATAAAAAAAGTTGGGCGTAAACCGACGTACTTATCCCAAACAACGAAGTACTGTCATATGCCCTCTGATTGCCTAAGAGATATCATTCGGCCGGAAACCCAATGTGAAAGGGTTTTGCATAATTCAAATTTAATGACGTCAATATATCTCGTTTCCATTTGCGAACTCCGAGGAAACATGCAGTGAAACATCAAATCGGCGTCTGGCAACTTTGCTGTTGGTTAATAATCAGGGGCCGGTTTCATGAAGCGTACTTAAAGTTACGCAGTTACTTAGCATCATGTGTTTGCGTAAACTCTTATGCTCACTTATATTAAAAAACACGTCATTTACTAAGACAATCATCTTAGCGTTAACTAAGAACGTTCTTAGCCGCTTCGTGAAACCGGCCCCAGGTCATTTCCTGGCTTGACAGTGGTG
Source organism: Paraescarpia echinospica (assembly GCA_020002185.1). NCBI lineage: Eukaryota > Metazoa > Annelida > Polychaeta > Sabellida > Siboglinidae > Paraescarpia > Paraescarpia echinospica. The sequence goes on from CM034535.1 coordinate 57,280,720, forward strand.
ACGTACAGTGGCATGTTAGTGGAGCATATCGAACTAACGTGTTGATACGCTCAACTTTGCTGTACCGTGAACAAAACAAAGGCTTATATTAAAGTTCTTTAGTTTGGTTCTGTTTGAAACTAATAATAAATATTTTTATATAGGCAATATCGCCATGGATGCTTTAGCTTTCATACAGGTTTTGGTCTCTCTGTTTCGTGAAAGCATTTGTTTCGTTTACTACCTTCCGATGTTCCTGCTAGGTGGACACACAGTGTTCTCGCTGCGTAAAGTCAAGGAATCATGGAATGGTGTGCTTATTTGCGGCCTTGTGCATGTACTATAACCAACTACATCATGAAACTTCTGGACAAAATCGACGAGGTTCGCTCTCGAGAAATTAACGAAACGCTCAGGAACAAATTTGGAGCAGACTGGTTATAGAAAACCTGTCGAAATAAATGTCGGTAGTGGCAACAAAATAACTGACAATCGAAGAATTTCTATTAAAAAAACACGGATCAACCAGGTGTCATGTGTATTTTGTAATGACACAGTGAAGTACGGTGGGCGTGGTTTTGTGTCAATAAGGGACCATGTTCTAACTGTTAACACTGTACAACGACACGTTTGCGGCGGACGAACACCACTATTTCTAGTGTCTTCGGATCGCTTACTTCAACAGTTACATCTAGCACTACAGCGCGGAACCAGACCCCAATTATCCTGTTTCAGATACCTATACGGTATCTTGTTATTTCCAGTTACCCAACTGATTTCATTATTAACAAGTTAAATATTTCTTTACAAGAATTGATCTAACTTCATTGAATAATTTCAAAAGAGTGCCAAAGCTTTTGAGATACTAATAATTATGATGTTTATCTATATAGACACTCAATAGCTTCACAGTACCAATTATATATGGGGGTGGGGTGGTGGAAGGTGAGAAAAACATCAAAATAATATCAAATGTTACTCCTTACTGTGTTAGAATGGCTTTAACCCTAACCCATTAAAACGGCTTGCAGCCTCCTCCACCACGAACCCCAGTTAGAAAGCACTTGTAGCGCTCATACCGTAGTAGTATGTTTAGTCTAAACATACTACTTATTGTGTTCCGCTCATACCTTGCTCTGATCGATCTGATAATTTTGTTTGTTGATCAAATGTCGCTCTCATCCCTGAATTAGGAAATGTTATGGTCAAATAAAATTAACATTCGTTTTTGGTTGACATCACTGTTTACTTCAAATCAATATCTTAAAATGGATCCGAAGTTGTTGCAATTTCCTATCAATCAGTGAAAGTCATCGGGACAACTATTCAAAAGAAATGTCTTGAAATTTAACAGACAGCAATGCTAATTTCCTTATACTAAATGGTGGAATTTTATTGGACGAAATGAAGATCAAAAATATTATAAAAGGTTGTAAACATGAATGTGCGTATTTTTAAATATCCTAGCAACCAAGGTATTGTATCTGTAAACTAATACGCCAACTCTCCCAGGCTCCGAGTGGATTCGCCTCTTTCTATGTTCGCTCGTTCTTTGGACCATTGGCTTCTGGTCTGCCAATTGGAGATGTATTTAAAACAAAACGATAGTTCTTAGAGTTATTTAGGCCTACTTATCATGTCGGCGGTAATGGTCGCCCTTTCTCATTTTTCACATATCCGAGAAATGGAAACTCTTCAATGGAGTACCAACGTCCCTGGGGAGGGCGCAGCTGATCTGTACGTTTTTGTGGAGACTAATGTTTTCCTGGATTTAAAAATGTAATATTTGGCAGGTTTACAGGTGGCTTAGAGTACATTACGTTTGGTTTGGGTTACTTACACACCCAGTCATCTCATTAACTCTGCCAAAAAGGCACGAATATTTAAAGTGTATCTTGTACTATTGTTTTGTCTTTGTGCATTTGGTTTGTTGCATTACGGATGGTGTAAGCAAGTATTGCAATAGCTTCACAGAATAAGTTCGTTATTACGTTTGCAGGGTTTCTACTTTGTATGGGACAACTTAACAATGTGACCTACTATTCATTGCAATAAATGTGATAGTTTATATATATATATATATATATATTATTTATACATAGCTGATACAGTAAAAATGGTAATGGTGCAGTTCAGTGGCGTGTGTTGAGTAGTGCAGATGTGAATCGCTGAAGTGCATTGTTGTGGAGCATGTATAGTACAATTACTTCGTGTTATACTTGTGTGTAGGTGCAATGAAAGCATGCAAGGATGCCCAAGGCGATCACGGGGGGGAAACTGAGTATTTCTTGGCTCACCCGCATACATGTAATGAATACATTTGGTGCATCTTGAATGGAGAAAACGGGTTCAAACAAATATGTCCGGCTACTTTGGTCTTCAACCCGGATTATGTTAGCAACAATGATCTTTGCAAAATCAAAGGCGAAGTTCCCAAGTGCACAGACACTCCCTGAGGGATCAACCAGACCTGCCAACCATTCCGGATTGTCCGGAATCATTCCGGAAATACACCGCAAATTACGGTATTACCGCGAGGGATGAAAATATTACGGATTCTTTCGTTGTCACTATGATCGTCAATCATTTCCGTACTCCTCAAATTTAGCTTAACTTCATTCAACAGGTGGCAGCATACATACGCTGCTTGTTGTGACATGGTTTTTCATTCGCTGCTTCTGGTCGTAATCTGACCAATAGGAAACAGCGTTACGACAAATTCGCATTTCCGCGCTCAAACAAGACGAAGTCACGACTCACGCGGCACGAAATGATGGCGTGGATCGAAACGGCACTACTACAAGAAGAAACGTGTGCTGCAAACGTTTATAACAGCATGCACGCAGACATGGCCCGTATTGTCAAGTTTAAAGAAGGGGGTCGGCTTTACATACTGCCGGATACGTGAAAATAATGTTCCTAGTTGAAGTTCACATGACTGTGACATGGTCAGTGGTGGCCGGGATAATTGCAGGTACTGACTACGTGCATCAGCAACTCGCCCACTTACTACTATGCTTATTGTGCGTTTTGTGTAAATCATTACTTATTTTAGTAAACAGTGTCTACTACAATTACACTTATGTAAATCCGTATACGTTATTTTTGTGACACCACCACATACTGAGTTAAGCGACAAGTTTTTTGTGCGGGTAGACCTTGAACTTTGTTGATGGCGTCAATGTAATTATAATGTCAATGATTAGATGTATCGTCTCACTCTTCATGTTTGTACTCAAACCTTTGTCATGTTTGTGCTTTGTATTAGTAGCACACAATCATTAAAAAAAATAAAAATAAGGCATTAGCTAAAATCCTTTTTCCATGTGTACACAAAGTTTAACATTGTATGTAACATTTGACAACATTAAACAAATTCAGAAAAATACATTTGTACCATAAATTCGATTTTAAGACCGTCTGTGAAGCGATTCCCGCGGATAATAAAATTTTAATGAGCTAGGCGATCACGTGGTATCGTGACGTCACTTATGACACGCATTCGCATCAGGCCGACACTTTCCATGCATTCAGAGCATGTTTACAAGGATAGATTTTGGGTCGAAACGAGCGTCAGAACGAGTTATTGTGCAATATTCCGACGTAATACAAACACTAGTCATCATAGAGGAACAAACATTTATCCTACTGTTCCACAAGAATCGAATTTTATTCAAAACAACGAATGCGAATGGGCCGACAAGTCGACTAGGTTTCGCCGAGCTTGGCTCGTTTTCAGAATAATTATATCGAATGCAACCAACGGGATATAATCTACACCAATAAACATACATAGCAAACATATATTGTACCCAGCTACATAAAGTAACGTGCATAATCTCATAATATCACTGGAATATCGATATATGAAGGAGTTGTACAATTTATCATAACAATTTAAATCAGTCAGGGAGTTTCCGTTGGTCCCGATAGCTCAGTGGGTAGGCGCGTTGGTTACTTGTTATTTATTTTACAATCGGGCGACGCCGGTTCAATCCTGACAGAATGCAAACTTTTGATTTTCTTTACACTTTTTTTGTTTATGTTTTCACGAAGAAATATAAACAAAATCATTTTATACTATAATGCACTGTTTGTAAATATATATTTTTTTGGTAGTAATTATTTATTCGCCACAAAAATGAAAACATGGTCATTATATAACGATGTTTCTAAATGTTATTTATCCAAACAAATATAATGTAATGGATATATAATTTATTAATTGTAAATATATTGTACGGTAATATATTGTAATTATATATGTAAAAACAGATTGAGATTTGTCTGGATAAATACAATTCAGAAACATCGTTATATATAATGACCATATTTTCATTTTTGTGGCGAATAAATAATTACTACAAAAATAAAAAATATATTTACAAACAGTGCATTATAGTATAAAATGATTTTGTTTATATTACTTCGTGAAAACGTAAACATAAAAAGTGTAAAGAAAATCAAAAGTTTGCATGCTGTCAGGATTGAACCGGCGTCACCCGATTGTAAAATAAATAACAAGTAACCAACGCGCCCACCCACTGAGATAGCGGGACCAACGGAAACTCTCTGACTGATTTAAGTTGTTACGATAAATTGTACAACTCCATCATATATCGATATTCTAGCGATATTATGAGATTATACACGTTACTTTATGTAGCTGGATACAATATATGTTTGCTATGTATGTTTATTGGTGTAGATTATCTCCCGTTGGTTGCATTCGATATAATTATTCTGAAAACGAGCCCAAGCTCTGCGAAACCTAGTCGACTTGTAGGCCCATTCGCATTCGTTGTTTTGAATAAAATTCGATTCATGTGGAACCGTAAGATAAATGTTTGTTCCTCTGTGATGACTAGTGATTGTATTACGTCGGAATATTGCACAATAACTCGTTCTGACGCTCGTTTCGACCCAAAAGCTATACTTGTAAACATGCTCTGAATGCATGGAAAGGGTCGTCTTGATGCGAGTTTGAGTGACGTCACATCTCGGCATCCCGAAAAGCGCGCCAAAAATATGCATATTCGAAAATGTCCGGATGCACACCATAAAATGTAGAATTTCTAATTCATTGAATTTTTTGATTTTGTTGGCTTGTTGGACGTGGAAATAGATAGCAGGATGTAATATAACATGAATTCGAGCAATATATGTTTTTATTCCCTTTAAACACTTTTGTTAATATCGTTCACGTAATAAGTGTCCGTCGTTTGACTGATTCCGTTTTAAATAAGCTGCTGTGACGACCGATGCCTACGGTACGAATCAGCTTGCCCAATGTTCCGCAGACTCCTGAAGTAGGACAGGCATTGTGGGCGAATCAGAGGAGTGATTACCGTCGCTTAGGTTGGACAACGTGTTTCACGTCGCACCATACATTAGCTAGCCGGTTATTCTGGTACGCACGATGACCTAACAACAGACTTGCTACTTTCCGCTTCAGAGATGGTAGTGCGATTTCAATAGTAGGTCCTACACAGCTGATGAACGAGAGTAGGTCAGACACAATATATTATTTAAGGTAGGTTAGTTTTGCAGGTAAAGTGAGTCAACAACCGCTGATACGAGCACTGTGTTCATGTTTTGATCATATATAAGGCAGTCGCTACGGCATCACTTAAATATGTTCCGATTGTTTCAACCAAGATGACAAGATAAGTATTGTCTAAAAATGTCTTTGGTATTAAGCCAAACTTGATCATATTTCTTTGCTGTTGATGTTGTTAATTTCTCTAATTCAGCAATGCTCCTTGTGAAATGTGCACTCTAAAACAAAAGACTAAACCTAAGGTGTTTGTGCCCAAACGTATGGCATGGGAGGCCAAAGATGTATTTTAGAAAAAGTAAAATGTAACGGTGACATGTGATAGAGTGTCATGTCATACATATTACAAGTATGTGAAAATTAAAATAAGTGTAATATTATTATTAATATTTGTTGTGATGTCGTAGTTTGCTTTAAGTTATTTTGCTAAACCAATCAGGTATAGCCGTTTGAATTGGCGCTAACAGGGCACTTTAATTTGCACAGCGGCGCTAGCAGTCGTGCTTTTGTGCGGGAATTTTTTTACTCCCACCCTATAGGCGGATCTAGGGGGCCTGAGGGGCATGTGCCTCCCGAGACCTTTGGAATTTGGCGCGCCTCCAGACCTTTTTGAATGGGCCCCCGTTACCGTGCCCCCTAGACCTTTGGAATGTGCCCTCGATTAGGTTACAATATGCTGAAGTTACGGCGACGCGGTGGCGTGGATATATGCATAATATTATGTAAGTATAGTCAATTACATATCATGGCAATACATCATAAAATACATGCCGATCTTGTCACCAAATTAATAGTTTTTAAAGACACAACCGCTTAACAGATCAGTTATAACAACTGGTTTGTAGACCAGTTAAATTTCATAGAAAAATTAAACAATTTACACAACAGCGATTATTTTGTTTTCTTCAGTCATATATATGAAGTAATTTCCCCCGTTACTTTCCTGACCTGTAGTGCACTACCAGTAATTCTCTATGTAGGACACACCTTTTTATGCTGTTTAGTTTCAATAACGGTGCCTTTCTTTGATTGTTGAACACTCTTCACGATATATAGGCATATCCAAATCGTGATTTTATATTGTAGAGTCTTTCGGCACTGTTGCATACACACTCCTTCAGTACATGTAGCATGATAATATGACGGCATCGTACATGTGAGATAGTTCGAACTATTAAAAGGAAACACAACTCCGGACATTTTCAGTTAAGTACTATGCTATTTTATCAACGTGTACACTAACAGACTACGAAACAGTGTGCGAAAATGACAAGCAGATCTGGAAACGACATGCTGAGACCTTCGCTCAACCGCGGGACACTGCGCTGCACAATGATGATGATGATGATATTTATTTCATCATTATTCTATAATTTAAATAAGTTAACGGCTCAGACATGGGTCGCCAAGCAAGTTCTGCGACCTTAATTTGGGTCGCCGCCAAAAAAGCTTAAGAATCGCTGAGTTTATATCCAGCAACGACGGATAGGTGAGGTGTTTGTTTTCCTTAAAATGACTAGAGAACGAGTCACTCAGAGACTTGATTGATATATGATTATATAGCGATGGCGCAGGCCGTATGTGTGGAACGTTATTGATGCAGTTCCACAACTGACGTGGACTATTGTACTTATTTGTGACCATATTTGTGTAATAATCTGACTTAGCTTTGGCCACCTGTCTGTTACAGAGCTAGCTGACATTGTTTAGAGCGTGATTTGCCTCATACACGTTCTAAATAACGACGGCGCCTTTTAGATAATACAAATTCGAAAGTCATCCGTGGAGCCGGTGGCTTTTGTGACACAAATTTCGATTTCATAGGTGAATGTCAAGTAATGCCTTGAGTACTTGACAGTACTGTTTATATAAATCAGATAGGTGTTCTTTTAGATGTGTGATAAGGCCAGATTTAAGGATATCAGCCATTAAAGCTGTAATATCAAGTGTTTCGACTCTGTTGGAGTTTTATAGAAACATTAACAACGACACTGTGGTGGTCTGATAACCCACCCGAAACAGTAGGTGTCTGGATATTGTTACAAGTTGAACGGATTATCAAGAGGTCAAACCAATGGACATGTATATGTGTCAAAAAGTTAGCATGTTATCAGAATATCATAAAATGCCGTTGTTGTTGCAGAAGATATATTTGCATGAATGATTGCCAGATTTTCTAACCGATCCTGGACGTCTTCAAAGAAATTTGCTGGGTGTCCTGGAGGGCGATAAATGCAGATAAAGTAAACAGAGCAAAAAGAACCAGAAATGTCAACACAGATGGACTCAAAATTAGACTATGCAGGGCTAGAATGTAAATTAACTTTTAACATTTGAGACACCAGAAAGCCAACACCACCACCTCATCCTACTGAACGTGGCCGATGATGGAAAATGTAACCAGAAGGAGAAATGTCAGCAATGCATGCAGCTGTGTCGTGGTCTAGAAGCCAGGTCACAGTGACAGCAAGGATGTAGTTTCTTAGAAATGTGTAAATCACAAAGCGAAGCCGTCTTATCTCGAACAGATCGAACATTTTTGTAGTGGGTACCCGAATGTTACTCCCAACAGCTGGCCTAGGGTTCAGACATGTATCTCATGCTAGTAGTAGAATGATAGCTAATTACAATGTTGGTGTAGAGCAGGGGATTGGCAGCAACCTTCGATTAAAACAAATGTTAAGACACGGTAAGCTGTATAAACAGGACAACGAATCGTGTATTTTCATGGGTTGAGAAAATGTTGCGTTGACAACCAACAGTTGCAAAGTAAGTGGCTTGCACAAGGCAAAATCTTCATTTGTCCAAGCCACAGAAAAGGATTAAAAAGAACACATAATAGAAATGGTGACATTATAACAATTACGATGCTATTTCGTCGCCTAGCAACGCATAATGGATATGGTAAGAAATACAATGCTAATTTTAAGGCTAAGTGCAGATGCAGGGAAAAGGAGGTACAATTTTAAATTAGCATAAAATAATAATTTATTTCATTAACTGTGTATAACCATATATATATATTATATATATACTGCATATATATTGACAAATATTCTCTTAGGACAAGCGTACTGGAGATAGTCCCGCTTAAGTAAAGAAATGGAAATACAACTAGCGTTCAGACGCGCACATAAGACGTATACTGGGTACAAACACTTGTCCTTGAAGCCAACGGACCTTGTCATCTAGAGAGCTAAGGAAATCAGATCCTTTTGTTGTTCTCTTGATTCTCTGTCATCAGGGTAGAGGCTAGCCTTTCAGTTATCTTTTATTCTTCTTCTGTTCCCTCACTGATCTTGCACTGCTCTCTCCACCAACTGTCTCCATGCCCCTCTACCTTTTGCTCTCGTTCTCCACTCCTCTCCCAATCCTTTCAAGTCTCTCTTTGTATCTCAGTTACCCCTTCGCAGTCTAGGTCTTCATCGCCTCCTTTTCCCCTCCACTCTCCGGGAATCTGCTTTCTTTGCCAGTTCTGCTCCCATTCTTTCCACATACCCAACCCACTTCAGTCTACCCCTCACCTGCTTCTTTCTAAGACTTTCTTTTACTCCAGCCTCCTCCCTCAACTCCTCCATTCTTCACTTATCACTTTTTCTCACTCCCGCAATTCTTCTGACTCGCTTTCACAAACATGCACCCTCTCTTATTGTTGTTATGCGCCTTTGTCCCATCACAGGCGCGTATGTCTGTCCAGGATATAAACAAACGCATTGTATGAGATGTGTCACGCCAATAGTGAAACAGAGAGCAACATATTCAGGTCATGCCTAAAAAAACTTTCATGCAGACAATAAATTTTGCCTACAAAAGTATAGTCAGCTCCTGGAACATGCTTTGCTGTCAAACAGAAATTATACTCAAAACACACTTCTCAAATAAATTATGTCATTACGAATGGGCTTCGTGACGAGCTACGGTTAACACAAGGTAGGTAGGTAGGCTTTATTTGGAATTGTATAAATCATACTTAGAAACATAACCAATCGATAAAACAATCGACAAAATGATATACAATTCCAGGTTGACAGCGGAGCCAATTAAGGCTGTAACCAGTTTATTTTAATTATTCCTCCAATGTAAAATGATATTAATTAAGTAAACTAGTCGCCGTCATCCCCAAAATAACTATTATCAAGAACAAGAAAGTTTTATTTAGACCCCAATTACAATATATGTATAATATCAAATTAACGTAACATGAATAGGCATATATATATATATTCATATATACAAATGCAGTGTAATTTCAAATTAGATGGGGTCTGTGACTCCTATTACGACAATAACAGTCACTCTCATAGAAGCCACAATAATAATTCGTTTCAACTCCATTTTACCGAAGGAAGTGCAAATGTAAATGTGCAGGAAAAGAAAAGAAACCGAAATTACTTGATTACATATATGCATGTATTGGAGTATTAATGGTATGTTAAAATAAACAAATACTAGTTGTCAATAGTACACATCAATATACTTGTAAAAAAATGTGTATATACACAAATAAAATATCCATATGCTGATATATATATATATATATATAAATATATATATATATATATATATATAATACATATCCATACATATCACATATAATAATACAGTTTTAATGACTTTGAAAGCATGTATATCAGTTTAATATTGTACACGTATCTACGTTTTTCTAATAAATAGTTTTTTGCATAATTACCAAAACCTCTGAAGCTATGTGTTCCAATCTTCTCTGTGACTAACTTTGAGGTATGGTTAATGACATGTGGTAAACTGTATCTAAAACATCTTTTGGCAAATTCATGTTTTGTTCTGAATGGGTGTAACTCAGTTTTTTTCTTGTGTTGTAATTGTGTACGTAAGCATTTGTATTTATTTTCCAATTTAATAGGTAGGCAGGGAGGTCATGATGTACATATTTATAATAAAACTTAAGTTCATGTAATTTTAACATGTCATAAATTTTTAAGATATTCAATTTTTTTGAAAAGTGGTTCAGAGTGTGAATTATATTTACTTATAGAGAAAATTTGTCATAGCTTTCTTTTGTATTTTCAACATTCGACTACCTTGGTATCCCCACACCATAATACAATAGTTGATATGTGATAAAAATAACGTATTATATAAGAGAATTTTAATTTCTAGAGGAAAGACATATTTTAGTCTGTTTAAGATGCCGACTGTTTTGGAACACTTGTTTGATACTTTTTCAATGTGTTTATTCCAATTTAAATTTGTATCTAAAGTAAGTTCTAAAAAATTAAATTCATCCACTCTTTCTATGTTTGTACCATTGATATTGAGCATAAAGTTATCGACAGATTTATTTTGCATGTGAAAAATCATATATTTAGAATTGTTTCTGTTTAATGATAATTTATTAATGTTTAACCATTCAATTATTTTAAGGAGTTCATCATTTATTGCCGATTCAATATTTCTATTTGGAGAATTACCTTGAAAATAATTGATGGTGCTAAATAAAGTGGTATCGTCGGCATACATAATAAAGTTAAACATTTCGCTAGCTTTAGGAAAATCATTAATGTATATTATGAATAATAGGGGACCAAAAATAGATCCTTGGGTACACCAATTGTGATAGGTAGGATATCAGAACTTTTATTTTGAAAGTCGGTGTATTGTCTTCTATTGCTTAAATAGCTATTCAATAGATTCAGGGTAGAACCCTGTAATCCATAATATCTTAGTTTATTTAATAGTATCGAGTGATCAATTGTATCAAAGGCCTTAGAGAGGTCTTGAAAAATACTGAAAGGAACATCATTTTTATAAATTTGTGTAATTATTCTATATATTAGTTCAAGTGATGCATACTCGGTAGAGTGTTTTTTCCTAAATCCATATTGATTTTTAACAAATAGATCATAATCATTAAAGTATGCTGTTAGTTGACTATATATTATTTTCTGTATCACTTTTAAAATTGTTGGAAGAAGAGATATGGGTCTATAATTTTTAAAAACAGATGGGTCATCTTTCTTAAAAATAGGAATTAGTTAAGCGAGTTTAAGTGTATCAGGAAATATACCAGTATTTATTACTTGACTTATTACCAGGGTTAATGGTTTTATGATGGAGGGTTCAATTATTTTCAAAAGTTTACAGGAAATACCGTCACAGCCATTACTGTTTTATTGGGAAGGCTTTCAATGGTTTTCTTGACTATTTCTTCATCAACATTTAATAGCCTGAAAACGGAATGGACATTATCATTTAAGTAGTAATTATAATCCTTATTACCATTGTAATGAATGTCTTGTGCTGTCGACTGACCTATACTTATAAAATAGTAGTTAAATTGGTTTGCAGTAACCGTTTTATTTGTTATATTTATGCCGTTACTTTTAAACAACAAAGTGTTGTTTGTATTGTTTTTGGAAATAAATTCATGTATGGTTTTCCATATATTTCTAATGTCATCTTTATATCGGTTAAAACGTGACTCAAAGTACATTTGTTTGGCAGTACGAATGTTTTTCTTTAATATTAAATTATATGTTTTTAGGTTAGTTAGAATGACTTCGTACATAGGTAAATTTGGATTATACATTATTAATTTCTTATAAAGCGAGTCTCGATATTTGATTGATTTTAGAAGACCGTGTGTGATCCAGGTTGAATGCTTATGTTTGTGTTTAGTATATTTCATGATTTTAACAGGCATATTCTTATTCTTAGCATGCATAATTTCTTCGTGTATTATGTTATAATTTAAATTGGGGTCAGCCGTAGGAGATTTGTTTAGTTTGTTATACATTGCATCCGAATTTATCTTTAGTTTAACATTATGCATAGCTGCCTTATTTTGTAGATTTACTCGAACAAATTTTGGAGGAGGTTTTGATTTTATGTTGATATTCATGATTAGGAAGTAAGGTTGATGATCAGAAAGTGTATTAGTGAAGATTCCTGCATTCACTATATATTTTGTTCTGGTTTATTTTAAGTAGATTGATATTGAAATCGCCTGAAATTATTAGATTATTACAATTTTCTAGAGTAGCCATTGTTGTTGAAAATTCAGCTATGAAATCTGTAATATTTTGATTTATTGACCTTGGTGGTCCGTATATGTTTCCAATAGTAAGTGTTTTTGATAAGCTGTCTCCAGTTAGTTGAATTATTAACCCCTCCCAATGTTCATACATGTTGATATTCTTAAGTACTTTGTATTTATTACCTACGTAAATTATTAAACCACCTTTGACACTACAATGTTTCCCCTGAGCAATTAGGTCATATCCGTGTAAACTGAATTGAGATAAATCATCATTATTTGACTTCCATGTTTCTTGCAAACATGTAATGCTAAATTTAAATTGTTTAGTATTTAGAAGCTCTACGACAATTTCAAGTTCATCAAATTTAGCATTAATAGATTGAATATTTAAGCTTAGGATACTAAAATTACCAGTATTTTTATGTGCTAACTTGTGAAACATATCGATGTCATAGTATGAAGAACAATGGATCAACTGAGGTTCATTTTGTTCAGTACTATTTTCGTTTATATCTAGAAGATTTATTAAAGAACAGTTTCGGATACCTCCCAAGTGGGAGAGAAATGTCACATCAGAAGTAATTGCTTAGGTTCGGATATAAAAAAGTAATATAGCAAGCCATTGTACATACCTGTATTTTAGGTATTTTATAAAAGAATGAACTTGTGTGTATTTATTTCCTGTGCATATGTGAATGTTAAGAAATACTCCGTGTGTGACAATGCAGATAACAGATTAGTCAAGATTAGACTTAGAATAAATAAATATAAAATATAAGAAAAAAACATGACAGATTGGGTGTTGGGTCATGAATATAAGGCGTAACGCCAGGGAAAGGGGTGAGTTATGTTATCAACAGTGACTGCATATAGATTAACAGTTGTCAATCTAAACATAATAATAGAAGATATATAATATCATGATTAGTCCTGTATCAAGATATCAAAAGTAATTAAGCATTACTCATGTTGTCAGGAGAGAAACGATTAGTTATAATACTAGTTATTTAAATGTCATTCATACAAAAAAAGAAAAGAAAACAAACACAAAAGGGCATGAACAGCCCATATATCATAAGATATATCAACAATACTGCAAACTGTTAATTGCAGTTGGTCATACAGCATAAGTAGATTATGTAATTATTATTTTTCAAAATATGAATTAGCATGTTGATAATAATTATAACCGACAGAAGACCAGCAATACATAAAAATAGAAATACATAAAAAATAGAATCACATAAAAAATGTAATCACACAATAATCTTGAATGTATTACAGATTATCAAGTTACCAATGCTTTCACTGACAATAACGTACAACTGGAGATCATTTACAGATGTACAACTGGTGATCACTTACATATGTACAACTGGAAATCATTTATACATGTGATTTCTTTTATTTTACGTGTAGTGTGTTGGTTACGTTGCTATAATTAATAGAACATATATGTAAATGTAATACTAGCAATATTATAAGATAAATGTTCACATAAGTAGTCTTGCAAAAAAAAGTGGTTATGCCAAGCTTCAGCAATGGTATAATACCTAAGTTGAATAACATTATATCAAACACATATTTCAGACGTTTCGGGGTGGAATGAGATAAACTAGAACACCATACCGCCGTACAACATTTGCTTTTAATGATAATCTAAAACTATATAACTTGGGTTTATTTTGTATAACAGTTGGAATTGTATTCCAGATCATCGGACCATAACATACTGTTCGAAGATCTTTGAGTAGAACTGATGATAGGACGTATATTGCAGGTTTGTCTTGTTTTGTAAAAGTGAATGTCATAGGTAAATGTAAAAATATCCGATAATGAAATAATGTGGCAGACTCATGTGGACATAGTTACACATACATTTTCCAACTTCAATTTCATAAATATCAAGAATGGAACGAACACATTTTTTGCATAATGAATAATTTTTCAAAATGTGTTTTGTATGTGGATCCCCACAAACATTATTCCGTATTCAAGTAGGGGTAAACTAAAGTGTAATAAATTGTTTTAAGTGTAGTTTCAGGAAGGTAGCAGTTAACTTTCTTGATTATGTATAAAGCACTAGTTAGCTTCTTTATGCATGCATTTATATGTTCATGCCAATGAAGTCTCTCATCTATATGAAGGCCTAGAAATGTTATACTTTTTGTTAATTGAATTATGTTATTAGATATTGATAATAATAATTCTTCGTTCTGAGCAGGACGAGATCAAGAAAATAACATGAATTTTGTTTTAGAGATGTTTAAAGATAGTTTATTGGCACGAAACCAGTCAGCTAATATTTCAAGTTCGTTATTCATATCTTTATATATTTCATTAATTTGTTTTCCAGTTTTGTATATAGTAGTGTCATCAGCAAACGATATTGTTTGGACATATTTACACAGAATGGAAGGTCATTAATATATAAAACAAACAAAAGCGGACCGAGGATAGACCCCTGGGGGACACAGTGTGTGACATTCTGCTGAAGTGAGTCATTAGAACTGTACTTAACATACTGTTTGAAAGGTAACTCTTGAACCATTTCAGTGGAGTACCCCTTATACCGTAATATTCACGTTTGTGTAATAGGATTCGGTGGTTGATAGTATCGAATGCTTTACTTATATCCAGGAAAACAGTAAGGACCAAGTCCTTTTTTTCTAGTGCGTTAATAACGTCACTAATAAAAGCGGTAGTAGTATTGGTTGTTGAATGTTTCTCACGAAAACCATATTGGTTATTGTTCAATATATTATTTTCTGTATATACTCACAAGTCCTTCTATGTACAACATTTCCCAGTATTTTAGAAATTGAAGGTATCAATGATATTGGTCTATAATTAGAAAAGTCATCAGTAGGTTTAGACTTATAGACAGGTATAATGTTTGCTATTTTTATTTCGTCAGGCTCTATTCTCTCATCTATTGACTTATTTACTAAAATATATATTGGTAAGGCCAAGCTCACCGAATAATTCCATGAGGCGGGGACTAAAATTGTCATATCCAGAACTGGCCTTAGGTTGGAGAGACAATATAATTTGCCTAATTTAATTTACATCGGTCGGACTCATGAAGAGACTTGTTGGATTTTGTTTAGGACAATTATGGAGATATTTAGTAAACTGCTCTTTAGGTTGAGCATTTGCGTGGTTTGTACCAACATTAGTAAAAACATTACAGAATATATTCGACATTTGATGAGGGTCCTTAATTACATCGTTGTTATATCTAAAGTGTGACGAAATGCCTGAGTTCTCGTTTGAATGAACAAATAAAGTTGTATGTCGTACATATATGTAATCAATAAGGGTAGCGGAAAATGTTGGTGATACGCGTTGGTTGGGTGATCGTTGGAATAGTGTTAGCAGCTAGGTGTAAGTATAGTAAGTCGGATGAAGGTTTATATGGGTCCATTTCTAGGTAGCCAAAATTTGGATCATTGCCAATTATGACCTGGTGGTTTGGGACTGTAGTGCTGTTTTCTGACATAACTAACATCCGTTTATTGGCCCATAAAGGACCCCATCTTATTGCAGGCAACACCATTGCAGCTAATTCGCACATCGTAAATCTCAGGACCGTCTACTTACCAGTTACAATAAAACCAATCACCATCACAATCACTGTACCCACTGTATATATATATATATATATCTCAACATCATCATCGTCATTCATCATCATTGTGTAGCTGTAGTGTCCCGTGGTTGGGCGAAGGCCTCAGCATATAATTTCCAAATCTGCCTGTCTTGCGCTATCCTCTGCCAGATGGTGCCCTTCCAGTACTCGTCTAGTTCGTCTCTCCATCGTCTCGCCGGTCTTTATCTAGGTCGTTTCCCTTCATAAGGTCTCCAGGTTTTAATACGCGATGTTCATCGGTTATCTCGTAGTCTGCTGATGTGCCCTGCCCAGGTCCACTTCTGTCTTCTGATTTGTTCTATCACGTCTATGACCTTCCTTTGTCTTCTGCGTTACCCAGATGTTTGTTTTTCTCTGCCAATATGTAATGTTTAACATGGTGCTTCTTTCCATCTTTGTTTGTGCGGCTGCTAGCTTGCTCTTTGCCTGGATAGTGAGTACCCATGTTTCCGCGCCGTATGTCATCGCTGGAAGTATGCAAGAGTTGTAGACTTGTCTCTTCAAGCAGGTTTCAAAGTTACTCTTGAAGATGTCGCGGTGTTTGGCGAATGCTGTCTATCCGGCCATGATTCTTCTTTGAATGTCCTTGTCTTGGTTTTTGTCTTTAATACTGTATCGCTGTCCCAGATAGACGTAGCTTTCAACGTCCTCTGTCTACGTGGTGCTCACATATATAATGTTATGTAATTTCCTAGTACCACTGTTGTTTTCAAAATATTCATCTTCAGACCTTGTTTTTCACTTTCATTAGCTAGCTCCTGCAACATTTTTTTTGGTGGTTCTTGCGGTGTAGTAGAGCATATGAGTATGTCGTCGGCGAAGCGAATATGACTGAGATATTCTCCATCTATCCTCAAGCCTCTGGTTTCCCAGTCAGTCTTCGGAATATGCGTTCGAGTGTTTCCGTAAACAGCTTGGACGATATGGTGTCACCTTGTGGTATTCCTCTCTTGATGTTGATCTTGTTGCTCTTTTTATGTAGGTGGACTGTCACCGAGCTGTTAGTGTAGATGTCTTTCAGGAGTTCAACGTACACGTCTTTTATCCTCTGTTCTTCAAGGGAGGTCAGTATTGCTTGAGTTTGCACCGAAACGAAAGCCTTCTCGTAGTCGACGAAAGCGATGCAGAGAGGGATATTATATTCCCGGCACTTCTCTTTCAGTTGGTTTACGACGTGTATTGGTCTGTCGTTGAGTACCTGCTTCTGAATCCTGCTTGCTCTCGTGGTTGGTTCTCGTTGAGTGTCTTCTCTAGCCTATTCTTTAGTATAATTGTGAGTAATTTGTAGATGTTTGATACATATCTTGTCTTTAAGTCTTTCTTATTTCCATTCTTGAAGATTTTTACCACCTTTGCGTCCTTCCATGAGGTGGGTATTCGCCTTTCTGATAAGCCTTTATTATACAGCTTATTAGTGTCTGCGGGATGGTGTCTTCTCCAGCTTTTAATGTTTCAATGTTGGTCTTTGTCTGATGTCTTCCCATTCTTCATATCTCTAAGCGCTGCTTCCACATGACCTCGCTTTTAGAAACCCATGTTGAGATGGGTTTAACAAGCTATGTTTAACAAGAAATGTAATAATTTGCAAATCACTGACGTTAAACTCACTGGTCTGTAATTCTCTGACTTGTTTCTGAAACCTTTTTTTAAATAACGGTATAATGTTTGCTTCTTTTCATTATCAAGGAACCACTCCCTCTTCTAATGACAAGTTGAAAACTGTTGCACGTGGTATGCTAATTTGTTCTACAATTTCCAATAGTAGCTTGGGCGGAATCCCGTCCACTCCAGGTGATCTTTTATTATCCTTCATAGCCATAATTTTCTTAGCTACCATTTAAGGGGTTACAATTAACTGTCCTAAGTAATCTGATTCTGCCCCCTTGAACTTAGC
The DNA here is from genome assembly GCA_020002185.1 of Paraescarpia echinospica. NCBI lineage: Eukaryota > Metazoa > Annelida > Polychaeta > Sabellida > Siboglinidae > Paraescarpia > Paraescarpia echinospica. The sequence goes on from CM034535.1 coordinate 57,298,820, forward strand.
CTCTGGTACTGGCAGTGAACTAATATCTTCCCTGGTAAACACTGAACTAAAATACTCATTCAGGTCTTCTGCCATTAAGAATCCCTCTGATATTATATTTCCAGCACTATCTTTTAGAGGACTGACCTTATCCTGAACTTTCTGTTTGCTCCGAACATATGCATAAATACTCAGATGTCCCAAATAAAAACACCGATGTCCCGAATACATGGTTTCAGCGTGATGTAGCATGGCTAAGTCAACGGGAGGCTGAATACGTTGATGGTTACGCACAGCGGAAATGACGATGACTTCTGTTTTACTCTCATTGAGAAAAAGTTTGTTCACGTCAGCGGTACATCGTGTTAATTATGCGGTCAATGGCAGTTGTAACGTGCATTGGCTGATCACGCGGAAATTGAACATATAGCTGAGTATCGTCAGCATAGATGTGAAGCTGATGGCGTTAGAATACATTGTGGAGCCCAAGAGAGGAGATCATAAAAAGCTGGGGTCCCAGCAAGAAACCTTATAGTATATCAGAGCACAGAGCAACATGTCTTGAAGTGACGCTCCCGATTTTGACAGCTTGTGTTCGTTGGGAAAGATACGATTGTAGCCAGCGGTACGCGTTGTCACGTATGCCTATGCGGTGAAGTTGGTTGAGCAGCAGGCGATGATCGACAGTATCAAACAGATAGACAGACAGACATATTTATTTTTGATCATAAATGAACATAATAACAATTGTACAAACATAAATGTAAGGTCAAGGAAACTCCCATTAAGACAACATGTCGCTGACATGGGAGCCCCCTTTTAATAATAACAAATCAAGTCAGTAAATAGTAATAATAAATATAAATAATAATCACAATTCATTGTTAACAAATACACATATGTAATAATATAGCATATTGGATACATGTACTACTATTGATATCATAATTATGGATATCACAATGACATTTATAGTTCATAATTAAGTAGTTTTTAATGTAAGTTGTGAAACCATGTAGGCTATGTGTATAGATTTTATCAATGATAAACCTTGGAGTATTGTTAACTGTTTCTTTTATGTTGTGTCGTATATGTTTTTGACATATTCATGAATGAGTCTGGGAATAAAAGGGTTATTTATTCCTCGTGCGTAGAGCTGATGGATTTAAAAGTTGCATAAATAATGGATGTGGCATCGTACCGAACAAAGGGCGCTAGTAGTATAGAGGAGCTACTCGTTCCCGTGCACGCCACCTTTGGTGACCTTTGGGCAAAACTTTACTAATAAAAAACGTTTTAATTACCCCTAAACGTTTTCGGGAACCTACTTATCAAAAAAAGATCAAAGGATTTTTTGACACTAAACGTTTTCGGGAACCTACTTATAAAAAACGTGATGGATTACCCCCTCAAAGTACATTTGAGGTGCCACCTAGCGGTGAGTGTAGATATCATTTTGTTTGTCCCCTAGCGACCAACACCGTACCTAGCGCGTGCTGACCTAAGCAGATTGTCCCCTAGCGATCAACGCCGTACCTAGCGCGTGCGGACTGCTGAGTAGAATGTACACAAGCACGGACCGCAGAGTAGAAAGTAACTCTCAAAGTAGCTCTCAAACTAAACAGTTCTCAAAGTGCCTCTCAAAGAAGAGATCATTTTGTTTGTCCCCTAGCGATCAACACCGTACCTAGCGCGTGCTGACCTAAGTAGATTGTCCCCTAGCGACCAACGTCGTACCTAGCGCGTGCTGACCTAAACAGATTGTCCCCTAGCGATCAACGTTAGCGCGTGCTGACCTAAGCACTATATGACGCGGTTATATATCTGGCTATATAACCGCGATAAAACCACTGTGTGCAGACTTCCCCCGTCAGCCCTATGTGGATGCCCCACTGTACCCTATGTTAGCAGCAGCACGATAAGCGACCGGCACTGCAGCAGCAGCAGCACCAGGAGTGGACTATGACCCCCGGCGCGGCAGCATAGCTGGCTGTGCGTTGTAAATCTAGCAGTGCGATCAAAACGAAACCAATGCGTTGTGCGTTTACATAAATAAATAAATCTAGTGGTGCGATCAAATCGAAACCAATGCATAAATACGCTGACGTTCAGTGGGTGGCATTGTACGTAGGGTTTTATGCAGTGGATACAGACGAGTGGAAACGTGAGTAGTAGAGATGACTGCAGTATTTATTGACTGCTAAAATTACATAGCCGCGCGCGGCCAATGCCCGCCCTATAGGGGGAGAATGGCGCGTGAAATCCGCGCCGTGTATAGAGTTCGGTCGTCGGGGCGGGCGTAAACCACGACCCATTGTTGCCTCGTCGGAGGAATGACGACACGAGGCTGGTGTCGTGCGTCGGCGTCGTTGATAGGTGGCGGTGGTGGAGAGATGGGTCGAGGGGGGTGCACTGTTGAGGCGACCGCACATACTGGCTTTGTCGCTGCTGTTGACAGGGCGGTTGTAGGCAGTCGGATCTCTCTATGAAAATAAACCACAATACATGTAGGCGTGATTAAACAAAGGGCGCCAAAATAAAATGAGAACCATGCATGCATGTACGCATGCATGCATGCATGCATGCGTAAAAGCAGGCTTACTGAAATAAACCACAATACATGTACGCGTGTTTAAACAAAGGGCGCCAAAATAAAATGAGAACCATGCATACATGCACACATGCATGCATGGCGAGGGGGGTCACTCCGTGATGTTGGGGCGACCGTGCATACTGGCTTTGTTGCTGCTGTTGACAGGGCGGCCGTTCGTGTAGGCAGTTGGATCTCTCTATGAAATAAACCACAATACATGTACGCGTGTTTAAACAAAGGGCGCCAAAATAAAATGAGAACCATGCATGCATGCACACATGCATGCATGCGTAAAAGCAGGCTTACTTGAAATAAACCACAATACATGTACGCGTGTTTAAACAAAGGGCGCCAAAATAAAATGAGAACCATGCATACATGCACACATGCATGCATGGCGAGGGGGTTCACTCCGTGAAGTTGGGGCGACCGTGCATACTGGCTTTGTTGCTGCTGTTGACAGGGCGGCCGTTCGTGTAGGCAGTTGAATCTCTCTATGAAATAAACCACAATACATGTACGCATGTTTAAACAAATGGCGCCAAAATAAAATGAGAACCATGCATGCATGCACACATGCATGCATGCGTAAAAGCAAGCTTACTGAAATAAACCACAATACATGTATGCGTGTTTAAACAAAGGGTGCCAAAATAAAATGAGAACCATGCATGCATGCACGCATGCATGCATGCATGCGTAAAAGCAGGCTTACCGCTGTGTTGTCTTACGAGAAGGCGTTGTTGTATTCATACTTGAATTAGCCAAATGGTGAAATGCGCTGTCAAGTGTATGCTGCGACTCCATGTATGAATGTGTGCCGTCAAACAGCGGCGGCGCATGACACTACGGCTTATCGTGATTGGCGCATGACACTACGGCTTATCGCGATTGGAATGTGAACGGCGAACAATGCCATTTCAAAAACAATAAACGAAAAGCTAAAAGCATGAAAGTAAGCGTTGTATATGATTAGTTAGGGCTCGGGAAACGTGTGGTGTAGTGATATTAGAGAAATTCGATGTAAAGACACATTTGACGATGAATGTACTGACATGACCGCTAACTTTTTTCCTAAAACAAATGCGTCGTATGTGTTAAGTACGCATGCGCGTTATTTTGTAAGATAACGGTAGACTAGGCAGTATGTGTTAAGTGCGCATGCGCCTTATTTTGAAAAGTGTTGTAAGCACGCACGCATACATGTATAGTGGTTTATTTCATAGAGTACTGAAGATCCAACTGCCTACAAGAACGGCCCTGTCAGCAACAGTAGCAGCAGCAGCAAAGCCGGTATGCTCGGTCGCTCCCATATCACGGAGTGACCCCCCTCGCCCAATCACTCCACCACCACCACCACCTATCAGCCACGACGCCGATGACTTCGATGACGACACCAGCCTCGTGTCTCCGTTCTTAAGAAGAGGAAGCAATGGATCGTGGTACACGCCTATCCCACCGACCGAACTATTACACTACCCTGACAGACATCCACACAAGCTAGTGGTGTTAGTTGACTACACTACCCTGACAGACATCATCACAAGCTAGTGGTGGTAAGTTGACTACACTACCCTGACAGACATCCACACAAGCTAGTGGTGGTAAGTTGCCTACACTACCTTGACAGACATCC
>CM034535.1:57304027-57630657 GCA_020002185.1 Paraescarpia echinospica
GTGCAGTTGGAGGGTATTGATGGACCTCGGGGGCAGTTGGAGTTGTTTGTGAACCTCCTGAAGGGTGTGCAGTTGGAGGATATTGATGGACCTCGGGGGCAGTTGGAGTTGTTTGTGAACCTCCTGAAGGGTGTGCAGTTGGAGGATATTGATGGACCTCGGGGGCAGTTGGAGTTGTTTGTGAACCTCCTGAAGGGTGTGCAGTTGGAGGATAATGATGGACCTCGGGGGCAGTTGGAGTTGTTTGTGAACCTCCTGAAGGGTGTGCCGTTGGAAGGTATTGATGGACCTCGGGGGCAGTTGGAGTTGTTTGTGAACCTCCTGAAGGGTGTGCAGTTGGAGGATAATAATGGACCTCGGGGGCAGTTGGAGTTGTTTGTGAACCTCCTGAAGGGTGTGCAGTTGGAGGATATTGATGGACCTCTGGGGCAGTTGGAGTTGTTTGTGAACCTCCTGAAGGGTGTGCAGTTGGAGGGTATTGATGGACCTCGGGGGCAGTTGGAGTTGTCTGTGAACCTCCTGAAGGGTGTGCAGTTGGAGGATAATGATGGACCTCGGGGGCAGTTGGAGGTGTTTGTGAACCTCCTGAAGGGTGTGCAGTTGGAGGATATTGATGGGCCTCGGGGGCAGTTGGAGGTGTTTGTGAACCTCCTGAAGGGTGTGCAGTTGGAGGGTATTGATGGACCTCGGGGGCAGTTGGAGTTGTTTATGAACCTCCTGAAGGGTGTGCAGTTGGAGGATATTGATGGGTCTCGGGGGCAGTTGGATTTGTTTGTGAACCTCCTGAAGGGTGTGCAGTTGGAGGATAATGATGGACCTCGGGGGTAGTTGGAGTTGTTTGTGAACCTCCTGAAGGGTGTGCAGTTGGAGGATAATGATGGACCTCGGGGGCATTTGGAGTTGTTTGTGAACCTCCTGAAGGGTGTGCAGTTGGAGGATAATGATGGACCTCGGGGGCAGTTGGAGTTGTTTGTGAACCTCCTGAAGGGTGTGCAGTTGAAGGATATTGATGGACCTCGGGGGCAGTTGGAGTTGTTTGTGAACCTCCTGAAGGGTGTGCAGTTGGAGGGTATTGATGGACCTCGGGGGCAGTTGGAGTTGTTTGTGAACCTCCTGAAGGGTGTGCAGTTGGAGGATATTGATGGACCTCGGGGGCAGTTGGAGTTGTTTGTGAACCTCCTGAAGGGTGTGCAGTTGGAGGATATTGATGGACCTCGGGGGCATTTGGAGTTGTTTGTGAACCTCCTGAAGGGTGTGCAGTTGGAGGATAATGATGGACCTCGGGGGCAGTTGGAGTTGTTTGTGAACCTCCTGAAGGGTGTGCAGTTGGAAGGTATTGATGGACCTCGGGGGCAGTTGGAGTTGTTTGTGAACCTCCTGAAGGGTGTGCAGTTGGAGGATAATAATGGACCTCGGGGGCAGTTGGAGTTGTTTGTGAACCTCCTGAAGGGTGTGCAGTTGGAGGATATTGATGGACCTCTGGGGCAGTTGGAGTTGTTTGTGAACCTCCTGAAGGGTGTGCAGTTGGAGGGTATTGATGGACCTCGGGGGCAGTTGGAGTTGTCTGTGAACCTCCTGAAGGGTGTGCAGTTGGAGGATAATGATGGACCTCGGGGGCAGTTGGAGGTGTTTGTGAACCTCCTGAAGGGTGTGCAGTTGGAGGATATTGATGGGCCTCGGGGGCAGTTGGAGGTGTTTGTGAACCTCCTGAAGCGTGTGCAGTTGGAGGATATTGATGGGCCTCGGGGGCAGTTGGAGTTGTTTGTGAACCTCAGAGGGTGGAGATGGAAGGTTCTGGTGAACTTCAAGGTTTTTGAAAGTCTCAAAACGGATGTAGTTGTAGGTTTTTGTGATCCTTCTGAAGCCAAGGCCCAAGGGTGGTGCAGTTAGAGATTTTTGATAAGCCTCAAATGGGAGTGCAGTTTGACATTTTACACCCTGTGTGGGATCTTTTACTTCCCCTGGCATAGACACCAGATAGAAGTGACCAACAGCTGTTAGTGTCTCTTCGGAAAAACACAAGCAACGTTAGGTGAATGAAATTGCCTAAGTTTCGAAACGGTGGCAGGTGGAATCAAACCGCCATACTCTCGATCGACTGCACGACCACTGCTGCTCCCACTGAGATGTGAAGATGTGACTGGGAGAGACGTCCATCCTACAAGGGATGAAGAATTCTCGAAGGAGAAGAAACAAAACACAACACTCATATGCCGCTCAGCTCAACGAGGTTTACTGCAGACGTGGCACAAAATAAATGTTTCTTCCGTCTCTGTATGATACGGCAGCTTTTCCGACTGCTCGATGATAGCAGTTTGTTTGCCACTACACAAACAGCTAAGTACCAATTCATTAAATGCACAATAAACAACCAGAATAACGAATTATAATTAACAACGTGATATCACAAAAAAATAGATAAGCGAGCTTATCTATTTTTAATATCACTGAATAACCGTCAGATACATATAAATACCTTGCTACACATTCCATCAAATCGGGACTATAAGTGACTTGTTGACAACAATCAATGAATATAAATTCAAGACTCAGTTCTCCTTAGCTTGTTCAATTTGTTGTGCCCAGTCATAAATAATATCCCACAGACTGGGAGCAAACCTGATCCCATAATTAACCTCGATCCTTGTCTGGCCCATGTATTCATTGAAGCTAAACAACTCTAAATACACATACAAGAAACACCATTTAGTTAACAGTCCATAGTATTTTGATCAGAGTTGAAAGATAAAATACAGTTACCAAATACGAACAGTGTATAATGATATGAACTTTAAAGGGTTGCTGACGTTCCCCCATAATAGCGAACAAAGTCTGAAGAGGGTGAAACAATAAGACATGCATCTTCAAAACGGTGTTATACTAAATTTGCAAATAAAACTTCGAAGTAAGATGCATGTATATTTAAAACAAGGCAATAGTGCCATTTTGTGTGCTCAAAAGTGAGTATTGAAGAGCATGGCTACCAGCATAATGCAATAAGACACCCACTCACAAACTAAACATAGAACTCATGTAATCACAAACATACTTACAAGCGACCAACTCTTAACTAACCTATAAAAAGGCATAACCAGCCACACTACACTTTCTTTAGAACGCTTTTGATTCAATCAGTTTTTTCTATGCAGTGTATCGAGATTAGATTTGACATTACTGATTGAGAGAGTTACATGGTTACTGTCTGACACACAGACTGACTCACAAGTACAGTACACGTTGAAGCACTCGGATACGACCTCAGTAAATGCACATGTGGCAAATAAGATTATTTTTATATATTTATATTGAAGCAGTACATGATTAAATCATCGCTATTTAAATCTCTAAGTGACATGGCCATTCTCAATACGACAAAGTAAAAGGCCATTGACGATTAACCAACATTTTGTGTCACACCTGTAATGACTGTAAGATGTAACTGAAAATCGGGTCACACATGTAATAGTACTGTAACTGCGTAAAACAATACTTTTCCATTACACCATAACCTCAGGAGAACATGTAACTACAACATACCAACTACCTGTAGTGACCATGCATTCATTCTGACTGCAGTTCCAACATGACCACAAGCCAAAGTTGCATGACCCAATTAAATTGTTATTAATTACTTTCAATTTTACATATATAAGATGTTGCAATTATACATTTTTGGGTAAAATCATTGTAATACATTTAGACATGATTTGATGTTCGGGTGGTATTGTGTTCATATGCAAAAAGCTTCAAACGCACATGTACACCAATTGAGATCTGATACTGTTATGTGTCCTTTGTTGATCAACTCAACAGTGAATCAGACTTCATGTATGATACATCAATGTGAAACATGATCTTACGGAAATAGATAAGTTCAATAATGGCCGACATAAAGAAAGCAATGATAAGCATACACACATCTACAGTATAAAGCAATCATAAGCATATATACATCTATAGTATAAAGCTTGAGATATAATTCCTTTTCAAAGAACAAAATCCATCTACAAAAATAGTTTCTTCTAGTATACAATGACATTGTCCCCAAATGGTTAAATAAAGAATGGCACACACAAAAATATCTATAAAATGATCACAGTGTCACATTAACTTGTCATGGTGACAAAAAAAGAACAAAATAAAGCCAATTAAAATATTTGTACATGTCTGTCTAACATATTATCCGTATGTGACCCGTCAGCAAAATGGGCGTTAAGTTGCAGTTGTGAAACAGACTTTTGTACCTTTTTGATTCCACAGACGATGAGCTTTAAACCGATTCCTCATTGTTGAAATATCTTCTTTTTGATTTATTGCTAAAGCTAATACACACTTTTTAAAAGGAATGTTTTGAGAAATTAGGTAATTTTACTCATATTGTCTAGTTTTTTAAATCTGTGAGTTCGTAAATGCACCTGCTTCTTTAGTTCTGGATTATGAAATTGAGGAGAATAAACTGGACGTTGAGAGATGAGACTGTAAGGTAAGTGTGTCTGCTAAAACCACAATATTGGTGGGATATGACCGAGACAGATATTTTTGCTCGTGCAAAATAGAATTCTGCGACTTAATATCTGGTTCACTGTGGCGGGTCACATGTGCATTAGAATATCATGTGTCTAGATCGTTTAGACATATCTACTACAGCTTTCAACTTGGATAGAAACCATCACGGATAATTGTTGATCATGACTAGTCTTCAAACTGACATTAAGTGAGAGCAATGATGTGAATGATTACTGTCATGTACACTAGGTCTCTATGGCAATGTCCACATGACGTCGTCATTCAGAATAAAACAAAGTATATGTAATAAAGCAATCAGTTGGTCCAAACAGATATGACTAAGACAGAAGATGTTGGGACACCTTTTTGGAAAAACAAAATAAATTTAAACATATATGGTTCTCAACCAAAATCCATCTTGAAATGTTGTCCGTACATATATATATATATATATATATGTACGGACAACATTTCAAGATGGATTTTGGTTGAGAACCATATTTGTTTAAATTTATTTTATATATATATATATATATACTTGTCAAGCTACAAATGTTAGTACCTCACACAAAACGTTCAGCAAATAATTTGGACCAGTGCTGCCATCTTGTGGGTGAATGTAATTGTAATAAGTGGGCAATAGACCAGCAAAGCTAGAGGTAGTTTTTTTTATGGTGGCTGCAACTGGCCAGAATCAGAGTTGCTGTCCATCACATCACATCATAAGAAGCACTACATGCCGCTGTGTGGGCCTAGTTTCGCAGACAAGCAGTAACTATACACACGCAACCGCACAACTGAAATAGGTAGTTACACATCGTCACTCAACACACGTCTAAAACTTGCCTTGTCTACGCTAACACAAATACTGTACAAAGAGAACTATTCACAATATTCACACGTATTCGCTATGCCGTTTCAATGCCAGTAACAACAACTGAGTATCTGACTACATTATTATATAAACACATTTCAGGTCTGTACAGTGTTCAAATAGTCCTAGGGACCATTTTACATCTTGTTAGTGGTTCCCCCATCTAGCCAGGCATTGAACCGCTTACGAGTATCGTTGCCAGGAATAAATACTACCGCCAGAGGATATCGGGGGAAATGAAACGTGACTATATTTTATATCCTCTTTCGTCTGCTCTCATTCAATAAGCAATGAGATGGATAGTCTGTTGTAGCATTGAACCAATTAAATGCTCCCATCAGGTCACATGATTACATAGATTCCTACTGTAGTTTCAAAGCCATTAACATCAAACAATTACTATTAGATACATATCTAATTTTCAATTGATTATAAATAACATTTCTTGCATGTAACAACACTCAACCAATGACCCCCATATGACTACAACCTTCCATCATGTCAGACCAGTCACCTGATATGTGCCTTTACAAGTTTGCTATTTTAGTTTTCTTTGCCTATGAAAGATCTGTCCAGAACTATTCCTCACTATGATGTTAGCAATTATTTTAGTCATCTGCACGTTATTATTTTAAACTAATAAACACTAGATAAATGATTGGCAATCATCATAATGCCCGACCAGACTGGCTGCTGATTACCAGAAGTGTTTTATGTTACAACTGTAATGATTGTAAGATATGAGTGGAAATTAGGTCAAGTGTGTAACTGTAATGTAAATAATAAAAACAATACTGTAATTATAACCATTCGACAAATCACCTACTGATGACCATACATCACTTCAGACTTGTGACTGAACAACCATGCGCCAGGCTCGAATGATTAAGTAATTATATCACTGCAGTTAGAAACGAGACTGTCTTCTCACCCTACTGGCAGTTTGACATGGATAATAATGTAATAGTAATAATTATTGTTAGCAATAAATCAAGTCTAATATCCAGGTGTTGTCAAGTTCTAGAATGAAAAGCATGTTACTATACTTGATTGTTTGGTGATAAAATAAATTTAACAACCCAATACAAATTTAACAACCCTGAAGAAGTCGCATTTATAAGAAATAGTGAAACATTATGAATTTGTTATCAGATTTTGGAACGGCAAAGTAACAGCCCTACACAGACTTCCATCGTGGCAAGAAATGTTTTATACAGTCTTCTGCACTGTTCCATGTACTAATACGAACGTATCACGATACAAATGACATTGGCAAAAGGTGGAACACGTTGTCGGCACACCTTCCTGTAGAGGGCACCACTGTTGGTCACTGTTTCGGTGAGTCTGACCGCATTACTGCATATCTTCGTCGGACGTCACCGTCTGGTTCAGAAGCATTGTATTCTCATTGAACTTGCGCTTACTGTTCTGGACATTCAGTTGTCGTGGCAACGGCACAGCAGGGGCAGCACCAGCACCAGCACCAGCGCTACTGCGATAACCAGGCGGCTCCTGTGGTGGCGGCATTTGGCGTTGTTGTTCCTGTTCCTGGTAGTATTCCTGGTCGTCGCGGGAGGACATGCCCTGCTGCGTGTACTGCTGGTAGTTGGGGTGGAAGTTGTGAATGGCATCTGCCATTATGTCCTTCGGGTTCATCGTTTCCTGCAGGAAGACACGATAGTCTCACACTGATTGATTTAACAGCTATACAGCTGATTGAACTGAGGCAATGTGCAGTGAACAAACTTTTTCAAACAATAATTTAACAAGACATTCTTATGAGCTCATTAGCCTGATATTGCTCTTTACAATTAATTTTGCACAGTAAAGTGATCTTGTTTACTGAAGACCATCAACACCAGGAAGCACTGCTGGAACACTTTCGCCCAGCGTGTCATGGAAATAGTGTCTTTGGTGATACTGCGGCTTAAATTTAATAAAAAAAATTGTTTAATGATGTATTTGATTTAAGAGCCCATAATCTTAGTGGACCTCACGTTCTCTCGACTGACAGGCTTACCTTCTAATAATTACACTACTGTGCTCCACTAGTTATGATATTAATTTCTAACTATTGTTCATTCCACATATTCACTATAAGGCCACAGGCAGGAGTGATTTCTGGATAAACTCAAAGCAAGTCAAGTAATTTAGTCTATTTCTAGTTATTTCCAGCACTTGGCAACATGCTACTAAAGGACTAGTCTGTACATCTGCTTCAGCCAATTCACATGCAACCAACATTTTTATAATAATTACTACACAGACCTTGACTTTCTATGTGAATATATAAATGTCGACAATTGTGAATTACCCCAAATGAAGTAGGCTTTTCTATGCTGGCACTGAGTCGTCGCCCTTAATGTTGCTGACGATGACAGGAGGGAAACAGTGCTGCCATGCATGACCAAAGCATCTTTTTGTGTGTCCCAATATGTACAGTTAGTGTCCGAAAGCACTGTATGGTTTTGTGTGTCCCAATACTTAGTCAGTGTCTGAAAACACTGCATGTTTTTGTGTGTCCCAATACATACAGTTAGTGTCCGAAAGCACTGTATGGTTTTGTGTGTCCCAATACATACAGTTAGTGTCCGAAAGCACTGTATGGTTTTCTGTCCCAATACATACAGTTAGTGTCCGAAAGCACTGTATGGTTTTGTGTGTCCAAATACATACAGTTAGTGTCCGAAAGCACTGTATGGTTTTGTGTGTCCCAATACATACAGTTAGTGTCCGAAAGCACTGTATGGTTTTGTGTGTCCCAATACATACAGTTAGTGTCCGAAAGCACTGTATGGTTTTGTGTGTCCCAATACTTACAGTCAGTGTCTGAAAACACTGTATGTTTTTCAGACACAACAAAGTTGTTTGTACTGTATGGTTTTGGACAGCTGAGAATTTAGTTATTTTTAGATGTCCGACTACATATACTCACAACCAGAAAATTCTTGCCAGGTCAAAATTCATGTCACTGAAATCTCGTATTCTAATGCTCTTAGCCTACATTGCCCAATCTCGCACTGATTCATGTGACACACAAACGATTTACACAGCGCAGATAGGACACACGGTTTTTGACGCAGGCGACATGGCGATATTTGGATTTCATTGGTCAATTTTCGTAAGTACTCACTCAAAACAACTTCTCTAACAGTTTATTTGCAGAAATTTAAAGGAATATGTGCAAGAGATTTAGCACATACATATCTTATGGAAGAATTTGATCAGGTTTTTGCTAAAAAAGCAAAAAGACGATTGAACACATGATTAGTGCCCCCCACAGAGTCGTGACGGTACATACCTTGAGGTTGCTGGAGATGGACTGGAGCGAGACTGTGCGGCCATGCGCGACCGTCTCCTGGGTGGCATACAGGTCATATGGGAAGGCCATATGCATTGCCACCGCAGCGAAGAACATCTCTATGCAGATGATGAAGTTCTGGTAACCGGCGGCAACTGTGCCCACCCCAATAATCTTGATGCCCTCCTCTGAATAGCGTGAGTTGATCACCCTGGTCTTCTCCAACACTGCCAGCAACACACCTGCAACACACATGGGAGTGTTAACACACATAGGGGTGTTAACACACATACTGGAGTGTTAACACACATGGGAGTGTTAACACACATAGGACTGTTAACACACATGGGAATGTTAACACTCGGGAGTGTGTTAACACACAGGTGATGTTTAACACACACAGAAAGTGTCAACATATGAGGATTTGTTAATACTGATAAACTTAGAGGAGTGTTAACCCGCGGGGAAAGTGTTAGATACACAGCGACGTGTTAAAACATGCAGTAATCATAACTCGCTTTCGTGTCCTGGATGTTTCAAGGAAGAAACAATGCACATGCCCACTTCTCAAGTAATGAAATATGTCTAAAAGAATGGCTCAGGAACATTTTAAGTGAGGAGATTAAGAAGGGATCAAATAGGAGTTTTCTTAAATATTAAATGATAGAAGTATCTTTTTCAAGCCTAAATGGATGGTAGAAGAATTAAGAGGGCACAAGACCCTGAAAAGAACATCATAGTTTGCACATGTTGCAAATGTGAGTGATATAAAAGATGCCCAGAAGGAGGTGACTTACCCTGACGGAAGGAGTTACTTACCCTGACAGAAGGTGACTTACCCAGCCAGAAGGTGGCGACTTACCCAGCCAGAAGGAGGTCACTTGCCCAGCCAGAAGGAGGTCATTTGTCCAGCCAGAAGGAGGTCACTTGCCCAGCCAGAAGGTGGTGACTTACCATGCCAGAAGGATGTGACTTACCAAGCCAGAAGGTGATTTACCCTGCCAGAAGAAGGTGACTTACCCAGCCAGAAGGAGGTGACATACCCAGCCAGAAGGAGGTCACATACCAGCCAGAAGGAAGTGACTTACCCTGTCAGCAGGAGGTGACTTACTCTGCCAGAAGGAGGTGACTTACCCTACCAGAAGGAGGTGACTTACCCAGCCAGAAGGTAATTTACCCTGTCAGAAGGTGACTTACCCTGTCAGAAGGAGGTGACTTACCTTGCCAAAAGGAGGTGACTTACCCTGCCAGAAGGAGACAACTTACCCTGCCAGAAGGAGAGGAAGATGATGGACTTGACGGTGAGGAACTTGCCGACCGGGTCGTAAGGACTGAGCAACTCCTTGGTGGCAAAGTAGAAGAGGAAGAGCGCATAGAGGGCGAGTGTGATTGACAGGTTGTTGAGGATCATGATGTACAGGTAGCCACTCGTCACCCTGCAATGGAGGAAACACACCCACTTGTTACCGTAACTGTCCTATAAAATTTGAATTTGTTACATATGTCAGATATGATTATGGAATACACTGGTAAACTTGTTACTGTCTCGTGTACAACTGATGACACACTGTGGATTTGTTATGATATTGTGTCGTGTACAACTGATGACACACTGGTGGACTTGTTACCATGTCATGTACAACGGATGACACACAGTGGACTTGTTACCGTGTCATGTACAACTGATGACACACAGTGGACTTGTTACCGTGTCATGTACAACTGATGACACACTGTGGACTTGTTACCATGTCATGTACAACTGATGACACACCGGTAGACTTGTTTCCATGTCATGTACAACTGATGATACACTGGTGGACTTGTTACCGTGTCATGAACAACTGATGACACACTGGTGGACTTGTTACCATGTCATGTACAATGGATGACACACTGTGGACTTATTACCGTGTCATGTACAACTGATGACACACTGGTAGACTTGTTTCCATGTCATGTACAGCTGATGACACACTGATGGACTTGGTATCATGTCATGTACAACTGATGACACACTGGTGGACTTATTACTGTGTCATGTACAACTGATGACACACTGGTGGACTTATTACCGTGTCATATAGTAGTACAACTGTTGACGCACTGGTTGACTTGTTACTGTGTCATGTACAACTGATGACACAATGGTGGACATATTACTGTGTCATGTACAACTGATGACTTACGGGTGGACTTGTTACCGTGTCATATAGTTGTACAACTGATGACACACTGGTGGACTTGTTACTGTGTCATGTACAACTGATGACACAATGGTGGACCATACCACACTCATCCATGAGAACATCAGACAATACACTGATGTCATTAAAGATAAACACACCTTTGCACAATGATACAGGCTGACATGCCTATGACCAGCACAGTTCACTATAGTCAGTGTTGGTAGTCATACAATAAGAGAAGACGTGGCTCAAGAAACTATTTCACTCATTTAATTTTTAACTTAGAGAACTACAATTTTCAGATAGTGTGAGATATGTAAGAGTAAGCTTGGTTTATTTTTTAGAATTGTTATACACATTTTTACATGGTATACCTTGGGCTGATTTTTGTCATGTTTTAAAAATCTTGCTTGTGCATTTGTCACCTCTTCCAAAATTGTATTTTATATGCACACTCGTCTTATTACTTACGAGGTGTGCTCTTTTCTGATAAAAGTCTACACCACACAAATTACATATTTGTTCCACTTACTTATACTCTCATGTTTCTTAATAAACAATATTTGTGCACTAAGTCCTGCTCTTCCTTGTTGATGTTTATTACAATTATGATCTCCTAGTGTAGATGTATTGGAGCAAACGTCCATGAAGTCAGATGTTTCAGGATCATAATTTCTAGTTAACATTTTTAGGAGAAATAACCTTTCAGTAAGCTAGAGGTATAAGTGCAAGTGTTACTTGCCATAAAGGTTAACTTAGTTGCTGTATGGATATATGTGACCCATCTTAACAAAATGAGTCGCATGTCAGAAAATTTTAATATTGAGTTATTAGTAGCGTTGGAAAGAGCAGAATCTCTGCTTTCACATGGTGTATCTTGTAAGAAGATATCTTAATTCAAACTGAACTTATGGTTTAACAAACACATGTGGGGTAGAAACCTTCAAACCCAGAAAACGGCCGTCAAAGTTGATGCAAATTATTCGTTATGTTTCATGAAATATACCTTAGTTACCATCTTCCAAGCTCTCTGGAGGTCACAGAATGTAGCTATTATCATATGTATGCCCATATATGGGAAGATGACGCGTTAAGCTTCGTGGTGTTATCCCATATGTTAGGAGCGTCCCAAAATTAGCAGTTGCGAACGCGCGCAATTACTGTCATTTTCGGCATTATTTTAAGGAAATCGAGCGGAAAAATACACAAAACAGAGTTAATTAGTGGGTAGCTAGAGTAGCAATTGATAAAACAAATACCAAAGAATAATTTTCAGAGGAAATCTCAAAATCGATGGATTCGCGATTTGTTCACATCAGCATTTACGAAAAATCTAATTTGCCGACATCCGACTCATTTTGTTAAGATGGGTCACATATACATAATCAATTGCTTCTAAGTGCCAGCACACAACAACAAAACAATGTAATTTACAACAAACTAACAATGTCAAGTCACACATATCAGTAATAAATTCTTCTTAATTGTTCATCACTGATATACTGTTTTTCTCATAAATAACTTTTTTCTGCATACACTTAGTTAGAAATAATTATTAAAGAGAGGTTGGCTAGAAGGTGGGTGAATGAGCAGAGGGAGGAGATTAGGATGCAGGAAGATCAGAAAGAAGTTGGATGAATCATTATTGGAGTAAGAAGGGGAAGACCACAGTGAACTTCCCATAAAGACGGATTTGGGAAATTCGGTGGAAAATGAAAGATGGTGGGAGGGGGCTGATAATAGGGAACAGTGGAGGGAGGGGGCTCTTTATAGGGAGCAGTGGAGGGAGGGGGCTGCAGATAGGGAGCAGTGGAGGGAGGGGGCTGTTGATAGGGAGCAGTGGAGGTAGGGGGCTCTTTATAGGGAGCAGTGTAGGGAGGGGGCTGCTGATAGGGAGCAGTGGAGGGAGGAGGCTGTTGATAGGGAGCAGTGGAGGGAGGGGGCTGCTGATAGGGAGCAATGGAGGGAGGGGGCTGCTGATAACGAGCCGTGGAGGGAGGGGGGCTCCTGATAGGGAGCAGTAGAGGGAGGGGGCTGCTGATAGGGAGCAGTGGAGGGAGAGGGCTCCTGATAGGAAGCCGTGGAGGGAGTGGGCTGCTGATAGGGAGCAGTGGAGGAAGGGGGCTGCTGATAGGGAGCAGTGGAGGGCAACTACAGAAAGAGCAGTGCAACAGGACAGGAGCCGGACCTTACCCCTGTACAAGGAAACATATAAAGGCTGAAGTAAAACACTGTTCTTGCATTGTACATATAGATATGAAACTAATAAACAGTAGATATATCTAACTAATGTAGTGTGTGGTACTCACGAGAAGTCCCCGTCGCTGTACAGGTGGAACGCCTGCAGTAGCAGTGTAATCACTGCCAGCGTCGGCTTCAGAATGCAGAATTGCAGTGTTGCCTGCAAACACCAAGTCCGTCACTCAGTTCAACCATGAAGGATCCCTACATAAATTTTATACTTCAATATACTAACTTTGTAATTATTGTAAGTGCATCTCCTCCCAGGAGATGGCGAGTGTCCCTCGGAGGATATGGCGAGTATACTCCGAGGGACACTCGCCATCTCCTACCAGGGACACTCGCCATCTCCTCCCAGGGACACTCGCCATCTCCTCCCAGGGACACTCGGCATCTCCTCCCAGGAATACTCGCCATCTACTCCCAGGAATACTTGCCATCTCCTCCCAGGAATACTCGCCATCTCCTCCAAGGGATACTCACCATCTCCTCCCAGGAATACTCGCCTTTTTCTACTTTCACTAGCTTCCGTGGACCACTGGCTTCTCATCTACCAACTGGTGATGTATTTTAAAAACAAAACGTCAGTTAGAGTTATTTACTTTTCTCAGTGGACAAACTGAGTGGTCGGTTGATCCCCAGGTGGTGCCACAAGTTCAAAATACTGTAATGATGATCCTTGGTTTCTTGCTCCAAGGGTAGGTACAGGTTAGTAAGAAATGAAGATAACCGCAGTCCTCGGTTTCTTGCTCCAAGGCTAGGTGTAGGTTAGTAAGAAATGAAGATAACTACAGTCCTTGGTTTCTTGCTCCAAGGCTAGGTATAGGTTAGTAAGAAATGATGATAACCGCAGTCCTTGGTTTCTTGCCCCAAGGCTAGGTGTAGGTTAGTAAGAAATTATGATAACCGCAGTCCTCGGTTTCTTGCTCCAAGGCTAGGTGTAGGTTAGTATGAAAAATTTAAACATTTTGAGTGGTTTGTGAACTGTGGTTCACCTTCTGTTTATTGTAGGAAACCAACACAACTAGCTAATACAAATAAATCCCAAATATGGATATGTTGTCCACATCATTTGTGAGAATCAACTGTTTAAATTAGGTGTGTTAAGTTTGGTTTTAGTCATAAACTGCAGAAGATTCTTCTCATTTTATTGTTGCATGACCTGGTGTGATAACAATGCATTAAAACCGACATTACATGAAATACTTTGCCCCAATTAGTATATAAACATTAGAGTTTTTTGTGTGACCTACTGTCACCTACGTCCAAAAACAGTTTGTTTACTGCTGTTAGCAGCAATCTCTGCCAGATGTTTCACTTCAATTGTACACACTCTGTTTCCATTACACTCATGGCTCCTCTGGTTCACACTCTGTTTCCATTACACTCATGACTCCTCTGGTTCACACTCTGTTTCCATTACACTCATGGCTCCTCTGGTTCACACTGTTTCCATTACACTCGTGGCTCCTCTGGTTCACACTCTGTTTCCATTACACTCATGGCTACTCTGGTTCACACTCTGTTTCCATTACACTCATGGCTCCTCTGGTTCACACTCTGTTTCCATTACACTCGTGGCTCCTCTGGTTCACACTCTGTTTCCATTACACTCGTGGCTCCTCTGGTTCACACTCTGTTTCCATTACATTCGTGGCTCCTCTGGTTCACACTCTGTTTCCATTACACTCGTGGCTCCTCTGGTTCACACTCTGTTTCCATTACACTCGTGGCTCCTCTGGTTCACACTCTGTTTCCATTACACTCGTGGCTCCTCTGGTTCACACTCTGTTTCCATTACACTCCTCCTGGTTCACACTGTTTCCATTACACTCATGGCTCCTCTGGTTCACACTCTGTTTCCATTACACTCATGGCTACTCTGGTTCACACTCTGTTTCCATTACACTCGTGGCTCCTCTGGTTCACACTCTGTTTCCATTACACTCGTGGCTCCTCTGGTTCACACTCTGTTTCCATTACACTCGTGGCTCCTCTGGTTCACACTCTGTTTCCATTACACTCGTGGCTCCTCTGGTTCACACTCTGTTTCCATTACACTCGTGGCTCCTCTGGTTCACACTCTGTTTCCATTACACTCGTGGCTCCTCTGGTTCACACTCTGTTTCCATTACACTCGTGGCTCCTCTGGTTCACACTCTGTTTCCATTACACTCGTGGCTCCTCTGGTTCACACTCTGTTTCCATTACACTCGTGGCTCCTCTGGTTTACACTCTGTTTCCATTACACTCGTGGCTCCTCTGGTTCACATCCAACGGTGTACAAGATCCAAACCTTTTTATTCCACAACTCTATTGTGCCTGCAGACTTCCAGAGTGTGTCAACTTCACTGAAATCGACTTGATATAATTTTGCTGCATACTCATAGGCCAGTTAGTAGGCCAGTAAACCCTGCCTAAACCATGGTCCTAGTCACGTATCCCCTGGGTGTCCTATGAACTATCCATCTATGGTGTGCTCTAATGGAAGGAGACATGGGAGCCAGGGGACAGTCTAATTGACAAGCAAGTAGGAACACTTGCAAACAGTGCAATTATATTCTTATTTTAATAATTTATTAATCCAAATTATGCATACGCAATGAATGTTTTTTTTTATTAATTATATTTTTAATTTTTTAAACATTTAGAGTTATTGTTCATTAATACATATATATATTATTTATATATATATATATATATATATACTGACATACACACATACATCAGGCCATTAGTAGTTGCATAGTGTAAGCCATAATTTGTAGAACCAAACAAATGAAATGTGAACAAAATCGCTCTTGGTCTGCCTTGTCCATTTTCTGGTTGTGCCCCGACCCAGGAATGAGTGCCCTTTGATCGGACCCACCTGTTTACAGAAGCGCAGGAAGCCGATGGTGTACTGTCGCCCCGCCAGACAGCAGGTGCAGTAGATGAAGCTCGACCTACAGCAAACAATGCTAGGTACACACACAACCAAGGCAGACCTCAAAACATTGGTGCACAACACACTCAAAACTTCAGACCTCCACTGAAACCAATGTAATTTACCCTCATCCCCAAATGTGATACTTTAATTAAATGACATCAACCTGAGTATGCAACTTCAGACAACTTTCACATTTGCCAGTTGTCATAACACAAAACTGCATGCATACATTCAAAATCGGCACCCCTACAAACTTTGTTATTATTATCTTTTACTACCATAGCAAACAATGGTGCAGAAATCTGGACACTACGGTCGCAAGAGACACAGTCTCTTCAAGGTTTAGAGATATGTTGCCTGTGGGTTATCTGAGATGTTACCAGGCTACACAGACTACACAATATTCAGATCAGTGAGGAGACATTCACCTCCTCCATCTCAGATGTCATTGAACATAAAAGACTCTTCGGGGGTGTTTGGGAAAGTTTGTTGTATACCAAATGAAAACCTAATTGACATTGCTTTCAGGAACTTTAGACTTTAAAGGACAAAGAAAAAGAGGAAGGCCAAGGAAGAGGTAAAGCAACCAAATCAAACATGACACTGGACTCCCACTATTAACAGCAGAGCAGCGTGCTCTGGATAAACAAAGATGGAAGGGCTTGACATCCAGGAGAAAAGTAGGGGGTCAAGTTGACCTATGCATTTAAGTCAAGTTAAGTAAACTCTTTATTAAAACTTGAAAATCCACAAATTCATGAAAAAATGACAATGTTCCATAGAAAAAGGTGTTTCATCACAAATTATATAGTGCCAAGATATAAAATCACAGCATCACATTCATCATGAGTTAAGGCAGCTTCATAGCTGCCATTTTTCATCACCACCAATTCTCGAATCACATCTGCATAACCGTGACATATGCAACATTTACATGATTGGACAAAAATGTTTGGGGAATACTACATCAGTGTACCATGGTAAGTGAAACAGTGACTAACCCTCTCCCACATGAAATCACTTTGTGTAAAGTCCTACAACAATGTTATAGATTATCCCTAATATATAAAACTTCAAAACACAGATCCACATCCATGTAGCTTTACACGTGAATGTCATGTTTACAAACATTTACAAGTCTTTATATCTGAGGTGGGTTATTATTCTCTTGAAAACACACAGCAATCACAATTTTTTATCCTTCGACAAAAAACAGTCTTCAAAGTCGGTATATAGTAAGTGGATAAAATTTACAAATATCAATATGAAAGAGGAAACATTGTAGATGCACTGAAGACATTGTAGGCTTAGGTTATGTGTGATTGACAAACAAATATTGTCTACAGGCTCAACTCTCATGAGCTTGATGTAACATTGAAAAGATTAAAACGTGCATTACAAATTGAAGGAAACATAAAGGGGCTGAGGGGGCTTTCTAGAAGAGACTGGCCAATCAGTTCACTCAATTAATACCCAACTGTATACATGGGACCATCTCCACAATCATCCAAGACACAGCGGGAGACCATCTCCACAATCATCCATCTACCAGATACAGTAGGGGACCGTCTCCACAATCATCCATCTACCAGATACAGTAGGGGACCATCTCCATAATCATCCATTTACGAGATACAGTAGGTGACCATCTCCACAATCAAGTATCTAAGAGATACCGTAGGTTACCATCTCCACAATCAAGTATCTAACAGATAAGGTAGGGGACCATCTACACAATCAAGTATCTAAGAGATAAGGTAGGTGACCATCTCCACAATCAAGTATCTAAGAGATACAGTAGGTGACCATCTACACAATCAAGTATCTAAGAGATACAGTAGGTGACCATCTCCACAATCAAGTATCTAAGAGATACAGTAGGTGACCATCTCCACAATCAAGTATCTAAGAGTTAAAGTAGGCGACCATCTCCACAATCAAGTATCTAAGAGATAAAGTAGGTGACCATCTCCACAATCAAGTATCTAAGAGTTAAAGTAGGTGACCATCTCCACAATCAAGTATCTAACAGATAAGGTAGGGGACCATCTACACAATCAAGTATCTAAGAGATACAGTAGGTGACCATCTCCACAATCAAGTATCTAAGAGATACAGTAGGTGACCATCTCCACAATCAAGTATCTAAGAGTTAAAGTAGGCGACCATCTCCACAATCAAGTATCTAAGAGATAAAGTAGGTGACCATCTCCACAATCAAGTATCTAAGAGTTAAAGTAGGTGACCATCTCCACAATCAAGTATCTAAGAGATACGGTAGTGACCATCTACACAATCAAGTATCTAAGAGATACAGTAGGTGACCATCTCCACAATCAAGTATATAAGAGATAAAGTAGGTGACCATCTCCACAATCAAGTATCTAAGAGATAAAGATTTAACAAGATTTAACAAGATTGCCATCCAGAGAATTAACTCTAGATGGCAGGTGGTCAAGGAAGCCCTTTGGCTTATCGAGAGTCCAACCCTTTTATCTACATATATCCAGCCCTTCTGAGGTATGTGTCGATTTTATTTTTAAACATATTCACACTACTAGCACCCACACAATCATCAGATAATCTGTTCCATACATTCACAGTCCTTTGTGAAAATTAAAACTTTCTTACGTCTAATCTAAAGTAGGTGACCATCTCCACAATCAAGTATCTAAGAGATAAAGTAGATGACCATCTCCACAATCAAGTATCTAAGAGATAAAGTAGGTGACCATCTCCACAATCAAGTATCTAAGAGATACCGTAGGTTACCATCTACACAATCAAGTATCTAAGAGATAAAGTAGGTGACCATCTCCACAATCAAGTATCTAAGAGATACAGTAGGTGACCATCTCCACAATCAAGTATCTAAGAGATAAAGTAGGTGACCATCTCCACAATCAAGTACCTAAAAGATACAGTAGGTGACCATCTCCACAATCAAGTATCTAAGATATACAGTAGGTGACCATCTACACAATCAAGTATCTAAGAGATACCGTAGGTTACCATCTCCACAATCAAGTATCTAACAGATAAGGTAGGGGACCATCTACACAATCAAGTATCTAACAGATAAGGTAGGGGACCATCTCCACAATCAAGTATCTAAGAGTTAAAGTAGGCGACCATCTCCACAATCAAGTATCTAAGAGATAAAGATTTAACAAGATTTAACAAGATTTCCATCCAGAGAATTAACTCTAGATGGCAGGTGGACAAGGAAGCCCTTTGGCTTATCGAGAGTCCAACCCTTTTATCTACATATATCCAGCCCTTCTGAGGTATGTGTCGATTTTATTTTTAAACATATTCACACTACTAGCACCCACACAATCATCAGATAATCTGTTCCATACATTCACAGTCCTTTGTGAAAATGAAAACTTTCTTACGTCTAATCTAAAGTAGGTGACCATCTCCACAATCAAGTATCTAAGAGATAAAGTAGGTTACCACCTCCACAATCAAGTATCTAAGAGATAAAGTAGATGACCATCTCCACAATCAAGTATCTAAGAGATAAAGTAGGTGACCATCTCCACAATCAAGTATCTAAGAGATAAAGTAGGTGACCATCTCCACAATCAAGTATCTAAGAGATAAAGTAGGGGACCATCTACACAATCAAGTATCTAAGAGATAAAGTAGGTGACCATCTCCACAATCAAGTATCTAAGAGATAAAGTAGGTGACCATCTCCACAATCAAGTATCTAAGAGATACAGTAGGTGACCATCTCCACAATCAAGTATCTAAGAGATACAGTAGGTGACCATCTCCACAATCAAGTATCTAAGAGATAAAGTAGGTGACCATCTCCACAATCAAGTACCTAAGAGATACAGTAGGTGACCATCTCCACAATCAGGTATCTAAGATATACAGTAGGTGACCATCTACACAATCAAGTATCTAAGAGATACAGTAGGTGACCATCTACACAATCAAGTATTTAAGATATACAGTAGGTGACCATCTACACAATCAAGTATCTAAGAGATACAGTAGGTGACCATCTACACAATCAAGTATCTAAGAGATACAGTAGGTGACCATCTACACAATCAAGTATCTAAGAGATACAGTAGGTGACCATCTACACAATCAAGTATCTAAGAGATAAAGTAGGTGACCATCTCCACAATCAAGTACCTAAGAGATACAGTAGGTGACCATCTCCACAATCAAGTATCTAAGAGAAACAGTAGGTGACCATCTCCACAATCAAGTATCTAAGAGATACAGTAGGTGACCATCTACACAATCAAGTATCTAAGATATACAGTAGGTGACCATCTACACAATCAAGTATCTAAGAGATACAGTAGGTGAACATCTACACAATCAAGTATCTAAGAGATACAGCAGGTGACCACCTACACAATCAAGTATCTAAGAGATACAGTAGGTGACCATCTACACAATCAAGTATCTAAGAGATAAAGTAGGTGACCATCTCCACAATCATGTACCTAAGAGATACAGTAGGTGACCATCTACACAATCAAGTATCTAAGATATACAGTAGGTGACCATCTCCACAATCAAGTACCTAAGAGATACAGTAGGTGACCATCTACACAATCAAGTATCTAAGATATACAGTAGGTGACCATCTACACAATCAAGTATCTAAGAGATACAGTAGGTAACCATCTACACAATCAAGTATCTAAGAGATACAGTAGGTGACCATCTACACAATCAAGTATCTAAGATATACAGTAGGTGACCATCTCCACAATCAAGTACCTAAGAGATACAGTAGGTGACCATCTACACAATCAAGTATCTAAGATATACAGTAGGTGACCATCTACACAATCAAGTATCTAAGAGATACAGTAGGTAACCATCTACACAATCAAGTATCTAAGAGATACAGTAGGTGACCATCTACACAATCAAGTATCTAAGATATACAGTAGGTGACCATCTCCACAATCAAGTACCTAAGAGATACAGTAGGTGACCCTGTCTCCACAATCAAGTATCTAAGAGATAAAGTAGGACCATCTAAGGCCAATCAAGTATCTAAGAGATAAAGTAGGTGACTATCTCCACAATCAAGTATCTAAGAGATGCACTGTAGGTGACCATCTACACAATCAAGCATCTAAGAGATAAAGCAGGTGACCATCTACACAATCAAGTATCTAAGAGATAAAGTAGGTGACCATCTACACAATCAAGTATCTAAGAGATACAGTAGGTGACCACCTCCACAATCAAGTATCTAAGAGATAAAGTAGGTGACCACCCCCACAATCAAGTGTCTAAGAGATAAAGTAGGGGACCATCTACACCATCAAGTATCTAAGAGATAAAGTAGGTGACCATCTACACAATCAAGTATCTAAGAGATACAGTAGGTGACCATCTACACAATCAAGTATCTAAGAGATACAGTAGGTGACCATCTACACAATCAAGTATCTAAGAGATACAGTAGGTGACCATCTATACAATCAAGTATCTAAGATATATAGTAGGTGACCATCTACACAATCAAGTATCTAAGAGATAAAGTAGGTGACCATCTACACAATCAAGTATCTAAGAGATAAAGTAGGTGACCATCTACACAATCAAGTATCTAAGAGATACAGTAGGTGACCACCTCCACAATCAAGTGTCTAAGAGATAAAGTAGGTGACCATCTACACAATCAAGTATCTAAGAGATAAAGTAGGGGACCATCTACACAATCAAGTATCTAAGAGATACAGTAGGTGACCATCTACACAATCAAGTATCTAAGAGATAAAGTAGGTGACCATCTACACAATCAAGTATCTAAGAGATAAAGTAGGTGACCACCCCCACAATCAAGTGTCTAAGAGATAAAGTAGGGGACCATCTACACAATCAAGTATCTAAGAGATACAGTAGGTGACCATCTACACAATCAAGTATCTAAGAGATACAGTAGGTGACCATCTACACAATCAAGTATCTAAGAGATACAGTAGGTGACCACCTCCACAATCAAGTATCTAAGAGATACAGTAGGTGACCATCTACACAATCAAGTATCTAAGAGATACAATAGGTGACCATCTACACAATCAAGTGTCTAAGAGATAAAGTAGGTGACCACCTCCACAATCAAGTGTCTAAGAGATAAAGTAGGGGACCATCTACACAATCAAGTATCTAAGAGATAAAGTAGGGGACCATCTACACAATCAAGTATCTAAGAGATACAGTAGGTGACCATCTACACAATCAAGTATCTAAGAGATACAGTAGGTGACCATCTACACAATCAAGTATCTAAGAGATACAGTAGGTGACCATCTATACAATCAAGTATCTAAGAGATAAAGTAGGTGACCATCTCCACAATCAAGTATCTAAGAGATAAAGTAGGTGACCATCTACACAATCAAGTATCTAAGAGATAAAGTAGGTGACCATCTCCACAATCAAGTATCTAAGAGATACAGTAGGTGACCATCTATACAATC
Organism: Paraescarpia echinospica; assembly: GCA_020002185.1. Classification (NCBI taxonomy): domain Eukaryota; kingdom Metazoa; phylum Annelida; class Polychaeta; order Sabellida; family Siboglinidae; genus Paraescarpia; species Paraescarpia echinospica. The sequence goes on from CM034535.1 coordinate 57,326,544, forward strand.
AAGTATCTAAGAGATACAGTAGGTGACCATCTACACAATCAAGTATCTAAGATATACAGTAGGTGACCATCTACACAATCAAGTATCTAAGAGATACAGTAGGTGACCATCTACACAATCAAGTATCTAAGAGATACAGTAGGTGACCATCTACACAATCAAGTATCTAAGAGATACAGTAGGTGACCATCTACACAATCAAGTATCTAAGAGATAAAGTAGGTGACCATCTCCACAATCAAGTACCTAAGAGATACAGTAGGTGACCATCTCCACAATCAAGTATCTAAGAGAAACAGTAGGTGACCATCTCCACAATCAAGTATCTAAGAGATACAGTAGGTGACCATCTACACAATCAAGTATCTAAGATATACAGTAGGTGACCATCTACACAATCAAGTATCTAAGAGATACAGTAGGTGAACATCTACACAATCAAGTATCTAAGAGATACAGCAGGTGACCACCTACACAATCAAGTATCTAAGAGATACAGTAGGTGACCATCTACACAATCAAGTATCTAAGAGATAAAGTAGGTGACCATCTCCACAATCATGTACCTAAGAGATACAGTAGGTGACCATCTACACAATCAAGTATCTAAGATATACAGTAGGTGACCATCTCCACAATCAAGTACCTAAGAGATACAGTAGGTGACCATCTACACAATCAAGTATCTAAGATATACAGTAGGTGACCATCTACACAATCAAGTATCTAAGAGATACAGTAGGTAACCATCTACACAATCAAGTATCTAAGAGATACAGTAGGTGACCATCTACACAATCAAGTATCTAAGATATACAGTAGGTGACCATCTCCACAATCAAGTACCTAAGAGATACAGTAGGTGACCATCTCCACAATCAAGTATCTAAGAGATAAAGTAGGTGACCATCTACACAATCAAGTATCTAAGAGATACAGTAGGTGACCATCTACACAATCAAGTATCTAAGAGATACAGTAGGTGACCATCTACACAATCAAGTATCTAAGATATACAGTAGGTGACCATCTCCACAATCAAGTACCTAAGAGATACAGTAGGTGACCATCTAAGACGCAAATCAAGTATCTAAGAGATAAAGTGGCAGGACCACCCCACAATCAAGTGTCTAAGAGATAAAGTAGGGACCATCTACACAATCAAGTATCTAAGAGATACAGTAGGTGACCATCTACACAATCAAGCATCTAAGAGATAAAGTAGGTGACCACCCCACAATCAAGTGTCTAAGAGATAAAGTAGGTGACCATCTACACAATCAAGTATCTAAGAGATACAGTAGGTGACCATCTATACAATCAAGTATCTAAGTGATACAATAGGTGACCATCTACACAATCAAATATCTAAGAGATACAGTAGGTGACCATCTACACAATCAAGTATCTAAGAGATACAGTAGGTGACCATCTATACAATCAAGTATCTAAGTGATACAATAGGTGACCATCTACACAATCAAGTATCTAAGAGATACAGTAGGTGACCATCTACACAATCAAGTATCTAAGAGATACAGTAGGTGACCACCTCCACAATCAAGTATCTAAGAGATACAGTAGGTGACCTTCTACACAATCAAGTATCTAAGAGATCAAGTAGGTGACCACCTCCACAATCAAGTGTCTAAGAGATAAAGTAGGGGACCATCTACACAATCAAGTATCTAAGAGATACAGTAGGTGACCATCTACACAATCAAGTATCTAAGAAATACAGTAGGTGACCACCTACACAATCAAGTATCTAAGAGATAAAGTAGGGGACCATCTACACAATCAAGTATCTAAGAGATACAGTAGGTGACCATCTACACAATCAAGTATCTAAGAGATAAAGTAGGTGACCATCTCCACAATCAAGTATCTAAGAGATCAAGTAGGTGACCACCTCCACAATCAAGTGTCTAAGAGATAAAGTAGGGGACCATCTACACAATCAAGTATCTAAGAGATACAGTAGGTGACCATCTACACAATCAAGTATCTAAGAAATACAGTAGGTGACCACCTACACAATCAAGTATCTAAGAGATAAAGTAGGGGACCATCTACACAATCAAGTATCTAAGAGATACAGTAGGTGACCATCTACACAATCAAGTATCTAAGAAATACTGTAGGTGACCATCTCCACAATCAAGTATCTAAGAGATCAAGTAGGTGACCACCTCCACAATCAAGTGTCTAAGAGATAAAGTAGGTGACCATCTACACAATCAAGTATCTAAGAGATACGGTAGGTGACCACCTACATAATCAAGTATCTAAGAGATACAGTAGGTGACCATCTACACAATCAAGTATCTAAGAGATACAGTAGGTGACCATCTACACAATCAAGTATCTAAGAGATACAGTAGGTGACCATCTACACAATCAAGTATCTAAGAGATACAGTAGGTGACCATCTACACAATCAAGTATCTAAGAGATACGGTAGGTGACCACCTACATAATCAAGTATCTAAGAGATACGGTAGTGACCATCTACACAATCAAGTATCTAAGAGATACGGTAGTGACCATCTACACAATCAAGTATCTAAGAGATACAGTAGGTGACCATCTACACAATCAAGTATCTAAGAGATAAAGTAGGTGACCATCTCCACAATCAAGTATCTAAGAGATACAGTAGGTGACCATCTATACAATCAAGTATCTAAGAGATACAGTAGGTGACCATCTACACAATCAAGTATCTAAGAGATACAGTAGGTGACCATCTACACAATCAAGTATCTAAGTGATACAATAGGTGACCATCTACACAATCAAGTATCTAAGAGATACAGTAGGTGACCATCTACACAATCAAGTATCTAAGAGATACAGTAGGTGACCATCTACACAATCAAGTATCTAAGAGATACAGTAGGTGACCATCTACACAATCAAGTATCTAAGAGATAAAGTAGTTGACCACCTCCACAATCAAGTGTCTAAGAGATAAAGTAGGGGACCATCTACACAATCAAGTATCTAAGAGATAAAGTAGGGGACCATCTACACAATCAAGTATCTATGAGATAAAGTAGGGGACCATCTACACAATCGACTATTTAAGAGATACAGTAGGTGACCACTCCTACAATCAAGCATCTAAGAGATACAGTAGGTGACCATCTACACAATCAAGTATCTAAGAGATAAAGTAGGTGACCATCTACACAATCAAGTATCTAAGAGATAAAGTAGGTGACCATCTACACAATCAAGTACCTAAGAGATACAGTAGGTGACCATCTACACAATCAAGTATCTATGAGATACAGTAGGTGACCATCTACACAATCAAGTATCTAAGAGATACAGTAGGTGACCATCTACACAATCAAGTATCTAAGAGATACAGTAGGTGACCATCTACACAATCAAGTATCTAAGAGATAAAGTAGGTGACCACCCCCACAATCAAGTGTCTAAGAGATAAAGTAGGGGACCATCTACACAATCAAGTATCTAAGAGATAAAGTAGGGGACCATCTACACAATCAAGTATCTATGAGATAAAGTAGGGGACCATCTACACAATCGACTATTTAAGAGATATAGCATAGTTGATTTAAACTGACTTTGTCTGGTCCTTATTTAGTAGTGTGATATTTATAATACTAGAATAAACATGCTGAAGACAAAGAGCTTGCCAAACTGTATTTAAATAACCCAATTGTTCGCAATTTGTGTTTCACCCAAGAAACGTTTGAATTGAATATGAACCATTCAAACTGTAAACAGATACTGACTGCATACTTCCATACAGTGACTGCATACTTCCATACAATCACTGCCATACAGTCACTGCATACTTCCATATACTCCCTGTGTAGTAGTGTGTACTTCTAGATACTCCCTGTATACTTCTAGATACTCACTGTAAACTTCCAGATACTCCCTGTATACTTCTAGATACTCACTGTATACTTGCAGATACTCACCGTATACTCCTGCCTCTAATCTCAGACATGATGGAGCTCTCTCCTCCCAAATACTCATAGCACAGACTCAGGAAGTTGTAGATCACAAAAGCTGAAACATCACAAAGTACCAATATTATCATTGCCTACCAAGATTGAGCTGTTTGGATTTTAGTTATTACATGTAGGCAGTAGTTATTACATGTTGTAGTTATTACATGTAGGCAGTAGTTATTACATGTTGTAGTTATTACATGTAAGCAGTAGCAGGCCCTAATGTTTGCGAATTAGAAGTGATTATTGGTTTACACAATACCACAGCTGATCCTGAGAATGTTGATTGAGTAATTATACTGCGATTCCCTGGAGTCACCCTGTGTCTTTGATATGGGGCATGGGTGTCTGCACTGTTCTCACTGGTGATAGAGTTGCGACCAGCGGAGTCAATTATAAGGAAAATGTACAACTGATTTAGCTAACTTCTACAAACTGCTTAGGATATTTGCCAGTGGTAGGGTAGTCAACTACCACACGTAGCTTGCAAGAATGACTGAAGTGAGTGTCTAAGTGAATGAGTAACTAAGTGAGTGAGTGACTAAATGTGTGAATGAGTGAGTGACTAAGTGAGCAAGTGAGTGACTAAGTGAGTGAGTGACTAAGTGAGTGAGTGAATGAGGAGTGATTGACTGAGTGACTGACTAAGTGACTCACCCTCGTAGCAGTCCCTCACGGTGTTGAAGTAGATGTAATAGTTGTTGTTGGAGAAGAACATGAGACTGAGCCAAGAGTCGAAGGCGTAGATTGGTATGATGAAGAGGATGCGCACGATCCATCGCTGCTCATTCGGGCACGTGTAGCTGCGCAAGTGGGCATAGATCTACAACACAGTATGCCAGATCGTCAACATTTTCATCAAGTTGGGATGGTAAATATGAACCAAATGTTCTACTTTTCACATTTTCAAGAAGGCTACTGATGGTAGCTGAAACAGAAGTCAGACAAAATAGTTGTGGGAGGTTGTGTACAAAAGTATTTCAATGGACAGTCACCAGATAGCAGCACTTGGTGCTAAATATCTTCCCCTGGTGGACAGTTCCGTTACTTAGACGGGACATTATGCAATTGCGGACATTACTGGATGAGGTGGCTGGAAATGTGTGTCCCATAATTTAAGTAATTTATATTGAAACAAGAAGGTTCATCTCACAGGAAGGCATGGATTTACAATTTAACATACACAAATACATTTTATATGTATGTACACAAACTTACAGCTAGGTAATTAGGTACACAAAGATATTAGTGTGCACAAACATATGTGCCAATGTAAAGGATTCTTTGATATTACTGGCAAGGCATCAGTGCCATTTCTTCCTACACACATTGCACACTTCAGTTGACTGCGGCACTGAAATAAAATAACATAACCCCACTGTGATGTACATGTGGTTGCGAGAATCAATACTTCTCAAATTGCCTCGGTGGTCTTCGACATGGAACCAGCAAGCAGGTAGAAGGCAGAGTTTGCCATCAGATGATGAGCTTGACACAAAACAACCTGCGTAGGAACCGTATTTACTGCCATATGGCCACAGATATGTGGCTGAGACTTGTCAATTTTATGCGTGTATTTCTTGGAAGATGCTATGTCATATTAACAAGCAAAAGGTCATAAAAAACATTCCAACCTTCCAGTAACAAGACAGAAAACTACTTATACGATGCTGCTTTACCAATAAGGGCAGTGAATTAAATAAATGCTAATCTGAACAAATTATTTTTTTTGTGACATCCGTAAAGTTTAGTTTTATATGTGAAGTTTTCTTGAAAGAAACGGCAAAACAAGAAATGGTCATCTACAATGATTACTGGCAAACACCCGTCTATATTTCCTTAAAAAACAGGAAGCTGATTTAGTAATAAGTAATTACGAATTAAGTACAAGGTAATGTGAACCAGTCATCAGTTTTGTGACATCCATAATGTCATGTGTAATATGTATGTGGAGTCACTGAGGTCAGAGGTCAAATGGAGGGTTGGGAGGACGGAAAGATCAATAGATTAAAGGTACCTAATCGATTAATTTTTTTGCACGTTATTTAAAATTAATTTTTTTTAAAATGACTTAGTATCCACTACAGCGTGCTAACTCTTTTGTGAAATGTTTTGTGTAGTTTTTGTAAACTCTTCACACAAACTGTCAGAAAACTACAACTTGTTTGACCCTGGGACCAGAATTTAATCAAAGTGCTTGGAATGTTCACGTGAATACATGATACGCGTTTCTGTGTTGATGCTGCCTTTTCTTGCCCTCATGAAAGCCATGCTAAAACCACAACCAGATTAATGGGTTTAAGGTTGTTAAGTGTTGGTCTGGAAATTAGCTTTCACAAGTTACCAGATGTAACGATTAAAGTCAATAGTTTTAAAGAATTAAACAAAGTATGCACATTTATATATTAAACTGACAGTGGATTTTACTTTAAACTACCTAGTATTCACATACTTCATATTTTGACATAAAAGAACCGGACATAGAATGGGCTAACCCAGCTTTAAGATACGCATACGATCGGTTCTTGTGGCATAATCAAATGAAGAATCTAAATAGCTGCAGTATTTATGAGCACAAACAGCTTAATCATGGACGTTGAATGTACTGAATAATTTGTGTCGCAGAACGCCACGTAATCCTGTTGTCAGATTGATGCTCACTGTTTGGCCTAGAACCTGGTTGGCACTGCAATTTCGCATTAACACAATCCTAGTGGAAAATCAAACCAGCCAAGGAGACATTCAACTTGACATTTCTTAATGTTTTACAATTGCTGCCTTAGTTAAAAAACGTCATGCATAAACCATGTGGTTCTAATATAGACAATGACCTTTCAGAAACAGAACTTTCCAACAATCAGCCATTAAAGGCCAGTGACAACTTGGTGTACAGTTTATACATACTGGGCAAAAAGGCGGGCGTTTAAGTAGTTTAACAATCTCTTCCTTGCCTCATTCATAAATATCTTATCCAATACATCCTTATAAGTAATAATAAATATTATTTTAAAGGTTTTTAATAACATTAGGCACCTATTATTTGTCCATTTCGTGACAGGCATTGCCAAAAAACTTATATACCAGGTATTTGATTTAATAGTTTAATAAAACATCAACCTACTGCACCCATAAATAAAATAGACAGTTTGAGAACCAATTGCAGACTTGTTTACAAAAGGCAGCTCCTCATACACTTATGTGTGCTCGTTGCCATGGAAATGTGCTTGGTGGTAAGCCAAATTCAAGAATTAAGTTAAGAACTGCCGATTCACACTCAAGGGATGGATGAAGACCCTTGTTAATGTCAATTGCTGATGTGTTTCCACAAGTGACATTAAAGGCTGGTTGCAATACGGGTTGACTAATGGACAATCTCAAAATGTCTGTTTTTGATATATATATATTATATACGTTGACATATCTACTAGTCCTACATAAATATCAGTGTCTTTCAGTCTGTCTGTTGTTAACTATACATGGCTGCATTTCTTGTCCGATCTGAAGGATACTTTGTGCCATTGGGGGACACAACTACAGACTGGTCTGTTGCGAAGCAATTATTTTACCCTTCATAGAATTACCCTTTAAAGATTTTTTGCAACATTACATGACTTAAAGCAAGGTCACTGTATTACCAAGGTTAATTTCCTATGCTTTAACGTTACAGAAACAATTTGGGACTATGACAGGGTGAGGCTGCTTAGGTGACTGTACAGTGAGGTTTGACTGTACGTAATGGCAAGGTGACTATAAAATGAAGTTTGACTGTACGTAACGGCTAGGTGACTGTAAAGTGAGGTTTGACTGTACGTAATGGCAAGGTCACTGTACAGTGAGGTTTGACTACGTAATGGCAAGGTGACTGCAAAGTGAGGTTTGACTGTATGTAATGGCAAGGTGACTGTACAGTGAGGTTTGACTGTATGTAATGACAAGGTGACTATAAAGTGAGGTCTGACTGTACATAATGGCAAGGTGACTGTAAAGTGAGGTTTGAATGTATGTAACGGCTAGGTGACTGTAAAGTGAGGTTTGACTGTACATAATGGCAAGGTGACTGTACAGTGAGGTTTGACTGTACGTAATGGCAAGGTGACTGCAAAGTGAGGTTTGACTGTATGTAATGGCAAGGTGACTGTACAGTGAGGTCTGACTGTACATAATGGCAAGGTGACTGTAAAGTGAGGTTTGAATGTATGTAATGGCAAGGTGACTGTAAAGTGAGGTTTGACTGTACGTAATGACAAGGTGACTGTACAGTGAGGTTTTACTGTATGTAATGGCAAGGTGACTGTAAAGTGAGATCTGACTGTACGTAATGGCAAGGTGACTGTAAAGTGAGGTTTGACTGTACGTTATGGCTAGGTGACTGTAAAGTGAGGTTTGACTGTATGTAATGACAAGGTGACTGTACAGTGAGGTTTGATTGTATGTAATGGCAAGGTGACTGTAAAGTGAGGTTTGACTGTATGTAATGGCAAGGTGACTGTAAAGTGAGGTTTGACTGTACGTAATGGCAAAGTGACTATAAAGTGAGGTTTGACTGTATGTAATGGTAAGGTGACTGTATGACTGAGTCACGTAAAAAACTGCAAGTGTTCAAAATCAGTACTCTCATGAATTGATCAGAAAATATTTGGAAAATATGTGTACGTATGACACTAAATGACATAGCCACAGTCTCACTGATTGAACAGCTAAGTGTCCATATTAGCACGACTCATTTCCTATTTTTTTTGCGAAATAATTTTGGACTGTTCTAATGTGAACATAACTGCGGGAGACCGTAACTGAGGTGACTGTAAACGGAGGTTTGACTGTACTCAACGCATGGGTAAATAAATTGATCAAGGATGTCAGACAAACAGCTATCACACAATCACACTACAGTCAGCAATGTTCACCAATACTGTGCACTGTCAATATTAGAGGTTGTGTCACTGTCTCTGAATGTCAATATATGCACTGCCTATATTGACAAACAGTTGCATGTTCCCTCTGAACTGGGAGCAGTCGTCATCTACAATTAACATGAACTAAAACTGTGAACATTACCCCTATTAAATAATTAAGAAATTGTATGTTCCATATTTGTTAATACAAAAGTCTTAATACTAAACTAAATATGTTGAAGATATACTACTGCCAAATTGTGTTTGAATTAGCCTGAAACAGTGTAGGACATATGAATGTTGCACCTGTGAAACATACACAAACCACTGACATTTTATAAACACTCCTGTTACAGGGAGAGGAGTAGTACCCGAAACATCCTGGATTTGGTTGTGACTGGGCATGATTTCCACAATCAACACCACAAGTGGAGCAAAATACAACTCATTCAGCTACCTGCTGGCGAATGATTACAACGCTTGGGAATGTAACAGACAAGGTCACTTTAGTGTTATTAATCTCAATGTTACTGAGTGTTACATTATTTAATTTCCTGTTGCAAACATCACACAAAATGCCCTATCCATAACATAATAACAATGGATAGCAATTGGCAATACCATAGGTATTCTTCATTAACAATTTATAATCTCAAGCATTACAGAGAGAATGTGCAGTGGTCACAACTAGTGCTTCTGATCAATTAATCAATTACAATCTTGTGTGATGAATGACCGTTTTGATTATACAAAAATTTGTTTGAGTGAAATGTGTCTGATGAATGACCATTTTAATCCATTACGATTTCATTGCTTAAAACTGTTACATTTATGGCAATTCAGAAACCTAACATTACAGGAACACAACACATTAAATCTACTTATAATTGAGCTAGCGTATGTATGTATGTATGTATGTATGTATGTATGTATGTATGTATGCGGGTATGTTAACATTTTTCTCTTAGCTTGAACCTCGAGTGCCAAACTGTCAGGGATTAATCAACAACCCCTAGAATAGGACGGACGACCTGTTTTAAAAATTCCCCACACATGTCAAGATTTTCACCTTTTATGGGTTGAATAAATTGTTTGGAATGTAAAACGTAATGTAATGTACACATAATAAGTCACCAAAACAATTGAACAAAGCGATGGATGTGAACTTCACATTCTCTCCAGCCTTCATCAATTTGAACAAACAAGCGCGTTATGGTGTTTATGTAACGATGCTATGCGTTTTCTAATTGGTAAATATTATTACCATGAGTGTCAACTATCAAGGCATCACGTCAGATGACGGGGACATTTTTGATAGTGTGGTTGAGGACTGTTTGATAGGTTTCATGTGGTGATTATTACGAAAAGGTGTATTCATTTTTGTCATATACAATGTATTGTATATGTATATATATACATATGTATTTATAAATATATACAGTGTATATAAATATATATACATACACAAAAAGATTATATAAAAATTTAATTTTAATAGTGAAAACCTGGCCAGACACATACAGAATCCACACAGGTTGACACTTTGATAATGCAGGATCGTGGACATTTGTGTATACCTCCTATGAGACAATAGACTGTCACTAGGCAACCACAGGCCACACCTTGCATCCACTGACTACCCAGAAGACCCATTAATCTGAAAGCATGGAGCTGCTGATAATTTGTGAATATACTGGTCATTAGTGCTTCTCTCCAGAGGAGAATTCCAGGTAAATTGCTCTAAGCAGATCACATTTGTGGATGTCAACACAGAAACTGGCATCTGGAAATAGAGATAAACCAATTTGACAGTGTCAATTTATGAGAAACTCTTCTCGGAAAGTGCTCCTGGTCGTAAAACGTAAAAGACAAGACGGGCAAACGGAGGAAGCAGTAGACACAGGAAATGCTTTAATGGGAACCCACCGAGAGGCTGAAGGGAGATAGAGAGAGGGATGGATGGATGGATGGAAGGTGGTTGGGGGGAGGGAGGAAGAGAGGGGGAGGGAGGAAGAGAGGGAGGGAGGGAGGGAGAGAGGGAGGGAGAGAGGGAGGGAGGGAGATAGAGAGAGAAACAGGAAGAGAGAGTGGGGTGGATGGAGTCAGGGTAAGACAACAATGAGACATGTAAAGGTGGAATTGTGGATGTTGTCCAGCTTTTGGACCACAATCTGTGACCACTACAACTTACTGATAAATTGAACTGAGGCCAATAATAAAAGGTTTTAAAATATTGAGTAATTGTGAAAATATTGATCAAACTATTTTCTTGAGACATAGAGGGCACAGAGTATAGGCTGGCATCAGTAAAGTAGCAGTGTTGATTGGATGTAAGAAGTACTCATTCTCACAGAGGACAGTCAATGTATGGAAGAAATGGTATACTGACTGTGTTACTGCTAGCATAGTGAATATGTAGACAAATTCCTTGCCCACCTGCGTTCTCTCAAGTCACGGTTGGTGGTAATGCATTATCCTCTGCAAGATTTCCTATATAATATACAGAAGTTCATTGATTTGGACATATTTCATTGCTGTCTACGTTGGTCTTGATTGTGGACACCAGGCACACATGCCCAACATCAAAAAGCAATTCCATAATTACCAATACAATCATCTTTGGACTTCCATTGCTGCATCAACCATCTTTGGACATCCACTGCTGCATCAAACATCTTTGGACATCCATTGCTGCATCAACCATCTTTGGACATCCATTGCTGCATCAACCATCTTTGGACATCCATTGCTGCATCAACCATCGTTGGACATCCATTGCTGCATCAACCATCTTTGGACATCCATTGCTGCATCAACCATCTTTGGACATCCATTGCTGCATCAACTATCTTTGGACATCCATTGCTGCATCAACCATCTTTGGACTTCCATTGCTGCATCAACCATCTTTGGACATCCACTGCTGCATCAAACATCTTTGGACATCCATTGCTGCATCAACCATCTTTGGACATCCATTGCTGCATCAACCATCGTTGGACATCCATTGCTGCATCAACCATCGTTGGACATCCATTGCTGCATCAACCATCTTTGGACATCCATTGCTGCATCAACCATCTTTGGACATCCATTGCTGCATCAACCATCTTTGGACATCCACTGCTGCATCAACCATCTTTGGACATCCATTGCTGCATCAACCATCTTTGGACATCCATTGCTGCATCAACCATCTTTGGACATCCATTGCTGCATCAACCATCTTTGGACATCCATTGCTGCATCAACCATATTACCCGGTTTCAGATTTTGGCGTTTAGGGAATTAGTGATAAAACCTTGTTTCCGATAAAGTGCCAAAAGAAACAACATCCATTTGGAAGACTTCTGCATCAAGACAATGGACAGATCATGGAAAACACATCTGTAGCATAAGATTATAAATACTCCAAGGGCATCAAGACAAGGAAGGCTGCAGCATGCTAAACACTTCACAAAATCTAGAAACAATCTCTTCAAAAGGAGTGTTATCAGCAGCCATTCCTTGGATCCATGAATCAGTCCACTGTTGTATGTGCAAGACATGGATGACAACAGTCATGAAATATAATCATCTTGAAGGCAGCTGTTGAGTCTATAGCTCAATACACACCAGAGCATAGAGACAACCTATGCAGATGTGTCTTCAGGGAGCTATCTGGTCTAGCTGTGAAGATGAAACAAAGATGGAACTGACTGACTGGAGCATGGGCCACAATTGCACAAGACATAAATGATAAAGATGTCATCACAAGACTGATTCTGTAGACATCTCAATCTGCAACAGCTGGTTGTGAAGACACCCACCCACAGAGCTTCTGGTCAACACCCACACTGATGACCAGTGTTAGAACTGGGATTGTTCAGTGGCCTTATGAGGTGCGACCAAGCTACAACATGATGATAGCCAGACGTTTTGGTAAAAGGCGCTTTGGCCATGGACAGTTGTGCAACAGACATTTTGGTAACAGGACATTTCGGTAACAGGACATTTTGGTAATAGGACATTTCGGTAAAACTATTGAAAATAGTCAGAATTATTTTTTCATTTTTAAAGATGTCCTTATGTGTGTCTGGTTTTAAAGTGTGCGGCTAGTCACTAACTGTATGTAGCAATAGAACACTCTAACCTGTCCCCTCTAATGCATGAATTTACCTAACCCATATCCCCATGACTGACTGCTGTTGCCTGGGAAGCCACGTTCCTTCCCCTGCCTTGAAAGTTCATCAAATAAGCACTACCTAGCACTATCTCTGACTGCTAGTGGGAAGCCATGTCCTCTGTCTGGAAAAGTGACCAGCCTAATTTCTAAATGTTTTAACTGATTGGCAACACTGACATGGCAGACTGAACAGGTTTTAAGTCATTGATAGATTTTATTACTTTACAGATTTACTTGATCATGGGTAATTAAGTTCAAGAAATCTTACAAAAAATGCCATATGCATAATAAAAATAGTAAATAAAAAAATGTACTGTCTACTACAAAAATGTATATAATTATCTCTGCAAGACACCTTTAAAAATAACCAAATAATTATAATTATTTTCAATAGTTTTACCAAAATGTCCTATTACCGAAATGTCTCTAACTGAAATGTCCTGTTACCGAAATGTCCTGTTACCAAAATGTCTGTTGCCCAACTGTCCATGGCCAAAGTGTCCTTTACCAAAATATCATGGATTCACAACATAATATATGATTGAAACCTTTATATAACCAAACCCTTGGAGCACACTTGAAACAAAGCTCAGTGACGGGTAACCTGAGCTGCAGGAAACCTTTTCTGTGACAGACATTACGGGGATAACCCACAAGAGGATAATATTAAGTGGCAATTAATATAATTTTATTTATTGTAGTATTCTACTTTATTGATTACAGTGGCTCCACATCTAACCTCCATGTCCATGGCAACACCCAAGGGACCCCTTGGGTCAACTTGCAACATTTCATCTTCCAATACAAACAGCTGATTAATATTGCTGTCATGCTTCCATCCGCATTTCCTCATGATATTGCCAGATCCCATAATGGCCGAGTTCAAGCGATGTTTTGGCCAAATTCAAATCTGTGTTGTGACTGAGTTGATTCCCTGTTGTCACCAAGTTCAAAACTGTGTTGTGACTGAGTTGATCCCCTGTTATGACCAAGTTCGACCCTTAATATGGCCGAGTTAATTCTGTGTTGCGGCCGAGTTCTATTATAGAACATTCAGTTATGACATTAGAATAACTTCAAACACCCTCACATTTGGCATAGATACATGATTGTTTTGGTGCACGGCAAAACAAGTAATAATGTTCAAAATGTTTTCAAAGGTCTGTGAGAAAGTGAATTTAACACATATTATCCTGAATGAACATTTATTCAACAACAACAACAACATGCACAGTCTGATGTGCTGCTGCTGCTGAAAGGACACAGCTGAAGTCATAGACTTATCTGTTGCTACGCCCTTCTCAAACTAAAAAAACTGAATAAATACAACACAAATTATAAATAAATTACAAAATAATATTCACAACTCAAAAACTTTTTACCATTGTGCTTGTGTTGCTAATACATGGGCTTAACAAAACGTTACCTTCAATTAACAATTCACAAATATGTAGAAAGTAATGACAACTTGAATGCTTTTTTAAATTGTTTTAAACTTGGAAGCTGAATCAATTTATTTGGTAAACTGTTCCATGTTTTTATACCCTTGACGGTGAGTGACAGCAGTCAGAGGGTGGTGTTTTTTTTTTTAACATAGAACAGTTTGCTTTGTCAGGTATCATGTATGTGTATAGCTGTGGTTGGCTCAAATAATGCTTGAACACGACCATTTAAAGAATGGTTGTTTGCTTTATAAAGTATGATCATAGTCTTGTATTTACCTAAATCATGAAATTTAAGCATGCTTGAGAGATGGAAAAATACAGATGTATGATCATGGTAATTAAGATTATAAACAATCTGTATAGCTTTTTTCTGTAACATAGATGGTTTTCTGAGTCTAGATTGATAAGTATTTCCCCAGATCTCACAGCAATATGACATATGTGGTTCAACAAGTGAATTATATAATGTGTGTAACGCTTGACAATCAACAACATGCATAGTTTTATACAAAACTGCTATGCTTTTTGATACTTTTGATTCAACCATTTTATGTGTTCTCTCCACGTTAAGTTTTTGTCAATGGTTAGTCCAAGGAATTTTGTATATGATACCTGCTCAATGTTTGTCCCATTCAAAACTATATTCACATCTGTTCTAGGTTGTTTTTTATTGTTAAACATTATATAATGTGTTTTGTTCACATTAAGCGATAATTTGTTCGCTCGGAACCACAAGTCTAGTTTTTTTAGTTCATTGTTAACAACAGTGCTAGCGGAATAATTTTTTTTTATATCATCAGCAAACAAAATAATATCAAGCAATTTTGAGACTTCACACATGTCATTTATGTACAGAATAAATAATACTGAGCCAAGAAATGAACCTTGCCGGACTCCACACTTTATTTCCTTTTGTTCTGAGTTACTGTTGTTACAGTTGGTTAAGTAGCTTTTTATCCAGTCCAGAGCCAGACCATTTATTCCATAGCATTGCAATTTACTTAGCAGTATGTTGTGGTCAACAGTGTCAAAGTGCTGTCAAATAGACATTTTATTAATTATATTCCTATCTGTAATACCTTGGTTTTGGCCGTTGGGTAGCCAGACGCGATAGGTTGCTCTGAGGCCAATACAAATGTAAACAGCTAATAAGATATATAACACACACACCTGGTGATACTGTCAGGCAGCTAACACCAACCCAGCAACACCTCCATTGACCTTGTCACCTGTGGAGAGAACTAATCAATATCTGTAGGAAACTGACCACTGCCATGTCATCAACACAATAGTGCCCACCTGACTGCCATGGTCAGTCCCCACTGACCACCACTGAACAGTCCATGGGCAGTGTCAACTACTGGCCTTACACACATATCTCGTAATACTGGACTCTCTCATGGTGCCAACTGTGAGTTAAGTAATACTGGACTCTCTCATGGCTCCAACTGTGAGTTAATTAATACTGGACTCTCATGGCTCCAACTGTGAGTTAAGTAATACTGGACTCTCTCATGGCGCCAACTGTGAGTTAAGTAATACTGGACTCTCTCATGGCTTCAACTGTGAGTTAAGTAATACTGGACTCTCTCATGGCTCCAACTGTGAGTTAATTAATACTGGACTCTCTCATGGCTCCAACTGTGAGTTAAGTAATACTGGACTCTCTCATGGTGCCAACTGTGAGTTAAGTAATACTGGACTCTCTCATGGAGTCAACTGTGAGTTAAGTAATACTGGACTCTCTCATGGCTCCAACTGTGAGTTAAGTAATACTGGACTCTCTCATGGCTCCAACTGTGAGTTAATTAATACTGGACTCTCTCATGGCTCCAACTGTGAGTTAAGTAATACTGGACTCTCTCATGGCTCCAACTGTGAGTTAAGTAAGTTAGTCTGTTAAGTCTACTAATACCAATGAATCGGTTTATTAACTTAATTAAGCTGAAGACAAAATGAAGTATTTTTTAGGAAATTCATAATTTTCATGTGTGAAAATTAAAAACTTGATAGTTTGAGAAATAGAACAGTAAAACTTCCACCTGTCCATCCATATTGTTTATCTAAGTTTACCCCTGTATTGCAAATTACAAGTAAATGACTACTAAAGTATAACGTATGAAGTATGTGTAATACAGGATATGAATAAATACATAACAGAAATGTTAGCAAAAATGAATATTATGATTTATAGAACTTTAATAATCCCATAGATATACATTTATCTAAAAAATACAGCTGTACACACATAAATATATATATATATCATATATAGCACAGTATCAAGTCCACAGGACTGCTTAAAGCACTTTACACTTTACTCCCTGGCAGACCTGTTCAATTGAACACCATCTTGACTTCTCTGGGAAGCATTCAGCCATGCTACAATTAATGCACAAAGACTATTCGTACACAAACACCCACCACTGTCTATAGGTACTCATTCATACAGCTGAGGGAACTGATGCAACGTAGAGTAAACGAACCTAGCGCTACTACTGTATTGTTTTTTTTTTTAATTTATCGTTGCAAATACTATTTGTGTAACACTTAAACTCACTGTATCTTCCTCATTTATTAATATTTATTAAAATAATGTTCTAATACTAAAATAAATATTTGAATGTTGTACCCACAAAACATTGAAATAGTATTTTTAAACAGTTGTGGCAGAGGCAGGCTGGGCTAACAGCTGTGGCAGAGGCATGCTGGGCTAACAGCTGTGGCAGAGGCAGGCTGGGCTAACAGCTGTGGCAGAGGCAGGCTGGGCTAACAGCTGTGGCAGAGGCGGGCTGGGCTAGCAGCTGTAGTGGAGTCAGGCTAGGCTAACAGTTGTGGCAGAGGCAGGCTGGGCTAACAGTTGTGGCAGAGGTAGGCTAGGCTAACAGTTGTGGCAGAGGCAGGCTAGGCTAACAGTTGTGGCAGAGGTAGGCTAGGCTAACAGCTGTGGCAGAGGCAGGCTAGGCTAACAGTTGTGGCAGAGGCAGGCTGGGCTAACAGCTGTGGCAGAGGCAGGCTGCGCTAACAGCTGTGGCAGAGGCAGGCTGGGCTAACAGCTGTGGCAGAGGCAGACTGGGCTAACAGTTGTGGTGGAGGCAGGCTGGGCTAACAGTTGTGGTGGAGGCTGGCTGGGCTAGCTGCTGTGGCGGAGGCAGGCTGGGCTAACAGCAGTGGCTGAGGTAACAGCTGTGGCGGAAGCAGGCTGGGCTAACAGCTGTGGCTGAGGTAACAGCTGTGGTGGAGGCAGGCTGGGCTAACAGGTGTGACGAAGGGTGGACTAACAGCTGTGACAGAGGCAGGCTAGGCTAACAGCTGTGACGGAGGCAGGCTGGGCTAAAAGCTGTGGCGGAGGCAGGCTGAGCTAACAGCTGTGGCGGAGGCAGGCTGGGCAAACAACTGTGGCAGAGGCAGGCTGGGCTAACAGCTGTGGCGGAGGCAGGCTGGGCAAACAGCTGTGGCGGAGGCAGGCTGGGCAAACAGCTTTGGCGGAGGCAGGCTGGGCTAACAGCTGTGGCGAAGGCAGGCTGGGTAACCTGCAGTAACAGCTGTGGCGGGGGCAGGCTGGGCTAGCAGCTGTGGCAGAGGCAGGCTGGGCTAACAGCTGTGGTGGAGGCTGGCTGGGCTAGCTGCTGTAGTGGAGTCAGGCTGGGTTAATAGCTGTGGCGAAGGTAGGCTGGGCTAACCTGCAGTAACAGCTGTGGTGGAGGCAGGTTAGGCTAGCAACTGTGGTGGAGGCAGGAGGGGCTAACCACAAGATCCTAGAATTTTTCTTAAAAGGCGCAATCAAGACCGCAAGTATGACAAAGTAAAATGTTCTCAGTAACATCCCTGCGAATAGCTACCAGCCCAGCTTGGGAAGATGATCCTGGCTCACTTTAAAACAAGTGAATATTACAGTTGTTGGACAACTGGCTAGACAAAGGAAACACAGCCAGGATGGTCAACACATGATTAACAGAAGGCAAAACTGGACCTACACTGACCAAAACGATCAAATAAAGATGTAGAATCCCATGACACAGCCAGACTGGACTACTAATTGACCAACCTAACACACCGTCTACCCAGGGACAGCTGATGTGGCTTTGGTAAAAAAAGACCCCTGACATGACTGTCACTTATGTCTTTTGGTCTTGTCTCGTGCCTTGAATTGGGCAGTGGGTGTCAGGCACACGTCAATCAACTACAGACACTTTCATGGAAAGCCTTGTTACATGGCAAGATTCTCCAGCAATTATTTCTGGCACTAAACCTAATGATATAAACATCATATGATGGTTAGCTTGTTTCTACTTGAGATTCTTGTCGTGCTGGTAGTTAATTGTTATAAATACTTATGTACATAGTTAATGAAGAAGACAATCTAATTAACTAAGTAACTGAGGTTAAAATGGGATCTTCAACAAAACAGTCAACAACATTTGAATGATAATGAATGTTTATTTCCAGTTTGATTAATAAAACCTATTTCCATATTGACTTGATTTAAAAATGGGTTTCAGGTTTAGTATACAACTTGGTAGTTACTCAAATTTGTACATACACGGTGTAATTATGTGGGAACCTGGGAAGATGTATAAAATAAGACCAACAGCACAGCTGATGTATATATGTTATATACACTATTTTTCAGTTTCTTTTCTCTTTTTTACATTACTTTGATTTATAATTTACTATTAAACTATTCAAACAGTTGTGCTCATCATCAGATAATCTCCTTGTTACACATTTACATATATGACAAACTGAACTTTATTCTTACATACAGTATGCACGAGTGTACAGTATGCACGAGTGTACAGTCGTATTGTATATGATGCAATTGTGATTATCCTCTCATCGGAAGCACAGTAGTTTTGTAATTAGTGCAGTCTATATCCCCTTAGTACAGCCATGTTAGCAACGCATGAACATATTGCGTGCTATCAGCTATAAACACGATGACTAAGGTCAATTTTATAACAGTGGCCTGGAATGTGTTGGTGCCATTACCAGGACAGTCATGGCCTATACACTGGTATAAACATGTAGTAGCAGGGGACAGATCACTATTTTATTTAGTATTTCTACTTCTGGGCTCATGGTATATGAATAAAAAGTTGGTGAATTTATACGGAGTTTTTTATGTGATTTTTGCTCCCTTTTATTTTGAACAGGATTATGGCAAGAGCTGAAAAATGTAATTTATTTACTGAAATTTTATTTTATTAATGAAATTGTTTTAATCGACTGTGTTGATTGAAATAATGATTGACTACATGAAATCTCTTATAGTTTGCTATATCTATTAAAACCCTTTTGAACATGCATTTGACACATCTTTCTAGCAGGTTGACAATGAATATTAACACAAAAAATAAAAATGAGAACATCTATTGAAAAACATTTCTACTGTCGCCAAACGAAAAGAAATAGTGATCTATCCCCACCATGTGATGTACTTGAATTCATGCATCAGTGACTAGGTCCGTCTGCCTCAGGCATTGCACAGAATACTACAGGTAGTAAATAATCCATCAGATGGCATAAGATCATTGAAAGCTTAGTGCTGTGACCTTCATGTTTTTTTCTGCACTTGAAATACCTTTACAGTACAAAACCAAATTCCACTAATTTAACGATTTGTATCAATCACCGTATAGATCAATTTATTTCCATATCTCAGAAACTTTCTGAATCCTTTTTAGTGTGGTTGCACAAGTCCAAAAATATGCTTTAAAAAGCATTAGGTTTGGAGCAGGTTTGGTTATCACCATGTATCGTGGGGAAAATAAATTGCTACAACGATGCCACCACATGTTAATGCAAATTAATGACTACAACTCTATGAGACCGATCCAAATCATTGATCACATCAAATCATTGATGTACCGTATTCATTCTATTAAGCGTATATTCCCTAATTAGCATACACCCCCTTTTGGCAGCATTTGACAATCTCAAATATTTTGTAAGCATACTGTATGCTTAATAAGATTAATACGATACATTAAGAATAATATAGCCCCTACAAATCCCTGTGGTACCCCACTCAAAACAGATATCCAATACAAAATCTTGCTATGTCGACTATGACTTTTTGTCAACTGCTGCACACTTCATTGCCCACGTATACAAAGACTGCACTGCTAACGAAGCATCACTGAACATTGGTCTCTTGAAACAAGGCAGACAGGAAATTGGCTGTCATATGGCATGCGTCTCGGTGCAATATGCATGCAGAATATCAATATCTCATAATGAGACTTCACTTGGGATGGAATTCTCAATACCTTCACTACTGCCCGGGGATATCTACTGCCCGGGAATATCTACTGCAGGTGGTGGCTGATTATCTGGGTGACGTAATCGTGTACTGTTTCTGATGGAGTAGAACTCACAACAAAAACATAGCAAGAGAAACAGTTGCTAAAATCAACACAGCTCTGTTGCAACAAATGTGTAATCACATTCCAAATGGCATGCTCACTGTTGCTGTGCCTAAAATCTGAAAGCACTCCTGTTTACTTAAAAATCATCTGAAACTAATTATCTTCATTTCATAAATAAAAACTCAAGACACATATCTGCATGAAACTGCATTTTTCACTGTAAATCCTCGATGTTTTCTTACTCGAATAATGATGATGTTTGTTCATCCCTGTCCATGATATACAGGGTAATACCTAGCCCATTGTAATGACTCTTATTTGTTGCATTTCTGAGCTCAATTTCCAGATATTATAACAATATTA
This sequence comes from Paraescarpia echinospica, assembly GCA_020002185.1. NCBI lineage: Eukaryota > Metazoa > Annelida > Polychaeta > Sabellida > Siboglinidae > Paraescarpia > Paraescarpia echinospica. The sequence continues at coordinate 57,347,775 of CM034535.1, forward strand.
AAAATAATATCATTTTGATTGATGTTAGTAAAGACTTTAAGTCTTACCCTGGAAGTGCTTGGCAAGAGATCATTAAAAAGACACCATGCCCAAAGGTGGGGCTAATCTATCAAATGATTTGACAAACAGTAATTGCTTGAAGGAATTTGTAATGTCACTAGATTAAGTGGATGACATAGAAAAGTAAATAGGGGATATTGAGTTCCTATCTTGATTACCATAAACATGAGGATCTGAGATTACCATACTGAACCATCATTTTTATTAACCTTGTTGTAATTCTATCCATCAATATGTCAGCAGACATGACACGGCTGCCCAATCACTGTGCCTGCACTCCAGCAGACATGACATGGCTGCCCAATCACTGTGCCTGCAGTCCAGCAGACATGACATGGCTGCCCAATCACTGTGCCTGCACTCCAGCAGACATGACACGGCTGCCCAATCACTGTGCCTGCACTCCAGCAGACATGACACGGCTGCCCAATCACTGTGCCTGCACTCCAGCAGACATGACGTGGCTGCCCAATCACTGTGCCTGCACTCCAGCAGACATGACATGGCTGCCCAATCACTGTGCCTGCAGTCCAGCAGACATGACATGGCTGCCCAATCACTGTGCCTGCATTCCAGCAGACATGACATGGCTGCCCAATCACTGTGCCTGCACTCCAGCAGTCACACAAACATTCCTACAGGAGAACTACTCATTTATTGAACCATACAAAAAGGAAAAACATATATGACATTTTCGATAAACTGTATACATTTGATTTCAGTCAGACCCTTTAGTAATATATCTTCCAATTGTGCTGGTGGTAATATTTCTGTCAAATCATTAGTAGATTGATGACTAGTACATCAATACTCTTATCATATTTTTGCAATCATTCGTCATTAGATTGACTGAAATTTTATTCTAATTACTGTCAGAACATTTCTCAGAATGCATGAGGATGGAGGCTATCATTTGTCATGCCAAGGCAGGTCGCACTGTATGCTCATTTCAAAATCCACCTAGCCCTGTTTTGCTGTATTGCACATATGCCCAAGTGTTCAAAAGTGCCTTAAATTGTACATTCATAATGATGGAATTCCCTACATATAGTGTGAACACAGCCAATCTTTAATCACCCACAATCTTTAATGAATTCAACATCTAAAAGTTCTATCCATCTCTTTCTTCACATGAAAGCAACAGTGCCTAGATGGATCAATAACGACAACCATTTCACAAGCTTGTAAACGTAGATTTATGGGGAATAATGCAGACTTTTACGGACATAGTAATGCCTAATAAAAGACATAAAGTTGAGATTGTCCGAATGGCGTTGCTGGCAGTCTCTGTCCACCATACTACAGCATTCTACCAGATGTTACTCCAGGTTACAACTGAATTTCTGCAGACCAAAACAGGTCACTTTAAGTATCAACTTGACATTTTGTTTGAGCTATATCAAAACACCAATGTCATGTGACCTCTGGTCTCCCTCCATCTAACATGATGATGATGGCAGATTCTTTGCATCTGAAGATCAGTACAGAAGTCTCTGTCCCTGGGGACGGCGGCATCTCAAGAAGTGTTGTCGTGTCTTCATCACATTTATTTTACCACAAATCGTGAGTTTAGGGACACTGACTTTTTGTGAATGTGGAAAACGGTGACATGTACGGCACAGCGACCTACTACGGCGGTCTACGAGTGACAGCAACATTATGACATTTGGTCTATACACTATAACTATAAGATGGTCCCTGGTCAATTTTATTCTGGTACACTTAATTTTTTTTAAATATTACTGACATAATATGATTTATACTAATCTAATAAGACTAGCAAAGATGTGAATTTATTTGCTGGTGATCAAATTAAATTTATCTTCAGATTGTAAAATACAGAACTTTGCACATACTGAAGTACGCATAGGTTGAATAAAACAAAATCAGATTAGTTTTGTCTATGTGACAAAAATTGTGCTTCCTGGCTTTGCATTGGTTGTACTCTGGATGGAGGGGTGGGATTTTTAACGACAAACTGACGCAAACGTCTGACAGTGCATTTTATTTGTTGGTGGCAGTTTCTTGTAACATTATGAAAAATCACAAGGAAAATATTCCTAACTGTTGTCTCATTCCTATCATAGTCGTTGTAATATTTATATTGCCAGAATAAGTACACATTTCCACTTCCTCAGCATCTCTAAAAATTTGTTGAAACATCATAATTATGATACATCTCCTTTTAATATTCGTGATGAAAAACATTGTTAATCAGTTAATGACCTGGGAAATATTTGCAATTAAACAAGTATTTAAAAAGATACATTTGAGATCAGATTGTGCCGATCAGCAGGAAGATTGTTTAAAATTAAATAATTTCTTCACGTTTTTTGAAAGCTTCGATTTACTGCGACAATTACTAGGACAAGTGAAAATTTTGGTAGACAAGTAGATTTCAAAACTAACTTGTCTAGCGGACAAGTGAAAACTTTGGCTTATTTCTATCGCTGATATATATATATGTGTGTGTGTATACAGTGTATATATATATATATATACTTGAGCATTTTGGCGGATTGAATTGGCGGGACGGATTTTGAAGCCGCCGATTCAAAGGCCTTCATTATGAATGTTGTATATATATATAAATATATATATGCATTTGAAATTAAGGGCGGCCGCCGATTCAAAGACCTTAGGTGGCTTCTGATTGAAAAGCCTTAATTTTGAATGCTGTATATATGGTCAAATCCAAAGAACGGGGTACACTGCATGTTTAGACATGTATCTTGAGTAATTATGTGACTAAAAGTGTGGAAATATGCTGTGTTTATCCAGTTCGATGATACCTTTTGGGGGATATATAATTTGTCTTTTCTAGTTTAAAAACGTTTGGAATTAAAGCTGATAAACTGGTCATTTTTGGCCATTAAAAAAAATGTTGACCTCTATATTTAAACAAAATCAGTTAGTAATCATCGTAAACCATGAATAGGCACCGTGTTTATTACTTTATTAGAACACCACATGTGTCTGTGTTACTACTGTTTTGTGATTAAAGCAATTTGTAAAGAACCTAATTTTTCCACAATATATTGGTCTTGGGGAATATTGGTGTTATCGTCCGAGGACCACTTTTCCTAATGGCATATTCATGTAAAATGATTAATCAACAACTTGCATATTTACCTGTACATATATCCTAATGTGTGTATTACCAAAATGCACTGCTATTTTTCAGATGTACCTTTTGGTATTTTTTTTTCTTTTTTCTCCGCTGACTCAGGTTTGGGGAAGTTTTTCACGTTATCATCCGGGCCCTTTTTTTTTTCTTTTCAATACAAACTTGTGAAGAATAGGAGATTTTTATTCCTACTAAAGAACGTCTCTCTGGCTATCAGAGCTGTCATTTGGACTCACCCAAAATATTTTACAATTCACCATCTTGTTAATGTGCGCTACAAAAGATAGCACTAAGTAAGTATATTTCCTGATTTATGACTGCATGTAGATTGTTTTTGCTAGACTATTCTGATCTACGGTAACAGTCATACACATTCACGTTATTTATGTGTGACAGTGCTTGAACTTGATGTTATATGTGCCTCTCGATAACGACCACATGTCATGACGTAAGAGCTATAATACTGCGGGATACATTGTTTCAAGTGTTTTTTAAAAGGGGGCTACGGTCGATAACGATGATCCATGGATGATAACGCAATACGTTGTTAATAGTAATACTGCATTAAGAAAGGCATTCTGTGAAATAGAATCTTAATATACCAGTGTATGTGTTTTATCATAGCCAATATATCTTCCTGTCCAATTTGACTCACTAAGTGCATTAATTACCATTATGTTTGGCATCAGATGGGTTTCGGTAGAATTTGTACATTATTTCCTGATTGATTATGTTTATAAAAAACCTTCATACCAAATTGTCCGCACCATAGTAAAAGTTAAGCATTTTATCGCAAGCTTTGTATGTTACACACACTGTGGAAAGGTTATTTTGGGCAGATTACAATAAAATAGTGCTTTTTAGAGGGGGCCATGGTCGATAACGGTGATCCATGGATGATAACGCAATAGGCTGGTAACTGTAAGACTGAATTGTGCTGACTTGTTTAGATTTGTCTTTTTAACAGGCCAATATGGGAAAACACCACACACCGCAGCAGGCAAAAGCCAACGCCGCCATGACCAAGAAACGGGGGGATGAAAAGATGACTGATCCGGAGTTCAGGAAAGCAGAAGCTGAATGATCAGGCCTCCGAACCGTTCACTTCATTAGTCATTCGCCGTCGTCCCAGTAGCCTAACCGGTCCAAGTGTGCCATCGTTGCAAAGTTTCCTGTATTCTTCGGGATTGAAGCATCATGGTCCTGGCTGGAAGCTGGCCATGGTAAGAGGTCGTGTGATGAAGTGGGTGGGGCTATAAAGAAAAAGGCTGACAATCTTGTCACGAGTGGTCAGATCAACACCAATAGTGGTGAATTCTGCAACAGGCTCTGAGAAACGAAGACCACAATGACCATCTTGGAGATCAGTACTATTGAGGTGCAGCGTTGCAAGGGTATGCTAGAGTCTTGGAAGGTGACAGCAGTGCCGGGCATCATAAATGTACATGCGATTGTGCCAGTGGGTCCATGATTGATTATGCGAGAGACAACATGCTTCCAAGATTGCTACTATGAACAAGGGAGTGTTTTCCACCCTACGTGTGTAGGGTGGATGAAAACACCTCTGCAGATCGAGAGGAAGAAGACAGCAGTGGCAGACAAGGAAACAGAGGTGCATGAGAAAGAGGTGAATGTGAGGGAGATACAGGTGCAGGAGACAGATGTCACGGAGAATGCAGCAAAGGAAAAGGAGGTGCAGGAGAAAGAAGTGGATGTGAGGAGGATTGAGGTGCAGGAGACAGAAGTCACGGAGAATGCAGCAAAAGAAAAGGAGGTGCAGGAGAAAGAGGTTGATGTGAAGGGGATAGAAGTGAATGAAAATTATGAGAATCACGGTGCAGTTAAAGAAAGGGAGTCGGAAATGGGAATACAAAAAGTGGTGATAGACAGTTGGTGGGCCGTTCAATTTACCAGGAAATGGTACATGGCCCAGGTGCTACGTATCATGACCGATGGCATGTTTGAGGTAGCACACATGGCCCTCACTCCAGGAAACTGGAAATGGGGGAGGCTTGAGGTTGGGATTGTGGAAGCCTCAGACATTATCAAGGCGGTATCACCTCCTACGGCGGTGTGCAAGGTGTTAACCTTCAAGCCACATGAAATAGAAGTTACAAAGAAATGCGATGCAATGGAGGAAAAGGATGATGATGATGAGTGGACATTGGACACTGAGTAGACAATGTGATAGACATTGAGTAGACAATGTAATGGACACTGAGTAGACAATGTGGTAGACACTGAGTAGACAATGTGATGGACACTGAGTAGACAATGTGGTAGACACTGAGTAGACAATGTGATGGACACTGAGTAGACAATGTGATGGACACTGAGTAGACAATGTGATGGACACTGAGTAGACAATGTGATGAACAATGAGTAGACAATGTGATGGACAATGAGTAGACAATGTGATGGACACTGAGTAGACAATGTGATGGACACTGAGTAGACAATGTGATGGACACAGAGTAGACAATGTGATGGGCACTGAGTAGACAATGTGATGGGCACTGAGTATACAATAGGTTGGAAAATAGGGGTTGATTTAAAGGTATTCCATTACTCCAAGCACATGTCTATATTAAATCCACTTTTTAGTTAGCTAAAACAAATTTGATTAAACTTGCAGAATGAATAGAATTGTGGTGTGCAGGGTGTGAAGTGCCAGTCAGCTGGCTCTTGTTTATTTAGCAACTCAGCCTATGACTGCATGGAAGGTGTGACTGTCAATTGCAATTAAGTCCATCAGTTACCTCTGCAGCAGGTATCATCTCAAATGAATTCACTGAGCACAATTTAAATACACAAACATTACTAAGGAAGACAGGGCACTGACATGAAATCAAAGGCAAAATTACAGATGGCAGTGGCCTGACTTGAAATATCCATATTTAACTAAAACCAGTTTGGGCATGCAGGTATAATCAAAACAGAATGTGGAAAAATGGAAATCTGTCGATGTGGATTGTAAATTAGTCGGGCCAGTTCAAATTTAGCAGGGCCAGTTCAAAAGTTACATAATTTACTGACTGAAGGAAGATGTGGGTCTAGATACGGAGGAGCTGAAGACGGCAATGGCAGACAGAGGGATCTGGAGACGGATGATTGAAGCCACTAATGTTCGACCCCCAGTGGCCAACATGCGTGAGTTCAAAATTTATCTGGGCTGGTTAAAAAAAATCTGGGCCAGTTATTTTTTTCCTAATTTCAGACACTGATATATTTACAGTATAACTTGATCATCACAGAATATGGTTTATTTGATCTTCTTTCATCAATACCCTCAGTGACCTTGGATAGGAAAGAAAACATTTTGTGGAAAATACATCAAAGCATTATGCTAAACAAAACAGCTGCAATCCCACCTTAAAACCAATTTTGTGTCATGCTATCGATGGTCGATAGAATTCATAGAAAATACTGCGTTGTGTGATCGATGCCTTTCAAGTGTAGACAGAAGGCGAATGAACAACCTGTGTGTACAAATCGGGATGCAGTTAATTGGAAGAAGCTGGATGATTTAGGTAGGTCACTTGATAAGAATGAAGGCAGGCAAACTACACTAGGTGGAGAAACACCAAGGCCACAAGAAAAGGGGAAGACCGAGGATTGCATGGGGGATTAGAGAAAGATGGAGGAGGGTGCTGATGCCAGTAGAAGGCAATGTTCAACAGAAAGAGCAACACAACATGGCATGAACTGTACCAGGTGGAAAAACAACTGTGGAGATGCAGGATATACCGTTGTTTTGAAATCATCCCCCAGTGGCCACTAAATACTGGCCTATGATAAATCAGCCTTAATTAAATGTCAATGATAGTGTAAAAGCGTAAACTGTGTTAACCAAAGGTTGCCTGTCAGCACAGCATTAATCAGACAATGACATGGTGTTTGATGACATTGCACAGACCAGAACACGGCATCCCTGTCAACACTACTGACACACATCAGAGCTTAGTGTCAACTGGGGATATGTCATTGTTTCACCTACAGGTACATGACATATGAATAAAGTGCCTGTGATTCTGAGATGGTACCCCTTTTCCAGGGTTTGTTGCACCTGAAAATGTTTTTATATACTTGAAAAAGGGCACATCTGCAGACTAGACACTAGTGTATTACATAAATTTAAAGAGAGGTTGTCTGTTTTATCATGACATCATTACAGTATGTAAACTAAATTAGTATGTAAATAAAACTATATGCCGATGACACAGCGTTAATATCCGATACAAAAGAAGGATTGCATAAAATGATAACTACTGTTAAAGAGGACAGCGAGATGAAAGGATTGAAACTAAACGTAAAGAAGACTAAGATTATGGATGTGAAGAGATGTCGAGAATCATCAGAAGACACAGTAGATGGCGAGGAAATAGAACGAGGGAAGGTTTTAAATATCTGGGGTCACTGATAGGAGCAGATGGAGATGGGACAAGATATCAAGCGGAGGTTGGCAATGGCGAGTAACAAGTTGACGGAGATGAAGAAGCTGTGGAAAGCAACAAACAAAGATATGAAACTACAAATTATCCGAGTCTGCATATTTCCAATGGCTACGTATGGATGCGAAACTTGGACTCTTAATAAGAACATTACTACGTATAAATGCATTTGAAAACAAGTGTTATAGAAAGATATTACGAGTTTCGTGGACTGAACGTAGAACTAACGAATCCATCACAGATGATCTTGGTGTTATACCCGGGACTTTATTAAACTTTGTAAAGAAATAGAAACTAATGTTATTTAGGCCATGTGAAATGGCATCAATCTCTAGAGAGACTAATAATGGAAGGAAAAGTGGAAGGCAGCAGAAGCAGAGGAAGACCTAGGAGATAATGGGAGAAGGACATAGAGGAATGGATGGGAGCAGACGTCTGGTGAGTGGGGAGACTGGCAAACAAAAGAGCTGTCTATAGACAATCCATCAAGGCTGCAACGTCCGGAAAGGGATAAGCAAACCCAACCCAAAACTAAATCTACGGTGACATACTAACTATTCAAATGTGGTTTAATACACTGTTTGTTGTTGTTTAAATTTAAGTGTTTGTTGGCAGGAAACAGTTTGTTTATATGACAGTGCACCAAGGCCTGGCCTCGGGTCTCACTACTAATGACATGGATATGTGCATTTTGTAATATTTATGCCACCATGCCCCCAGAATTATCCAAGCTTGCTATTCGGGGATTTGAGCTTGGCGGACAACTCTCAAACACTGCACTGTGGAATTCAAAAGTTGTTCCAAGAAACCTACTTGGGCGGTATGGAGTACATATAGCTTATTGTGTACAACATTTTACAATAAAACAAGAGGACCACCTCCCATTATATTTCTCATTGCTGATTGGCTTCACATGGACAAGTCATTGATGGAAGTATCCCCTGTGTACTTAGATTGGTTTGGGTGACAAATACAGAGGGCATATTCCATATTGATTTTCTCGAGAAAAAAAACTGCAGTATCTATTGAAAACACTATGACAGGGCGGAGACAACACAAACATCAAAGCGTACTGTTCCAGATTTTTATGATGTTAAAACTGTACAACAACATTTATTTCCATGTTTTGCCAATAAGCCTGTTTTAGGCCCTTGTTATGTCTTTGAGTTCAAGTGGTTTCACATTCTGCGCATAAATGGTGGTCCATAAAACAACTTGTGTGTGATTCTGCTAAAAAACCTGAAGAAGAAAATTTCCCACGTGCTAATCTTGATACATATAAACTGAATTGGTCATAGCTACAGAACGACAAACCCATATCAGAAGGTGACAACAAAACTTACCTGGTGACATGTGACAAAGATGGCCGCAAAGGCGAAGAGTCCAGCGATTCCTTCAGCTGCGGTCGTCTGCAGAAAGATCTTGGACATCTGAGAAGTCTGATTTGCTGCAGAGGTCGTCATGAAGGTCGGGGTGACCTTGCTGCTCAGTGAGGGTGTCCCCGGGGTGATGGTATCCATGGCGATGGAAGTTGATGTCATGTCGTTTTCCATCTGTGGAACAAGATATCATTTGAACAAATCTTAGATCTTGAACACAACTGAAATAAATGGCTGTAGCGGAGCCTGCCTAATCACGATAACTGCATCAGAACTAGCTCAGAAATTGTACTCCATACTCAAGACATTGGGTGTTTGTGGTAATTTGCTATCTAGAATGTTCACAAACAAGTTCTGTAACACAATCACTGAACATACACAACTGTGGATCCAAGAAAAGTACTTCTCAATAGGACACATCAGAAAAAAGCTGTTAGGTACACAAATATATGTCAAACAGGTCCGTTCTACTGTTGCAAGAACAATAACAAAACAATTAATCAAAGTTGTTATTATAAATTGATTAGTTTAATTAATAATGATGCGATATAACACTAACAACATACAGTGGTGAATAATCTGAATGTACAACTGTTGTGCAGTCACTGCAGAGTGGCTGAAGGCTTCCCTGAGAAGTGGAAATTGTGTCATCAGCAACAGGAATGTCTATGGGTGAAGCGCAGATCACACAGACATACAACATGCTGAATAATGAACTAACTGAGTTTTATCACTATTCAGATGTTGCACTAGATATAAGATTTCTTTAAATTACATTTATGCAACACACCAATATATTAATTTTGTATTAACAGCGGTATGACAATTTAAGACAAATCCCTATATACTATCTTGTGCCAATAATTATTTTGCATGAAATACTAATGGGTGACTAAGCTTAGCTTTTAATGACACAATTTGCAATAACTATACTGTCACGTTTACTTATTATATGTAATAACAGCCTTGGTGTAATGTAGCTTGTCTTCTGAACACTGAAGCACAATAAGACATCCAGCTGGTGCCAAAACCATTACAGAGTCCACATTATTCTCCACACAACATTTTAATAAAACGCCAATCTAGGTTTATGGAAATGTTACATTTGTAAAATATGAATCTGCTGCTAAGTGCATTTAGGAATAAATTAAATGCATTCCATTTAAACAGAACTCTAGAATTAAATGCAGTAATTTATGTAGCTTCACATTTGACGTTTTTGTTGATAAATGGTTGGTTGGTTTAATCATAGACTGTCATCTCTCTTCTGTACTTGGTCAACTGAGATGTCATTAATTATGCATGTAAAGTGTAAGGGATATGCTGCACCATCATCAGCTAGGATGTCATCTTGTCACACACAGGACAAGAGAATGGACAATGCGCATTAGTGGCTCAAGTGGTCATGACAAAATGGTGGATGTGTTTCAGAACATTGGTCAAGACAAAATGGTGGATGTGATTCTGGAACATTGGTCAATTGGTCAAGACAAAATGGTGGATGTGATTCTGCAGGCTGCAGCACTGGTTAATTGGTCAAGATATGATGGTGAATGCCATTTTGTCATCTGGTTACAAAGGCTGCACTCGAAAGGTCAGACCGCTGTAGCACACGGTGTACCCGGTCTGCTTATTTAGTATTTGTTTGACCCGGCGGTACTGCGCACGCATCAATCCGGCATAGCACGGATTGCTCGTCCAGTTTGGGAGGGTGTCATGCGGTTTAAAATGGCGACGTTAGTTGACTATAAAAAAGAACACAAGTTTGCATTTATTCTAGTGAATTTATTTTGTAATAAAACAAGCTGACATAATAAAAGTATAAAAATATAATGCTTTGTCACAGCCTTTTTTGTATATCACTCCTTTTAAAACACTTGCACATTTAGGGTTTGCAAGATGAAGCCAATCATCAAAACATTAAAGCAGCAACGGTTATTTACATCACCGTGTTAGGAAAAATAGACTCTGCTACTTGGATTTGTTTCACTTAAAAAACCTTTTAGTTCTTGTACACATGGGCAATGGAATAGAAATGAAATAAAACTGTCTGCCATTGAAGAATATAAAGAATGAAACAAAGTTCATATGAATTGTCCATAAATTTGCATCATCAAACCAACAGATGTAATGTAGAGGGGGGTGACTAGTAGTAATGATAACACTTAAACCTCTGATCACAGATTGTTTTGTGTTGTTAATCCTCTTGATTCTTCCATCAAATCCACGATTGTTTGGGATCACGACATTTCCTACAGGCTGCAGCACAACCTGATTGACATTGTTATTCTCAACATCATCGTGGTCAGTCCTCAGTCTTTCTTTTTTGTCCATCTACCAAACACACCTATACCGCGACCCGATCTCTCCTCGATTGACAAGTAGATCGATCACATGGTATGGTGAAGTCGGGATTTCTCACAGGTCCAACTCAGGCCTGACCAATCGAGTGCAGCCAGACACAGCTGCAGCTTGTTTCTGAGACAAGACCAGTTGGGCAATAATGCTGCTGGCCTTCAGGCAATATTTCCATTGGGTAAAGCTGATATGCAGGAGTGGAGGACAAACCAAGACAACATCAAGAATGAAATAAAAAGGGGACATGGATAGGAAACATGCTCCAAAAGGAAACCCAAAACACAAATGTTATGACTTACGAGACATACATTAGAGTGGAACCAACAAGGAAAATGAAAATCAGTCAGACCCCACAACAGTCGTAGGAGACCCTGAAGCTGAAGAAATGACGACTCATGAAGCTATGTGGAACTACATGTAGACAGGAACACTGTCACACATCCATCGTCAGTGTCAACGCAGCCTTATAAAAGATTTAAATGGTTACACTAATGATGATTGATGTATCTTAACTTCATTTTATCAAACAACTTTTGCTAACCCACAACAGTGTTTCCCCTGGGTAAAATGATGGGCCAGGTGGTAGGGCTGAGCTATGCGAGTGGCGCAGGCGTGAAGTGCTGCTAGGGGGGTCTGGGGCATGTTCCACCGGAGATTTTTTAAAAACTAGCTTAAATATGGTGCATTCTGATGTATGTTTTAACCTTTTATTCTTGAATATAGAGGGGGAGATATAAAACAACAAGACACTACTTGTAAATGTAGTAATCATGATTGATAAAAGTCAGTAATCATGACTGTTTCATTGTGTTGACGTGTGGTTGCCACTTTACCACTGGTACTCAGTTGAGGTGTGGTTTCCACTTGACCACTGGTACTTGGTTGTGGTTATGTTTTTTTGCCCTAACCCTAGGCCTTGTTACCACGCAGATAGAGTCAATAAAAATGTAAAACGTAAGTTCCTATATAGCGCAGTATCCAGTCCTCAGGACTGCTCAAAGCGCTTCACATTTTACTCCCTGGCAGACCTGTTTAGTTGAACACCATCTCGACTTCTCTGGGAAGCATCCAATGGTATCATCTGAAGACTCTTTCATCATCACCTTTAAATGAAATTTAATCTAAAATTGTGTCCTTTTTTATAAAACAGCATAAGTTGTTTAGTGTATCAAATTTCTGTGCAAACATGTCATTGTCTAGCCCAAGTTATTGATAACCCGTTAGTATACACGGTTTTGGGCAATAGGCATCTTTTATGAGATGTGAACTTCGTTGGTTTATATTCGTAAGTACTTCACTCAAATCAACTTTCCCAAAAGTTTGTTTGCACAACTTTGTCGGAATATGTATTATATATTTAGCACAGAGATATCTTACGAATCACATTCCGTATTTTGCAAAAAAACGGCATAGAACATTAGTTGAATAGATTTGTGGGCACTTGTGTCGATTTTGGCCCTATATAACTTGAGTTTTGCCTAACTTTCATACCTCAGTGAGATAGTTCCATCATTCAACATTATCCTAGGCATACTTATCTTTAAGAATATTGTGTTTTACGTCCATTTGAGGCGTAAATAGCGCCCCGATTTGTATCAACATACGCTGCTATATCGCTCAATTTACGTGTGCTATGCGGTAACGCACGGCCGTAGTGGCGGAGACTTGCGTAAAAAGGGTCGCTATTTGGGCTTCAAAAGGGCCCGGACTCAATACAAGTGCCGACTAGTAAATAGGATGCACAGCTTTTATTTGGGCTTCAAAAGGGTCCAGATTTGACACAAATGCCGACTAGTGACATAGGCTCGTAGTGCCATCAGCCTGCATGGTTTTTACTCCCACCACCGTCATAAACCACAAACTCAACATTAGTTACACCAGCATTCTGATTTAATGTGGGCACATACTATAATAATAAAATGGAGCGCAAAAGACACCTTAGTTCAGCTACCGTTTTCTTTGTTTTTTCTCTCCGAGTTTCACTTGTCTCCCAAACCCAGTTACCGTTTGAGCACCATGTTACATGAATGTCTAGATTTCTAGCATGTTGAAACTCCGCAAGGTGTCACCATTGGAGACACTGGGGATCCCGCAGAAATATTCCGTGATTGGACAACTGACAAGTGATGTCATCCACGTTGTCCAATGGAGTTAATTCCAAGAGGTAAATCTTAACCGGCCCAGAGCAACTAAACGATGTTGCTACAAGTCTGCGATTTTGCAGGAATATAACGACGCTGAATATATCGCGAAAGAACGAAAAAAAATGGGCGCAGGAAATAGCTACGAGGCGGCAATTTCAGCATATTTTGGGCGAGGCGGCATAGAAAAACGGCGAGGCGACCCGCCTCGCTTGTCATATACCAGGGGAAACACTGCACAAATAAGTGAATGGTGGGCCCTGGTTGGGATATATATGTGATGACATTGTTCATTTAAATTATGTAATTTGGTAAGTCATGATTTGTCCAAGCATTGCATATTAACACAGCTGTACAACCAATATTTGTACTGTACATACAAAAATCTTAAATGCTGGACCACATTTATTATGATAGATTATGACCAAAATCAAGCAATATTTCCTTCTTGTTACAAATACAGTCATAATGACTAAAAGACGTAACCAGCAGTAATTTTGCAATAAAGAATAAATATGCTAAAGTCTGTTGCTGAACTGTATTTGTGGCATATCTTTTGCAAGTGCTGGTTAATTGCTACGCATAATCTGTTAAAAAATGATGGCTTTCATTACAATCGAATCAATCCAATGTCATGCTTTTCTCCTCAGAATTGTGCCTTCAAATATAAAATTCCAATCACAAATTGCAAATGATAAATGGCTCCAATCTGATCTAATAAGAACACACCATATAGACGCAATTTCTTTATTAGTACATGTCCTAGCAACAATCTATGTTATTTTTAATATCTCTCCTGACCCCACATAATCAGGTTTCAGTAAACTTGCTAGTCTGGTGTCAAGCCTTAAGTTGATCATCCCTATAGAACCCTCAAATGAAGGCCAATCACCAACAGCTATTGTCAGATTTTAAAGAAAATGTTCTATTGACTCGAGAGGGCAAAACACTGCAGAGATAAGACAGAGACATTTATCCAAAGTGACATTCTATTTGAACTTGTATTGAGTCATACATGTAGTCAGCTTTTAGCAATGGCTGCCATCTACTTGTTCTTGTACCCAGGTTTCAGCAATGTACTCAAACTCATGAATCAGTACTTAGCCACAGATCTGCCCCAATGAATATCCAATTGATACCTGCCTTATTTTTACTATATAGACCTAGATAGATAATCATGCCATGCAAGCCGAGATATTGACTCCATAACCAGTGCTATCAGCACTCCTAAATGTAAAGGCTTCAACAAAAATAACACACAATGAAAGCTGCTAAGCACTATGTAATGAACACGTTTTAAATATAACCGTGTCTCACTGCTTTGTACTTGTAATCAATAAAGCCTCTGGCAGTACAGTAGTACTCGACAACTCATTCAGCTGCTAACAATGGCCATGTCTATATTATATTCATACCAATCCATTAATGTTGTGGCATCAGGTGATTCTTGCAATTACCTTAGCTGCACTGTAAATGTTTCTGCTGACAATGTTGTGAAACAACACATGCAAGGTAGCACTACCAGTTTTTGTATCACTTTTTAATATGTTAAAAGCGGAATGTCTGTTCCATTACCCAGAATCAGACTGGGGTGGTAATCATTAGCAGGAAGTTGGCCAAATCACTCGTACTCCATCCCAATGTGTGGTCAAAAGTGTGGGAACCATCCAATTTCAAAGGTACTGGCAGGTAGAGACACATGTGCTTCTGCAGAACGTGCCAATAATGGCTGTTTACAAACTGATTGCGTTTTATTTACACCATTTTGTGGATATAATATTCAAATTCCGAACAATGCCTTAGTTTAAACATTGAAATATTCTAAACTTCACTTCACTTCATCACTACAGTCACAAAACAAGCAAACATTAGTGAATAGTCATTGGCCAACGAGAATGTCAATACTGCAAACCCAAAGTCCAAAAACAACTTATCACAATCCCATCAAAATGACACTTAAAATTGCAAAATTTACATGGATGAAATGTTCTGTGAAACATTCCTTTAAAAATATTTGTGAGTATTTAGACATGAGATGAGGAACCGGCTGAACAACTGGCAAAGCTGAACAACTTCTGTCTAGATGAACCAGTGTCTAGCAGTACTTCTATTGCTGACCCTGAAGTTAGTCAGAGGCCATGAACACTTTAGTCCTAGTTCATTCATAATATAAAGCTTCAGCATGCAGCTGTCACCAACGAAAGCCCCAAAGACATCTCATCACTTGTCACCTTGTGGTTTAATACAGAGGGACATGAATAATTGTGCCCAAGGGAGCAACATCGGGTAGCCATTATGTGATAAAACATAGATCTACAAAGTTCTGCAGATATACATAAATTGACAAAACTATTATTTAAAAATAAATTTAAATATGTTCAAAATCACATGACAACAATGCAACCTTAGGTACTATCTCAAAATATAGAATTTCTTTTATAGAACGAACAAACGAACGAACGAAGACATATACAGACACTGATATTAGGTTTGTAACTAAACAAGATTGGTTAGTACATTTTATTTTGACTTGTTGCATTTGGGAGAGTGTGGTAGCAGTGGCTTTGATTAGCATTGGCTATCAATGTATTTTCAAATTTTTGATAAGAATGGTAATGAAAGGGGAACAATTAAATCAAATTCATGTCAATGCATGTATGCCTGTTGTATCTGATGGATATAGCATAATGTCGTATAAGAACATTTTAATTTTCTGAAATGTACAAAAATTATTATTTTTCAATACTGAAGATTTCCAGACATCTATTAATTTATGTGTACAACTACAGGCAGTCCATAAATGAGGGCACCAGCAATATTTCTGTACTGTACATTTTTGGACTGGTGAGAATTTAATTATTTTAGGTGTCTGAACAGTCATTACAGCATTCAAATTTTCATGTAGAGTCAGGGACCTGAGGTTAAATGGCACCAGTTTAGTGGAATGTTTTACATAGATGTCCTGACATGCTGGCGATGGCGCTGCACCTGATTTACATCCAGGAGTTAACAATAATGAGAGGTCTGATAGCTGGGTCATGTGACCTGTGATAAGAATCCCAAGAGAAAAAAACGCACCTGATTTGACAGATCAAATAACTTCCTGTGATGTTTACAATAGTTGGGTCAATCACAGTTTGTCAGATACCCCAAGAGCTGGTCTTTAACAAAAACAACCTCGAGGCAGAGACAGAACATGAACGCAAGAAGCAATAGAGCACCAGACCATCGGATGCGGGGAGAGAGGGATACTATAAGCCACTGGTCCCTTTTACCTACTGTCAATGCCAGAGAAGGAAAACTAAAAGATCCCAACCATGGGGTAAATGTACAATCTGTAGTGGACTCAAGAGAAGGAAAAGTAAGAAAAAAACCACTCCTAAATTAGCCCCCGTTCGGAGTTAAATACAATTTAAGCTTAAATAATTAAGGTCTGAACATGCTATCGTTAATGGATTATCTACACTGTTATGTTACGTCACGGCATGGTAGCTAACTGGCTGCTGGTAGTCAGTCTAGATAGGGGACTTGCTTCACTTTGTTCCCTGTGTTGTTTCAGAAGAGACAAATGTCGTGTCTATGCCAGGGGAAATAGAATACTCTACATATGGAATAGAAAAAACCTGATCAATGGGCATTCTCAATGCCAGTGGTCTTGACCTACAAAACTCTGGTGATTTACTTCCTTGAAATGTATGAACTATGTCTGTTTCACCAGAGGCGAGATGTCTGCATCCCACTTCTTCTACCATTTTGTATTATGTATTTGTGTGATAAAGTAATAGATTGTGGTGGCGAACACGTTTTAACGAAAATGTCCCAATCCATGAATGACCGCTGGGGCCCTCTGCAGTTAAACCCTACATGAATAATGTAACTCACCATCAGAGAGAATGTGGAATGGCATGAACCTCACAGGAGGCAGAAACATAGCCTTACAAAACAGCGGGCAATACCACCTAAGGCACAGTTCTGTCACTCATAATTACTGTCATCGTGGATTTACAAGATGATAACAGTCAATACGTATAATGTTCTTAATAGTTATAGTAAGTTTGCACTCCAAATATTGTTTAATTAAATTAATAAGCCCAGAAAAAAGTTCATAATTTAAATGTTGCACACACAAATGTTAAAACTGTAAACAAAACACTCAGATTCTAAATTCGCTCTATTGACAATATTGGAGGGCCGGATAGGGTAACCACCAGGCTGTTGATGCTTTGTGCATTCACATGGTATTAAACTACAATCGAGACAACTGATTCAGTGAACTTCCTGTTAATAATGATGGTACATTACCACTAGCTGATTTCAGACAGCAGACCTTAACAATCAACAAGTACGCAAATGAATGTAAGTTACAAATATGCATTTGCACATGAGAAACATGTTTGCCTGAGCTAAAGCTATGACATGTTGATGTATGTAATGCCATAATTCTCTGGCTGCCAGGTAACTGCAAGTGCTGCAGAGTCTTGTCCTGAGGCTCGTCTAACATGATGACCTGACAAAATCAATGCCGAGAGTGCGAGAACTCACCCTGACGTATGATGCTAAATGACGGCCGCTCACCGCATTGGTAAGTGGCAATAACCAAGCATTAACAGGAAATCACGGCCCATTGTTGGAGAGAAAGTCCCAGTAACTAACAGAGGTGATAGGCAGGTAACGTGGATGAACAGTGATGAAACTAGAGAAACAATAAAACTAAAATAGGTCAGTTCTTGTAACAATGCCAATATGGATTCCACTGACAGCTCAGAGTGTTTCACCATTCACCCCCTGATAGACCAGTTCTCAGTTCACTGATTTCATTTAAATAGCATCACAACTACCCTACAAAGTTTCCCTTCAATGTGTTACAGGTACATGGGTTGAAAGAAAACTGGGGAAGAGGTGGAGATTTCCCAAGTAAGACTTGATGATATTATATCATGTTAATAAGCAAGAAACTGAATAACTTTGTTATATAGAAACAGCTCAAATAATCAATGAAACTAGTGCAGTGAGGCGACTGTCACCACTCTCGGGCACTCTCCACAAGTTAGTGCAGTGAGGCGACTGTCACCACTCTCGGGCACTCTCCACAATTAGAATACTGACTTACTCACCACAACTACACAATATTGCCTATGTGCCGTACAGAAAAACAGTAAACATTCTCTACATCAACTGAAGACTACATCAGTACATGGCTGTTTGTCAATGTTATTACACTGACTTGATTATTCTATTGACTCCATACTACTGGTTACATGTACATTGATAACACCTCATTTATTACCTTATGTACGTGTACCTTTTTATTGTTGGCATAAAAATCGAAAGGGATACATTTTTGTGTTTATCAGGGTACCTACTACCTACATAATAAATTTAATAATATATTAGTACTACTTAATATTATACAGGTGTATGCTGTTATTCAACCCATGGACTATCTGGCATGTGTCATTGATTTGTCCATTTTTTTCTGGGGAAAAAGGAGGATCATAAAACATGCATCACTGTATTATTATTATGATGAAAAAGTTCATATATATTTTATTGTTTTAAAATAAAATAGTCATGAACATTGAAGGGACAGCTGTTATGGTCTGCTCAAAGCCTGGGGGCTATAGGCAGGTGTTTTTTTCTTCAGATTACATGAATTTTACGTGGGTCTACTCTACTCTCCCCTGGAAGACTGCATATTCAACTGTGGTATAAAGCCCAGTCAGAGACACCAGTCTGATCCAGTAAGGAACCATCACATGATACAATATAAAGTATTTGTGTACGTTCTGTTTCATTTCAGGAAACTACATTTTATTATGTAATTCAGATATAAAAGTAGAAAGGAAATGTGCTTTAAAACTGTAATTGAGATACAAACAAGTTACACTCACTGCATCACTACTTCACTAGTTAAATGCATTTTAGTAACTAATAAATAAAATGTTTATATAGGCAATGTTCTAGTTGCCTAACATACTGACTGTCCTGACATGTCAGGGATCATCTCAGAATTCTGATGCCCAATATCAGATCTGGCCTTATCCCCCCACCACCCAGAAGAAAGTTTGTAAACAGTGATATGATGATCAATATATTAACAGTATCGGTCCAAAGCGTAAAATTTCAATGTTCGACACCAAACAAAACTGCCTCTGACCCCCGAAATGAAAGTAATTTTGTGTAATATCGGACATCTATAAAGGTACTGAGATGATCCCTTATGCTCACATTAAATTAATCATTAAACATATATATATATATATAAATATATCAATGTCATATTATTTAATTTTTTAATAAAGCCATTTTATTTAATAAAAATTATGTGTATGTGTGTGTGTGTGTGTGTGAGCATGCGTGCATACATGTTGCATTACATATATTATAATTATTATGTATGTACATACTTGGAAATACACACATGTACACATGCACAGCATTGCATGAAATACTCACACTTACGCTACATGTACATCATTACACCCAGGATATGACATCGGGGTCTGTGTATCTCTCGTGACTCGGAGATCACGTTAATGTTGGTCCCGTCTCAATTTGGAACGTAAAAGAACCACTGAGGATGACAAGCACACTGGCAGTGACCACTCTCAGTGCCACCATATAAAGGTCGGTTTGGCGATAATGTTCTGAAAAAGGCTGACTAGTTGAATGAGACCTCATAAGACCATTACATTGTAACCACAATAAATCAGACTAGTCAGTTAACAGAACGTTGTCGAGCGCTGGAAACAACTAGAACTACATGGCTATGTTTCACATCTATAGAGTCACAGATCTACAAAATGTTAACAGAATAATAGTTTTTATAAGTGACACGTTTAACAACAGAGCCATATTGCTACTAGTATTGCACCTTATATACAGATGGAGAAACACCTGTGACACTGTGACAGTTAATGAGATTCAATAAGAGAGAACAGTCATACACATTCAGACTTTGCTTGATGTAGTAATCCCTTTACAGCTGTTCACAGCTAAACTGGGATGACAGGAAATCACACGGTGAGACGTCAGCAATAACAATCAATGAATCATACACCTATCATCCTATGCCATGGGTATATTAGTATAATATTATAAGTATATTCCACCATTTAAAATAGGAGGTCTATAGTCTCAACTAGGAAACATTATGTACTACATTAATCATTATCCAAGAAGCCCAATACTCGTACTGTAGAAATGTTCCATGAAATCACCGCCACACAAAAATAGCTGGCAAAGGCACTACTCATCTTACTATGGCTACGCTATCCCCAATCCATGTCAGTCATAACAACTAGTCTAAGACTAAGACTAAGTAGTAAGTCAACGACAACAGGATACCGTTCAAAGACCTCCGTCTTCGAACACAAATCTTGCAACGTTACCTTAATGTGTTCAAGCTGTCCGCTCCACAACTTTGGATTGCCTTATCCTAGTGCATACGGTATCTGAAACGCAACATCCTAAAATAAATGGTGGCTTCTTAAAAACAACGCAGCACAGGCTCAGCTTTTACGCCAAAATATGTCAAACCTAATTGATGATACGCATGCGCAGTTCTTCTCTTACGCAAATGATGTCACGGGTTAATTAAAATACTTTTATTTGCAAGTTTAACTTTATGTATTGTCGACATGAACTTGTCATGATGTGTGATGTTTACGCAGCATATATATAGTTTGTGCACGTGTAAGCTGGCATATCGTTTATTAACGTGGAGCAGAATAATAGACGATTTATTATTCCAGTTCGGCTTGCACCGCCGTTGGTCACGGCGCTAAAGCACTTGTTGCAGATGTCGATCGTACAACATCCGTGCCTTGAAGGCATCAACTAAATATTGGACAGATATGTTGCATCTTCTCACGAATAATATTAAATGTAATATTTGTATAATGTGCTGATATCCATAACAATATGTATATGTATGTCATGTATTAAATAGCCATTGATAAGAATAATATTAATTATGTAATAAATATTGTTGAGTATATAAAATACCAACCAGGCAAGAGGATAAGGAAATAAAAACTGTTGAAACCTAACCACTCTGCTATATTTACACACCTACTAGTTTCCAATGTTTGTGTACATGCATGTGTGCATGCTTCCATTATTAATAACACAGTTCATTTGTCAATGTCTCTCTGGAGTAGAGAGCTAGGAACAAAATGACACAAAGGCTGTCATGAATTATTTGTGGACTACATGCTATAACTGACGTCCATCTTGTGCAAGCATGAACAAAATTGGTAGCATCATATTTATGTTGTAAGCCTATACTACATTTTCTTGATGTTAGTAAATCATAAATTTACCTAATACATTGGTCAAGCAAAGACAAAGCATGTGGGTATGTCATCAGTACTGGGTCATAAAACAGAACATCAGCATAACTAAATAAAAGGACAAAAAACGTGCAAAATATGTTTCTCAGTAAAGCTTATAGCCTAAAACATGTGTCCCCTTAATTAAAATAACACTAAGAAACAAATTTCATTTGTTTTTTAACTGCATTTTGCTCTCAGATCACGAGTTACATGATTTCCTAAAATAACTTATGCTGATGAAATTTATTTTGTGTGTGCCGACTTCAAGCAGTTGTTTTTAGAAAGGATTGGTGTCACAACTTACGCAATTTCAAACTGTGTCAGTTATCCATACCACGGAGAAGAGTAAAAACAATTTAATTCCCTACTGTTTCAAATTCTCACATTCATAACTTTCTTATCAACATGGCCATTGGCCCTATAGTTATATTGTGTTGCGTGTGCATCCGTGTATAATTGTGTAAGTTACAGTGAAAAGGTAAAAGTTGCTGTGTATTTAAATATAATTTAATCAGTTTTTTAATTAAACCAATTTTATTGATTATTGTTAAGTGTAATGAAAATGTTGAAATGAATTGTTCATAATTTACAAGTTACAGCATTCAAAAATAAGTGGGCATGTGCCTTGTTAAATGTTTAAAAGTATTTTATAATGTGAATAACAAAGTTATACTATAGTTGCATATGCCAATGTCACTGCATGTTAAGTCACTGCAGCTCGCTTGAAAAAGCCATAATCTTGCGTTAGAGATCTGCCAAGACAGTTTTGCCATTTTTAAATTGTAAGTACTTCACTCAAGAAACTTTTCAAACATTATTTTTTATGATTAAGTACATGGAAGAGATGTAGAATTGAAAATCTTAAGGAACAGTTTCACCAAGTTTTTTGTTAAAAAATGTTGTCCTGTTACATACAACAAAACTGGGAAGCACCACATATATATTATACCGAGAGAAATCAACATAATGAAAATGTCAAGAAAGAAAGTACCCTTTATTTGTACAATGTGAATGTGCATGAATATGACATTAAATATTAACATTCAACTACTTTCTTGTTAGGTTCATTACTAACATAAAAATACATGGCCAAATACTTGAATACTTTGAACAACTATTTGGCCATGGAGCCCTCAAATAATAACACAATAACTATATTTACATTACCTTTATTAGGACATGTCATATTACAAAAAATGTCATAAGGAGTGAAACTGTAAAAAACACTGAACAACTTCCATAATGTTTCTTGATGCCATATTTTGAATCTTGTACAGCACATAGTTATGTCAGCCCTGAACATCAGATGCGAGTGTTACTCTACCATACAATGATCCACAAGTTGATCTCAGCGTGATCTTCACCATACTGTGTTACACCAGCACTGCACCCCTGGATAAGTCCGGCAATTTATCACCATTTAACTAATGCTTAATTCTGAACATATCCAATTACACTAACACAAATCTAGCATTCTGAAATACGGCTGATGTGGCCACTTCAAAACAAAACATCTTTGTCATTCATGCATCCACAGAATATCCACAAATATTTTTTTCTTATAAATCAACATCTTCCTTCCGGGTCTCGGATGGCAGTTAACGGTATTCCTGGAATTGCGCTTTCTTCTCGCCTGATTCCAATAATGAAGCTACAAGAAAACAGCAAGTAGGACAAAGTACAACTGATTCCAATAATGAAGCCCGATGAAAACAGCAAGTAGGGCAAAGCACAACTGACTTGACAAACTTCTGTACATTTGTGTTGGTGACATACCAGCAGTTTTCTAATGTTATCACCACTGCAGGGTCTGATTCAGAGTAACTGAACAGACAATTTTACTGTAAATATTACACTGTGTAAAATAATATAGATTTATCACATTGATGTATTGAAAATATGTCCACATATTGCTAAGCGTAAATGCAAGGTATCCACTGAATAATATCCCACCAAACAATTCTACACAACCGAGATTGATTGTCATTATATTGATGTGTAACCAAAACACGTCCTACACAACTGTGACTATCGAGTTTGAATCATGTTATTTTACAACTAACAAGCCTCACATTTAACCAGGATATGCATGCAAATTTGCAAAATATGATGCAACATCCTCCCAATGTTGACAACCATAATTAATTCGGCAGGCAACCGAAAACACTAGTGAAGTCCGACTTGTGATATTCTCTTAATTTACTAATGTTTCTGTATTGAGCAACTGCAACGCATCACAGATGAATGAACTTGTGTCGACCTTTGACACGATTCCAACGGCGAATGTCTTCTGTAGCAGTACACTGGCGTCATCTGTAACCAGATACACATAACAGGTATCTTTCATAGTTGTGTCAATACAGTCCTGCATTGTTTAGGGGTCATCACATGAGTTCACAAGTCCAACAGAATGTATAGCATTATGTACGGGCGGTCGTCATCATGTGTCACTGGGAACGTATTCGGTGGGTGGGTGCGTAGGTGGGTGGGTGCCTGGGTGGTGGTTTGGACCAAGACTGTACATTGTTTGAACTTTGCAGACTTATGGGACCACCCGTTATATGGGTGATTTGTCAAGAACTTTGATGGATTAGATATTATAAATTCATAGAACCTAACTGGCATTTGCAGTGCGTCATGCAGAACATGTCTAACACAAATTGGTCACATTTCTTATGTGGCAATATCAGTTAAATAGAGGAGAGTAAATAAGCGTCCAACATGGAATAGGTATTAGTGGACTTTCAAAGACTTGATGTTACTTCGAATGACTTGGCAAATTAATTTTGAATTACATATAAAACACATGAAATCTGACACCTAAATTCTAATGAATGAACTCTTGTCACTTGAACACTTACAAATGGGCAAAGATTAGTGCAATAACTTGACAAATATGGATTGGTTGTGTATTGTAACAGATCTAAACATATATTGCAATGAGAACACATGTGTTGAAAACAACTATGATTTATTGTCTATGTCTATATTAATTGGCAAAAAGTCTTTATTAATATTATTATTAATGATAGTTATTAATAAACCTTACATGCATGTTTGCATATATATATATATACACATCATATATAATATATACACATACCTACGTACATGCATACATACACACACACCACACCAGATCACAGCCGTAGACAAAACTTACCTTGCGCAAACAGAACAAACTCTGCGAGGTTCTTCAGGGCCGTGTTCACAATGTCCTGGTTAGAACTTTCAAGACATTGAATAAACACCGAGACAAACTCTGGCGCACACCTGAAAGCAACAAATGAACATCTTTGATCACTGACCACAGCAGATTAAATCCGTCTGGGTTTTTTCTAAGATAGACACCGAGGCTACATCCAATGTTTAATAGTGAAGGTGCCAAATGTACTTATATATATAACATGTTTCTACAGTTGATATATGTAAACTGAGCTTTCAAAACTGAGAATATTAAAAGTAGAAGTATGTTCTTATACAGCATAGTATCCAGTCCAGAATAATTCAAAATGTCTTACACTTTACCTCCTAGCAGACCTACTCATTCTACTGATGCATTTATAAAAAAATCATAACTAACCATTTGCCAATCCTAGGAACTCATTTATATGTGAAGTAAACTAAAACTTTGAAATATCAGCAGAAACACGTAATCTAACCAAATTCCTCTGTGAGTCAGACTGTCTAACCACCCTACGAGTGTTTGGTGTAACTTTACCCTAACTTACACAAACAGAAATCACCTTATGTACTGCAGTCACACTAACAGAACTGGTAGGCACTATAACGGCAGTTGATGGGATCTTTTGTCAACAAAAAAGTTGAAATATTAACAGTGCTCTTGAAATGTCAACAAGGTCAGAGTTCATGCCAGACACGACCTGACTGACCTTGGATTATGTCGCATGTGTCGCATCATGAGAGTGTGTGCGAGACTACAGCACAGACCATTGGATGATGTCATCAGTCTCCGCAGCTCATCCTGGAAGACACAGAGAACAGTCAGAGTAACCACAACTTCAAACTCCCTCCACAACTCTTTGATAATAATACTAATAAGCTTATAGAGATAAGTTTATTTGCTTTGCAGACATAGATGTTGAACAGTACAATAGATTACAATTTGACAAAAACAACTTAATTAAATAAGTAAAGTGAATTTTGGCCGAAATATAAGGGAACTAATGATATTGCTGGACCGTTTTTGCGATTTCTCTCCAAATTTCTATTAATAATGGCCATGTTTGAGTTTTCATGAAATGATTCCAAGACAAAACAAACAAAATTAAATCGCAAAAGCAATTTTAACATAATGAATAAAAGGATATTATTGCAGCATTACATTAAAACAACCGATTTTATTTAAATGAATTAAAAATAAGTTCACATGACAAAGATATGTATATATGGGCCTACTATATATTGTTCTGACAGATGACACACTATGTAGGCAAGCGGACATATGTTTAGGACTACCAAGATCTTAGTCACAAACTGTTTATTTCACTTGACACATACCTCACAGAAACAAAATTAGTGATGTCGCATTAGCAAAATAAGTTGTCCACAATGGACAGGTGTATAATGAATTCTGTACTCACCATAAAGTGTTGTAAGATGTCTACTTTTCTCTTGGACATTTCATCAAGATCCCTCAGTACCTCCAGCACCTCTGTAGAGAGACCATTGGCCGAGTGATATTAATACAAACAATGCAACATATAGATATAGAATGACTCCGGTTCCACTTCACACATGCACACGCACGCACACACACACACACACACACAAAATACAACAATGGACCAGTCTTTTGGTTGAGGTTTATCAAAAGAACAACAAACTACCATTTCACAATCATAACGTACAATTCTGCATCCTCCTGAACTTCAACAGACTAACTTGTAGTTACCGATGGAATGCACTATGTACAAGCTGCAGAAGCTACTTCCTGTTAGTGTTGTGTGCACTTGATCAATCATCGGTTTAACCAAACTGATCGATGACCAATTATGTAATCGGTTTGTTGGGGGCCTTTCTAGGAAATGTTTGACCTCTAGGTGATAGTACTAGTAGCAGTTGACGGAAACATACAACATAGGACAAACATGTATTATTATGTGCACTTTCGCGTGGCAGACGTGATGTGGTCCGAGTCTGTTTCGCTTGTGCCATTCCACACGAAAGTATCATCACAGTTCTTTTGTACAAGTAGATTTAATAGATATGTAAATTAAAAAAATATATAAATAAATAGATGTTAATAATAATTACCGGTAATAATAATCACCACAGGAAATTCATTGAATGACCCAATAATGTTTATACATTTAATGTGTTGCATCTTCCTGTAATGTTTTCAAACCACACCATCAATGTAGTAGTTTTGGACAAAGTCAACACCATCTTTTTCAAGAATCCGAATTGAGTTTTGGTCGTTTGGTAATCATACATTATTTTACTCAAAACAAACTTTCAAAATGGTCATCGATCACACAAGATTGTAACTGATTAATTGATCAGAAACACAAATCAACTTGAACATCGCTTATCGATTTTGAGATTGACTAACCCTTTTGTCTTGATGCTCCTCCGAGCTTGGTTTCCAATGATTTAGACACAATAGAAGTTATCTTATTATTATGATAAAAATACAACAAAACATATTAATCTTGCAACATTACTCCCCATCCTGTATAACGAGCGTACCATCGGAGGATGACGTGGGAGCAATCTTCTGGAGGAAGGGTGCCAGCTCCGTGGCCGACAGCGGGGAGCTTGGGCGGGACAGCACGACCATGGGCAGGGTGCTGGCCTCCTCTGGGGGCAGCCGGGGGTCCAGTATCTCTGACCGCTCCTGTCGGGGCAGTGTGAGGCCGGCCAGCAGTGACCGCAACACCAGGAAGTCTGGGTATAGGTAGATGAGTTCACTGCAAGCACACAGAAGATGAATGAAGAGGTACAAAGGCAAAGGTATGTTCTTATATAGCGCAATATCCAGTCCTCTGGGCTGCTCAAAGCACTTTATACTTTACTCCCTGGCAGACCTATTCAATAGAACACCATTTCGACTTCTATGGGAAGCATTCAGCCATACTGCAATTAATGCGCGAGGACTATTCGTACACAAATATCCACCGTTGTCTATGGCCAGGTACTCACTCATTCAGCTGAGTGAACTGGAGCAACGCAGAGTGAACGAACTTAGCCAAGTTTCGATACTGCAATACAGGATGTGAATCCAGAGTCTCTCGGTCGAGAGTTCGATGCTCTGGCCACAGCACCACTGCGCTCCACTACATGTCACTGCAACCTTGCAGCAATTGTTGTCATGTGACAACCATCAGCATTGTCACACGTTTTTAAAAATGACCATGTCTGTTTCTCAATTGATTAATTCAGTATTCTTAATACTAGAATAAATATATTGACAGTATGCAGCCTACCAAGATATGTTTAATAAGCGTGATACAATGTTAGCAATTTGAATGCTTTTCCCATTAAATGTTAAAACTGAATAAGAAACACTAACATAGTAAACACGACCTAACTGCAATTTCCTGAAATAGCTTTGATGTTGCCTGGTTCCCACAACCAAGACTGGCAAAGACAGCAAGTGGGCAAAGTACATTTAATTCAGTGAACATCCGTATATCTGTGTTGACAATATACTAGGGTTAGTCAGTTTCGTAAACTTAGTCGACTACTATTTACCACTTTTGGCTTGAAAGGATGATTTTGGGTAACTGACAACACAAGTAAGGACTTTCATATGGGCAATATGATATCC
Organism: Paraescarpia echinospica; assembly: GCA_020002185.1. NCBI lineage: Eukaryota > Metazoa > Annelida > Polychaeta > Sabellida > Siboglinidae > Paraescarpia > Paraescarpia echinospica. The sequence goes on from CM034535.1 coordinate 57,376,420, forward strand.
AATTCTGCCCGAATGAGATTTAAAACCAAGTTTTGCCGGTACGACACTCCAAACAACATGAGTTGAACATTAAAAATGCTGTACATGACACAAAAAATCCTTCCATTGTGCACAATTGTGTTGAATCGTTGAAACAGACTTTGATAGTGAGAATGGGTAACTTCTGAAAGTGTGAACACAATTATGTTAAGTTTATAGAGCTGGACCACATTTTACCGTTTTTGCTGAACTGAATAATTTGTCTAATGATTTCGCCAAAATAAAATAACAAATGTATACAGATGAGCTAACATGTCCTAGTGAACACTAGATACGGTCCAATTTTGGGGTGAAGTGGTCTGAACCAAGCCCAGAGAAAGAATCAAATTGAGACAGCATATTTAAATCCAACAATGTATAGATGTTATATTAACAGAATAAAATGATTCAATGACATGCTGCCATAGGGACAACCATCAACTCACTTGAGCAGCGGCACATGCGGGTGTAGAATCTGACTGGCTAAGGCTGGGTCATGTGACAGGAAGCTGTGCAGTAGTCTGATGAACTTGGTAACAATTGAAGCCAGCAGCTTGTTGTGGAGGCCATGTATCTGGAAACAAACACATCTTGCAACCGATTACAGAGGTAATGTTGTGCTGTGTAATATAAATAGGAATACCATCACGACAATAACATTACATTATATTCGTTCTATTAAGCAAACATGCCCTAATTAGCATACACACCCTTTTTAGCAGCATCTGACACAGTAAGAGTGATCTCCAGTGACCATGTTGACTATTGAATCATCCTTATTGTAATTACATTCTTACTGCTGTCACACCAGATTTAAAGCTCATTAACAACTAACAAATATTGAAAATGATCAGACTTTACTGTGTTCTGGTATTCTTCTGTTCACATAGTTGGATGCACTTGTCAGTCACATCTACCGAGATGGTTTTACCCAGGTACCAAAAGAAAATGGGTGTAAGGTGAAAGTAAAGGTAAGTTCTTATACACTGTACATCGCAGTGCCCAGTCCTCAGGACGGCTTGATGCGCTTTGCACTTTACTCCCTGGCTGACCTGTTCAATCGAACACACCATCTCAACTTCTCTGGGAAGCGTTCAGCCACACTGCAATTAATGCTCAAAGACTATTCGTACATAAATATCCAACACTATCTATAGCCAGGTATTCCTCCATACAGCCGAGTGAGCTGGAGCAACGTAGAGTGAATGAACTTGCCCAAGGTTCGAAACCGCGGCACAGGATTCGAAACCGGGAACTCTCGGTGGAGAGTGTGAAGCTCTAAGTACTGCGCCACTGCGCTCCACGTGTACACCAACATACTCTTATTGCAACACAAAACTTGACATATTGTCACGTATCAAATATTGGTTAAACATTTTATATGTTTAACAGAATGAATACGGTACTTTTATTTCATATTGAAAATGTGCATTATAAATCAATAAGTTAAAAAGTATGCATGCATAAGTTATAGACATAAGCATGCTAGCATATGTATGTGTGTGCGTGCGTGCGTGCGTGCATGCGTGCGTGTGTACGTGCGTACGTGCGTGCATGTGTAATAAATACCCAACTAACAATGGATCCTAAAAGAAATTGCAGTGCCATGAATCAGTTCACTGTATTTATCTGCACACTCACGTGAATCAGCTGGCAGTAAGTATGAATCATCTGACTGAAGGGGGCACTGTAGTCAGGATGGAAGAGTGCCGGCTGCACTAGTTCCAGGATGCCCAGTAGGTGGGTGTAGAGCAGCAAGTGGTTGCGATGTCGCAACTCGTTGAATGTGAACTGGGCTCGGCCCTGAAGCAGCGCGGCCAGCATTGGTAGCTGTCTGCAACAGAACATAGACACTGGTGAAGTAAAGGGGGCAAGGGGAGGGGGCCAAGGGGGGAGGGTGCAAGGTGTAGCAGCAAGGCAGAGGGAGGGGCAAGGGGGAGGTGGCAAGGAGAAGGGGCCAGTGGAAGAGGGATCAGGGGTGCAACAATTTACAGGAAAATATCTTGTCAATGGGAAGCCAAAGGCTACAGGGAAATATCAGTTCAATGCAGACATTATCAATTTTCTTGGTTGAAATGTCTTTTTTCGTTTGAAACTCTGCATATACCTGTGTTGTTTTCAGGTAAGTCAGGTACCTTAGCTACCTATTTTGGGGATATAGGGACATACCGGATAAAAGCACCAAACTTTTTCCACAGCTTCCTTAGGTTGCTAGTTTTAACTTTTTGATCAGTGTCAGCAATTATTATGGGTGGGTCCATTATTTTTCACACCCTACCAAAAACAAAATCTGCTGTTTTACTACATTTCTCCATTTGATATGGATACAATCCGGGAAACGTGTCCAAAATTTTTCTCTGCTTTATTTTGTTATTAGCTTTAACTTTTTGACTGGAGTTAGAACATTATTTGGGTGGGTCCATTATTTTTCATCCTTTATCAACCTTTCTCCATTGGATACGGATACAATCAGGTTAACTTCACAAAATTGTTTTTCTCTGCATCCTCTGGTTATTTAACACAAATTTAAACAAAATCAGAATATTTGTTGGGTGGGTCCATTATTTTGTACCCGTAATCAATTAAAAGATTGGCTGTTTTACCACATTTCTCCATTGGATATGGGTACAGAACGATTAACACCAGGAACAGGGTTTCTCTGATTCCATATGCAATTAACTTATACTTTTTGACAGGAGTCAGCAATTTTTGTGGGTGGGTCCATGATTTACCCCCCTTGAACCAAGATATGCCGTTTATTGGATTATGCCACATTTTGCCACAGCCTAGCATCAAGTGTTTACTCTTTGACTGCTGCAAATTTGTCATTTGAATATATTGTGTGTGATGAAAGCAGGAAAATACATATTTCATGACAATTTCTACATTTTAACAAAATCTATTACAAAAGGATACTGCCATATTCCTCTCAATATTAAAAAAAATCCATGTTATATACGGGAAATCTGTGGCAGACATTTTTATTACATACAAGTGTGGTTAATAAAATTATAATAAAGGTACGCTGTCTGGCAATTTCAAGTAGAGTTGAAAATGAGAGACAACATAAAAATTGAACCGATGATAAATACTCATGATTATTCGTGTTAACCTGCCACTAACAGGGGTGAATTTGCCAGAGCATGATGTCCCACCTGAGTAGTAGCGTGGGGTGGTGAGAAGCCAGCTGACGACAGGCGATGTTGGCATCATACATGCGGTTCTCAGCTGTCTTGCCGTGACCCGCATTGCCTAGGGCACTGAGGAGTTGGTGACAGATGACGTCCAGCTACAACAGACACACCAGAGGTAGGTAAAAATCATGATTATCATTTTGTTCATACATTAATATATATGACTTTGTTTATACATTAAAATCCAAAGTGAAACTCTGTTCGATAGTGATTTACAATCTACTAAAGTGATAAAATATAAATTGTAACTAGTGTAATAATATAAGCAGTAGTTACATGTAGTGATAACAAAATATATGACATAATTATAAAGATTACTAATTAAAGGCAAGCTTAAAATAGCGCATCTCAAGTTGAACTTTGAAAGTATTCATGTTCTCGAACAGCCTCGGTTCAGATTTGAGAAATGCCAGTTTGGTGGTTTATGCCTTGTGTTGGAAGTTTTCGAATGAGTACTGTTTAAAAATATCAACTGACAAAGGGTTCGTAGATATATGTAGCATTCTATGCAAACACAGCCAGACACAGCTGCAAGGGATTTGGTGCGTGTTTCATAAAATGATGTCAGGTTTAAAGGGTTAAATAAGGCTGTGTTGAGTCACCTGACTGCTGCTGTTCTGTTTGGCCTTCACCTCACTCGCCACCCACTGTGTGTTTCGCATCAGTGTCACCACGTCAGGCAGGTGCAGGTAAAGGTCATGCAGCAGTGACACGCACACCGACAGCTGCAGGCTGCGTTAACACACCGTCAACACAGATCATATAACACAGATCACATCAGAACAGATCACATCAGAACAGATCACATCAACACAGATCACATCAACACAGATCACATCAACACAGATCACATCAACACAGATCACATCAACACAGATCACATCAACACAGATCACATCAACACAGATCACATCAACACAGATCACATCAACACAGATCACATCAACACAGATCACATCAACACAGATCACATCAACACAGATCACATCAACACAGATCACATCAACACAGATCACATCAACGGCGGCAGGCTGTGTCAACACACTGCCAACACAGATGATATCAACACAGATCATATCAACATAGATCACATCAACACAAATCAAATCAACGTAGACCATATCTACACAGATCATATCAACACAGATCACACTGACTGCAGCAGTGTGCACATGCACCAATACATTGTCAACACAGACCATATTAACACAGATCACATCAACACAAATCAAATCAACGTAGACCATATCTACACAGATCATATCAACACAGATCACACACTGTGGCAGTCTGCACATGCATCAATACACCATCAACACAGATCATATCAACACAGATCACACTGCCTGCTGCAGTCTACACACACATCCACACACCGTCAACATAGATCATATTAACACAGATCATACCAATATAGATAAAACCGACTGCTGCAATCTGCACATGCATCAACATACCATCAACACAGATCACACCGACTGCTAGTCTGTACAAGCATCAATACACTCTCAACACAGATCATATCAACACAGATTATATGATGAACACAGATCGTGTAGATCTTATAATAAACGCTGGTTAGAGTCAAAGGTCTATATAAAGACAGCAGTAACTTATTGAACATTAACAAAGGTTTACTCTATATTTCCTGTTTACATCTTGTTTTTTTTGTTTACATACAACATGGAGCGCATATGCTGACTTACATTTATTCAGAGTACAGTACCAGGGCATATACTCTGTCATGATGTACACAATAGGCTGTTTGACACCACGCATCAGCTACATTCAGCATTACCTACACTATGCATCACCTACATTACACATCACCTACGTTACACATCACCTACATTACACATCACCTACATTACACATCACCTACATTACACATCACCTACGTTACGCATCACCTACATTACACATCACCTACGTTACACATCACCTACGTTACGCATCACCTACCCTCCGTGGCCGTGTCTGCCCATAGTACTACTGCCCTCCACCAGGTGTTTGATGACGGGCAGCACCAACTGTTGCTTGCCACTACAGCACTGCAGCAGCAGCGGCACTCTCCGCAACGCACACTCCTCTGGCGCCACCTGGTGGCTAGCATCTGCGCCAATCGCCTCGGCGATGATGTACTTGATGACCTGTAGCGTCTGATGTGGGCGGAGTCGAAGTACATCCTCCATCGTGTAGTTCTACAGTGGAGAAACACCCGATGCGTTCATTATGAAACTACTACACAACTGACACCACAGGGGACGGGGGTGTATGCCAAATTGTTACACCTAGCAATGCATAGTACGGTCATGTTTACAGTGTATTGTAATGACTGAACGTACTCGGACTCTACGTTTTCAGACAACTTACAAATGTACAAAAACAATTATTTTCTGTACTGTTTTTTGACACCTCCGTTAACTGTAAGAGATTCAGTGATTGTGACATACCAAAAAGTGCGGAGGAGCGACCATTGTGTGTACTTAGATTTATTGTACTGTACGTTTTCGGACAGCTGCATAATTTAATAATTTTTATGTGTCCGATTACATAGTCACTGCGGTAAGCATGCATGCACACAAATGCGCACACAGGCACAAAATAATACTTCAAAGACACAATTACCAGATATTAGATGAACAACTTAAATACACCCCATCTGTAGATATTATAAATAATTACTATTTTTTAAAGAAAATAATTTCACGGTGTACAATCTAAATAGATAAGCTAGTCACTGACCTTGGGAAGTTTCTTGTCACGACCTTGCCACAGAGCGGGGATGTGCATACAGGCTGACAGGAAGTCCAGGGCCGACGTGGGATTGAACCTGTCAACAGAACATAGTTACCGCAACGTCTCAAACAACTTGACTTGTGTTACGACATTTCGGACCTTAAAGTCTAAGTGAAATTAACCTTTTTATTCCCAATATGAATTAAATATACTGTAAAAATAGTGTCCTTCTATTCATATTTATGATACAATTTTTAACCCATTCCATCACCATATTCAAGGCTCCTTTGGTTGTTTTTTATACATATTCTGCATAATTTGTTGCGATGCGGTGTGGCTTGTTGTTTCAAGCTGTATATGAAATTGTAATTGCGGAAATTAAAAGGAGAAAGTCTGTTCCTAGTTTTTCATTTCAATAGTCGCAATTTGAAGGTACAACCATAGGAACATGTTCAAATATTAAAAAGCATCCAGTTAGTTTCAAGCTTTATTGGCAATATGGCTGAGATGGGCTGAGTTAAACTGCTATACCCTTTGATGTTCAACTTTCCCACGTTCAACACAGCAGACTTCCTGTTACAAATTACTACAACCGCTAATTCCGGGTAGACAAACAGTCTATGTTCATTTAATATTTGTTGATATCACCATAAAGATAATAATCTTACCTACGAATACACAATGAAACTTTAAAGGGACGTTGTCCATTCGATTTCTTACAGTAGAATAGTGTGGAAAAGAAATAACCATAGGCATTCTAACATAACAATTATGGCACAAAAAGGTTCTAATGAAACGTTTTAATTCAATAGTTCAACATTCACAAAAATCACTGTCACTCAAATCCCCGGACAGTGAGCTGAGATAATTCCAAGGAAGGTCATGACCCGATGGGGGTGTGATCACTTGTCACATGATGCACATATCCATCTCATTAGTAATCATTTGAAAGGAGAGTTCTGCCACGTAAACACTTAAACTTTAACAACAACATATGGTTCATTAAAACATGTTTGGATGGTCAGTATGTATTTGTACTGTATAACATGATTTTATGATAAAAACGAACAAACAACCTCCCTCTAAATGTGACTACTATGTGGTTGCCATGACAACCGTTACCTGTGTGTGTTGTTGTCGACGAGTAGCCTGACACACTGTCGTATGGTGCTCCAGTTGCACTGGTGAGTCACCAGTGCCAGCAAGTATGACTGGTTAAAACCACGCCGATGCTCCGGCACACCAACACTAGATGACGCGTCACCTGACTCCCGCTGTGCAAACAACAATTGCTGCTCGACGTCCGGACAAAGAGCAATGACCTCAGGGTCAAGGAGCTCCAGCCAATCAACAAGCAGCCCAGCCAGGGAGATGGGAAGGGCGCTGGAAACAGGATGAGAAGACGTGACAATGGACGGCGGAAAACAGGGTAATATAAAACTAATTATATTTTATTTGAACAATATAATGTTAAGTATATATTGTGATAAGTTAAATGTAAATGGTCAAGAGACTATTGTTAAAGCAAGAAAATGCTGCTACCATGAGAACCAGCTTTAATAACACCAAAAAAGATCGCTATCATAGCAGCCACACAACAGAGAGTTTCCTACCTCTTATGCAGTCGAGTAAGTTCGAAACACACAAACTGGGTCATCTCCTTATTACGCCCCTCTCGGATGCCTTTGGTGATACTGGCCACTAGGTGGTGCTCCAGCTGGTCACAACTGCCAAGCTTGGCAATTACTGCAAGCAACAAATACACATTCAACAGAAATGAAACAGATTTACTATCTGTTACATATTTTATCAACATTTTGCTACGCATCACTGAACAGCAATACAAGCTTCATCGACCACTCACTTTGTTCAATGCTCGTCTTTTCGTTTATAACAGTTCCACCGTCCTCCCCAGGTGGAGCCACGGTTGCATCGCCGCGGCCGCCACTTTGAACATTGCATCGTTGTCGAAGAAAATCTCTGACGAGCTTATCGAGAGGGGAGTTGGACGTGTGTCCACCTGTGGCGATCAGCTGCATTAAATGTTCGACGGTGGCTTGGAGTGGCGCTCTCTGGTGAAGTGTGAGTACTGTCCGAGCGAGCGCACATCCCAGGTGGGTGTGGCAGTGTAGGGCAGCTCGCCATGCCCCAGCAGTGACGTCACTGGACAGTAGCTACAAGGTGAAATCACAGGTGAGTCATATCAGTCATCTCTTGTGGAGCGCCGTGGTGCAGTGGCAAGAGCTTCGGACTCTCGACCGAGATAACCTGGTGTTCGAATCCTATGCTATGGTGCCAAACCTTGGGCAAGTTCGTTCACTCTACGTTGCTGCAGTTCATTCAGCTGTATGAATGAGTACCTGGCTATAGCAGGGCTGCCTACCTGACAAAAACAATTTCTATAATGACCCCCCTCCACTGCACACAACCCCCATTCCACAACGTTGCCAATTAAACCTTTCTCTGAAGTAGATACAGTGACAAGCCCAGCTAATTCACATGCCTGGGAATCCATGAGGTTACTAATTTAATCATCAAATGTAGATATACTTTGTTTCAACATATTCTGTTGCTACACAGCCATACATGTTAAGTTTCAGAAACGCCAATGCAGGAAATTAATACGTAAATTGGAGGGTCTTAAAAATCGGGCATTTATACCTAAATCAGAGGATCTCAGAAAATCAGGCTTTTACACGTAAATCGGACAATCTCAGAAAATCGGGCATTTATATGTAAATCTGATTAAGATGTAAAAAAAAAAAACTTTCCACAGACACTAATAACCATGTTTTAATAAAATATGTTAAGTTTCAGAAATGCCAATGCATGAATATGCACTGGCATGAATGGAGGGTCTTGTGATATCAGGGAAATGTGCGTAAATTGTGGATCTCAGGGTATTATGGAATTACATATAATATAGATAAGCTTTATTTCCAAATGCATTGCACATGCGCTTTTAAATCAACGGCACATAACAGCATGTTAATATATATTTAATGTTCTAGCCATTATGTGTTCATACATTAAATATATAATTTGTTATGGTGCAAAAAACCTTGCAAAAATTTAAATAACTGATACAATATTCACAGAATCAGAATTTAACATTGTATTTACTTCAAAGTTTGTCACCATGGCCTGGGTGACAGAGGCATGCGTGATGAATTTACTATTTGTGAAAGTAGAAGTAAAAGTAGAACAGAAAGATTTTTGTCAGGCAAGTAGGCATAACCAACATACATGACAGCGTCAGCGCACACAAACATAAGGCAGTGTGAAATTAATTACTGTTATGTCCAAGGTATCTGAATAATGTATGTGAACAATGTTCTCTAGAAATCTCTATTTTCTGTTTTCGCAAATTCAATGGCAGGGCACGGAAATGTGTTCCTGATGCTGCACCTAGAACACAGTCGAAGCTACAGCCTAGATTATCCAGGTGCCGTGAGGTGGCAGCACCCCATCACTGGGCCTAGAATATTAATGCATTTTCAATGTTTGCCAATGGTTTCCGGTTTACCCCGAATCCGATTAGAGATGCTGATTGGCTTTCACACTATCTTTAAAATAACAAAATTAAATTAGAGTAATTTTGTAGAAGTTAATACAGTGCTTTAAAACTTAAAAATTTAAATTGAAACATGTCAGGCACAAAATACACCAAAATTAAACTTTTTTTCATAGTTATAACTTTCAGAAAACCAGCCACAGGCTGCTGGCAGTCAAAGTTGTAACATTGTACACATGCACAGCATTTGATGACATCACCGTACTGACTTCTAGACCTTGCAGTGGACTAAACATTTGTTGATAAATTGTAACAAGTGAATGATGACAGTTTCTTCAGGGTGTCTGGAGCAGCATTATTGATAGATTTAGCAATTCTTTAATGTGTATCATTTTCTGTAGTCCGATATTTTTCTTTCCGTAATACGGCGGCAGTTTCCATAATGCCATAATCTGAGGTGAATTTCTGTAATGATCACGGAAAATCGGTAATGGTAGGCAGCCCTGCTACAGACAGTGGTGGATATTTGTATACGAATAGTCTTCACTTCTCATTGCCTCAGTTCACCCAACTGTATGAGTACCTGGCTATAGACAGTGGTGGATACATGTGAAACAATAGTCTTTGTGCATTCATTGCAGCATGGCTCGATGCTTCCCAGAGAAGTCGAGTTCAATTCGATTGAACAGGTCTGCCAGAAAGTAAAATGTAAAGCACTTTGAGCAGTTCTGAGGACTGGCTAGTACACTATATAAGAACTTACCTTTTTATATCAAGGTAGGTTCTTACATAAAGCAGTAGCCAGTCATCAGGCACACTCAAAGTGAATTACACTTCACCCCCTGGGAGACCTGTTCATTCGAACACCTTCTAGACTTCTCTGGGAAGATTTCAGCCATGTTGCAATTAATGCACAAAGGGAGACTATTGCTTTGCATGTATCCACCACTGTCTATAGTACTCATACAGTTGGGTGAACTGGGGAAATGAGGAGAGGACAAAATTATCAAACCTTTGAAATGGCTGCAAGAGGCTTTGAACCCAGATTATCTCAATTGAAATTGCAACGTTTTACTGACTATGCTTATGCAGCCACATGACCAGCAACCAATTCATGTTGATTCTATAGTTTGACACTGCAGAGCAGGCAGCCAGTTGTGCTTTAATTAAAGATAGATGTAAGATCACTGAATCACACAGTTGACAATATTTGAACCAAAATAATGCATACATTTCTGCAATATTAAAATCAGAGTGCGTGCGTGCATGCATGCGTGCGTGCATGCATGCGTGCGTGCATGCATGCGTAAACTTCAGCAAGATGTAGCTGCACAGCTTCTATAAGAAATTGTGACAGTAACTCTACACATACTTTAGACAGTTAGACAACCTAGCTGTGTGTGTACAGACCCACAAAATCTGTATGCTACACAAAAATGTCTGGAGCAGAAAGTGTTAGAATCAAGGAAAGAGTTTGTTTTAATAATCAGTTGTTTGTAATATTATAAATGCTTAGTTTTTGTTAGAGATTTCCTCCATATAACTTTGCCATTGTTTGGTGCATGCCAACACCAGATACAATATCATACAATTCTCACCTGGTCAAGAGCTGTGAGAACGGTCCTTGCTACGTCTTCCTTCAACATTCCCTGCAATACCGTCAGAAATACATGGAAAATACATTCTAGAAACATGGAAAGTGTAGAGCCAAGGAAGGCACAACAATTAAAATCTTGGGCCAGAGCATAGCATTCTGGGAGTTGACTATGTTATTTAGGACACTAAATAATATATTGTGGATATCTTGGCTTATACAACACATAACCCACATACGGCAATAAACAGGCTGAATTGTTCTATGTAACAAATTCAGTCATTACACATGTTGCATCCATACAATGTACAGGCTGTTACCACACTCACATAGATTTGAGATCAGCGTCAAGAAAATCACAGGAATACAGTGTATTGCTTTGGACATACACAATATTATTCAGCTACTTGGAGACATCCAGTGGCTGGCAAGAGGAAACAGGCAAACCTGTACAGATGAAAGAGTGTAACCCAAAAAGTGGTAATAAGAATCTAATAAGACAAACAGACCTTCTGTAGTGACCGGAACATTTGCTGTCTCTCTGTGGCCGCCAACACTTCTGCCGAGTCTGACATTGGAAATATCTGCCAACACAGTAAATGCATCCTGGTGGTCCAAGTTATTGGTATATATAAATAACTATCCTATCCTGTTTCTTTATTTTATTGTTATGCCAACATGCAAAAATGCCCATCCAACGGGTGACGCTACATACACGCAGATACAAGACGGTTTTCTGGAGTATCCATACATTAAATTTGTCAGAATGTAAATGTGAACATATTTTCAAAATGTTTCTTAAAAATGTCTTCAACTGATTTGTGCACCGCTGAACAATCGCACAAAACAGGACATTTCGAAAACAAATAAAGGTATTACTTTTTTTCTGAGGGATTGTAGATGAATGCATGGAAGTTTGGTGCCAGAGATGTAAACAACCTCATAGGGAAAGTGTCAACGTACACATGCTAGCTCGATTACAGTTAGATTCTATATCATCTCAGATGTTGAGTCAGTTTCATAGTTATTTTCTGCACTCTGCTATGTTCTATGCCTGACTAGTCTGGATATATGCTGTGCCTACTAGAATCTGATGGTCCTATGAGTTTTCATTCAACTAGTCAACCTTTTCAGAACATTATCGCCAAGCCGACCTTTCTAAGCTGGTTTTGAGGACAGTCTCTGCTAGGGTGTATACTCTGCATCATGAATGATACAGTCCCCAATGTTGAGAGCTAGGTTTTTACACGAAATGTACCCGTAGTTAATCCACATCTGGTTTAAGTCTTAAACTCGGAAGTCTGCATGTAAAGTTGATGTGCTAACAGCTATACACAGTCATAACAACACAATCTGCTATTGTAGGACAATGAGAATAACATATATATACAAGGCTCCTGACATTTCATTAAAACTATTCTTAATGACTCCATAACCTCTCCAATAATACATGCTGCATATTTACCTTCAACAGTAGAGATTTCACTTGCTCAACATTACCACGCTCAAGCTGTGGAAGCACCGGAGTACGACACAGCTGAGACACAGTGCGCCTCCTTGTGGCCAGCACGGGTACTTCCATGTCAACATCTGACAATGACAACAGTTTTTGTTTTCCAAGTTTACTTAACTACCCCTCCCCCGATCTGAAGAACTAGACATCGCACTGGATACGTACAGTGGGTATATAGGTAACATTACTTGGCAAACTTTCTAATGTCTTTGGATCCAGTAATGTTTTAACAAAACGCACTCCAATTCTCCACAGCACTCGTACACATTCAGCAAGTTGTTTTTAAATGGCGCAAATTAAAAATCTTCCAAAATAACCCCAGTTAACAAATACCCCCAGTTTATAGCAAATAGACTAAGGTTTAAAATGGAATATAGCATGCAATTATAAAGTAGATGGTACCATATTATATGCGGGGCATTAAAATTAAGCTTATCTGCGGAGAATGTCAAACTCTTTAGTCATAAACACATACAACACAGTATGAAAGGAGTTAACTAGTTTACAAACCAAAGACAGATTTACATTTTGGGCTGATAACCACTTTGCAAAGAGATTTTTGGTGGGACTATTTATTTAATAATTTGAAACAAATATTTATTAGCAGCCCTGGAATAGTTAAATACAGTCTGATCAGAGTGTGGGTGATAGTAGAGACTAAGTAAACAATACAAAAGGTAACAGTGAAGAAACAGACTAAGCAAACAATATAAAGTATGACCCTGTGGAGATACAGACTAAGCAAACGATACAAAGTATGACCCAGTGAAGATACAGACTAAGTAAACACAACAAAGTATGACATGTAGAATAAGCAAACAATATAAAGTATGACCCAGTGAAGATATAGACTAAGCAAACACAACAAAGTATGACCAAACTGACATGTAAACTAAGCAAACAATACAAAGTATGACCCAGTGAAGATATAGACTAAGCAAACAATACAAAGTATGATCTAATTGAGATGCAGACTAAGCAAACAATACAAAGTATGACCCTGTGGAGATAGACTAAGCACACAGTAAGTGAAGATACTGACTAAGTAAACAATACAAAGTATGACCTCATGGAGATACAGACCCTTTGTGCTGGGGGTCTGGGCATGTTGCTGTAGCAGGGTGCGGAACTGCCTTCCCCCTGTAGCACCCCGCATATGCTGCAACACAAAAGGGGTGATACAAACAAAACTGACTTCTTACACATCAACTCAACGGGAAATATTTCTTGTCCGAGTATCAGCGAAAATCTAATTTCTACAAAACAACTGGATTGGATTTGACTTTGGTCACAACTTGTGCCCACGGCGTGCATGGGTGTCTGTGGTGCCCCAACTTATGTACCTGGGTGTTAATGTCCTGATGAAAGATGTGATCCACCACTGTGAACCAGGTGTTTAGTCACACAAGCCAATTCTCCACATGAACCAACAATAGCTAACTAGGTCACGTCTCATAAATGTTGTGATTTTGGCAGAAATACACACCTTATAATCTCAACTTTCAATGTCTAGCTTATTCCACTCGACAAATAATCAAAAAATAATAAAATGCATGCATTTATGAACCCACAGATTAAAAACAATACACAATATGAATCACAACGGCCATGTTTGTCAATGTGAATCACAACGGCCATGTTTGTCAATGTGAATCACAACAGTCATGTTTGTCAATGTAAATCACAACAGCCATGTTTGTCAATGTAAATCACAACGGCCATGTTTGTCAATGTGAATCACAACGGCCATATTTGTCAATGTGAATCACAACAGCCATGTTTGTCAATGTGAATCACAATGGCCATGTTTGTCAATGTGAATCACAACGGCCATGTTTGTCAATGTGAATCACAACGGCCATGTTTGTCAATGTGAATCACAACGGCCATGTTTGTCAATGTAAATCACAACGGCCATGTTTGTCAATGTGAATCACAACAGTCATGTTTGTCAATGTAAATCACAACAGCCATGTTTGTCAATGTGAATCACAACGGCCATGTTTGTTAATGTAAATCACAACGGCCATGTTTGTCAATGTGAATCACAACAGTCATGTTTGTCAATGTAAATCACAACGGCCATGTTTGTCAATGTGAATCACAACGGCCATATTTGTCAATGTGAATCACAACGGCCATGTTTGTCAATGTGAATCACAATGGCCATGTTTGTCAATGTGAATCACAATGGGCATGTTTGTCAATGTAAATCACAACATCCATGTTTGTCAATGTGACTCATAACGGCCATGTTTGTCAATGTAAATCACAAAGGCCATGTTTGTCAATGTGAATCACAACAGCCATGTTTGTCAATGTGAATCACAACGACCATTTTTGTCAATGTGAATCACAACGGCCATGTTTGTCAATGTGAATCACAACGGCCATGTTTGTCAATGTGAATCACAACGGCCATGTTTGTCAATGTAAATCACAACGGCCATGTTTGTCAATGTGAATCACAAAGGCCATGTTTGTCAATGTAAATCACAACGGCCATGTTTGTCAATGTAAATCACAACGGCCATGTTTGTCAATGTATCACAACGGCCATGTTTGTCAATGTGAATCACAACGGCCATGTTTGTCAATGTGAATCACAACGGCCATGTTTGTCAATGTGAATCACAACGGCCATGTTTGTCAATGTGAATCACAACGGCCATGTTTGTCAATGTGAATCACAACAGCCATGTTTGTCAATGTAAATCACAACGGCCATGTTTGTCAATGTAAATCACAAAGGCCATGTTTGTCAATGTGAATCACAACAGCCATGTTTGTCAATGTAAATCACAAAGGCCATGTTTGTCAATGTGAATCACAACGGCCATGTTTGTCAATGTGAATCACAACAGCCATGTTTGTCAATGTAAATCACAACGGCCATGTTTGTCAATGTAAATCACAAAGGCCATGTTTGTCAATGTGAATCACAACAGCCATGTTTGTCAATGTAAATCACAAAGGCCATGTTTGTCAATGTGAATCACAACGGCCATGTTTGTCAATGTGAATCACAACAGCCATGTTTGTCAATGTAAATCACAACGGCCATGTTTGTCAATGTAAATCACAAAGGCCATGTTTGTCAATGTGAATCACAACAGCCATGTTTGTCAATGTAAATCACAAAGGCCATGTTTGTCAATGTAAATCACAACGGCCATATTTGTCAATATGAATCACAACGGCCATATTTGTCAATATGAATCACAACAGCCATGTTTGTCAATGTGAATCACAATAGCCATGTTTGTTAATGTAAATCACAATGGCCATGTTTGTCAATGTGAATCACAACGGCCATGTTTGTCAATGTGAATCACAACGGACATGTTTGTCAATGTAAATCACAACGGCCATGTTTGTCAATGTAAATCACAACATCCATGTTTGTCAATGTGAATCACAACGGCCATGTTTGTCAATGTAAATCACAATGGCCATGTTTGTCAATGTGAATCACAACGGCCATGTTTGTCAATGTGAATCACAACAGCCATGTTTGTCAATGTAAATCACAACGGCCATGTTTGTCAATGTAAATCACAACGGCCATATTTGTCAATATGAATCACAACAGCCATGTTTGTCAATGTGAATCACAATAGCCATGTTTGTCAACGTAAATCACAATGGCCATGTTTGTCAATGTAAATCACAACGGCCATGTTTGTCAATGTAAATCACAATGGCCATGTTAGTCAATGTGAATCACAACGGATATGTTTGACAATGTGAATCACAACGGCCATGTTTGTCAATGTGAATCACAACGGCCATGTTTGTCAATGTGAATCACAACGGCCATGTTTGTCAATGTAAATCACAATGGCCATGTTTGTCAATGTAAATCACAACATCCATGTTTGTCAATGTGAATCACAACGGCCATGTTTGTCAATGTAAATCACAAAGGCCATGTTTGTCAATGTGAATCACAACAGCCATGTTTGTCAATGTGATGCTTTTTTAAAGATTGCTTCAATTTTGGCAATAAATAAAAAACCTACTCACTGATTTCACTATTTTGCAACTTAATAGCCACTGTGCTGTGGCTGGTAAAATACTTGGATGTCTGTGCTACAACTGATGTTCCTGGGTATTTCTAACCCAAGTGAAAAATCTGGCTAAATACCAGGATGTGTAAGTGCTACCTACAATACCTACATCATTGTATAAAAATGTCTTACTGAAATGCCTGGATATTTTGCGACAAAGGCATGCCAAGAAGTAAATTTCTATAGCCTGATTGCAGGGCCTAGTTTCGAACTAAAATATCTGAGAGCATACGCCCAAACAGAATTGCCATGAGGTCTACGCCAACATTAGAATACATGGACGCTGATGCGAAGATACGTACCTGAATGTCGATGAGCTGGATCATGTAGTCTTTGTCGACGACAAGCTGTTGGATGGCGCCACTGTCGACAGCGACGCTGCGATCGAGGTAGCGCAGTAACTTACCCATGCTCGCAGTCGGGATGCCAAACGACTGGATGAACAGGAGGAGTTGGGATGACTCCAGGTCTTGCATGGCTGCAATGCAACAAACATGAACAGGAGGAGTTGGGATGACTCCAGGTCTTGCATGGCTGCAATGCAACAAACATGAACAGGAGGAGTTGGGATGACTCCAGGTCCTGCATGGCTGCAACGTAACAAACATGAACAGGAGGAGTTGGGATGACTCCAGGTCTTGCATGGCTGCAATGCAACAAACATGAACAGGAGGAGTTGGGATGACTCAAGGTCCTGCATGGCTGCAACGCAACAAACATGAACAGGAGGAGTTGGGATGACTCCAGATCCTGCATGGCTGCAACGCAACAAACATGAACAGGAGGAGTTGGGATGACTCAAGGTCCTGCATTGCTGCAACGCAACAAACATGAACAGGAGGAGCTGGGATGACTCAAGGTCCTGCATGGCTGCAACGCAACAAACATGAACAGGAGGAGTTGGGATGACTCAAGGTCCTGCATGGCTGCAATGCAACAAACATGAACAGGAGGAGTTGGGATGACTCCAGGTCTTGCATGGCTGCAACGCAACAAACATGAACAGGAGGAGTTGGGATGACTCCAGATCCTGCATGGCTGCAACGCAACAAACATGAACAGGAGAAGTTGGGATGACTCCAGGTCCTGCATGGCTGCAACGCAACAAACATGAACAGGAGGAGTTGGGATGACTCCAGGCCCTGCATGGCTGCAATGCAACAAACATGAAAAGGAGGAGTTGGGATTACTCCAGGTCTTGCATGGCTGCAACGCAACAAACATAAACAGGAGCAGTTGGGATGACTCCAGGTCTTGCATGGCTGCAACGCAACAAACATGAACAGGAGGAGTTGGGATGACTCCAGGTCTTCCATGGCTGCAACGCAACAAACATGAACAGGAGGAGTTGGGATGACTCCAGGTCTTCCATGGCTGCAACGCAACAAACAAGAACAGGAGGAGTTGGGATGACTCCAGGTCTTCCATGGCTGCAACGCAACAAATGATCATGTCAAATGTATTTAGATGTCTCATGTCTGTAAGAATAGATTCAGGAGTGTTTACAGATAATACAAGTACATTATATCATTTGAAAAATAATGCTCTAAGTAATACTCAATAAGATAAGAAGTCCAAATGAATGAAAATGATGCTTGTTCAAAAGAGAAAACCACAGTCGAGTAGCAGTATCAAGGCCAGCCTGACCCCTGACAGACAGGGAAACAAGAGGAGAACAAACAACAATGCTTGTTCAAAAGGATGGGTCCCTCCTAATACAGCCAGTCTCGTAGCATTACAATGCAAGTGGAAGTGTAGAAGAGGTAAGTACTTGCTCAGAAGGCATGGCGGCCAAAGTGGTCAAGAAAGACCCAGTGAATCACAAGAGGCTGGTTGATGGAACAAAGACTGCAAGTAGGAATGTATGCAGTCACTCAGGAGAACAACTGGTGACCCAAGGTAACAATGACAGGTGACTTAAGGCAACAATGACAGGTGGCTCAAGACAACAATGACATGTGGCTCAAGGCAACAATGACAGGTGGCTCAAGACAACAATGACAGGTGACTTAAGGCAACAATGACAGGTGGCTCAAGACAACAATGACAGGTGGCTCAATGCAACAATGACAGGTGGCTCAAGACAACAATGACAGGTGGCTCAAGACAACAATGACAGGTGACTTAAGGCAACAATGACAGGTGACTGAAGACAACAATGACAGGTGACTTAAGGCAACAATGACAGGTGGCTCAAGGCAACAGTGACATGTGCTCAATGCAACAGAGACTGGTGACTCAAGGCAACAATGACAGGTGACTTAAGGCAACAATGACAGGTGACTCAAGACAACAATGACAGGTGACTCAAGGAAAAAAATGACAGGTGACTTAAGGCAACAATGACACATGCTCAATGCAACAGTGACTGGTGACTCAAGGCAACAATGACAGGTGACTTAAGGCAACAATGACAGGTGACTCAAGACAACAATGACAGGTGACTTAAGGCAACAATGACAGGTGACTCAAGACAACAATGACAGGTGGCTCAAGGCAACAGTGACATGTGCTCAATGCAACAGAGACTGGTGACTCAAGGCAACAATGACAGGTGACTTAAGGCAACAATGACACATGCTCAATGCAACAGTGACTGCTGACTCAAGGCAACAATGACAGGTGACTTAAGGCAACAATGACAGGTGACTCAAGACAACAATGACAGGTGACTTAAGGCAACAATGACAGGTGACTGAAGACAACAATGACAGGTGACTTAAGGCAACAATGACAGGTGACTCAAGACAACAATGACAGGTGGCTCAAGGCAACAGTGACATGTGCTCAATGCAACAGAGACTGGTGACTCAAGGCAACAATGACAGGTGACTTAAGGCAACAATGACACATGCTCAATGCAACAGTGACTGGTGACTCAAGGCAACAATGACAGGTGACTTAAGGCAACAATGACAGGTGACTCAAGACAACAATGACAGGTGACTTAAGGCAACAATGACAGGTGACTCAAGACAACAATGACAGGTGGCTCAAGGCAACAGTGACATGTGCTCAATGCAACAGAGACTGGTGACTAAAGGCAACAATGACAGGTGACTTAAGGCAACAATGACAGGTGACTCAAGACAACAATGACAGGTGACTTAAGGCAACAATGACAGGTGACTCAAGACAACAATGACAGGTGACTTAAGGCAACAATGACAGGTGACTCAAGACAACAATGACAGGTGGCTCAAGGCAACAGTGACATGTGCTCAATGCAACAGAGACTGGTGACTCAAGGCAACATTGACAGGTGACTTAAGGCAACAATGACAGGTGACTCAAGACAACAATGACAGGTGACTCAAGGCAACAATGACAGGTGACTTAAGGCAACAATGACACATGCTCAATGCAACAGTGACTGGTGACTCAAGGCAACAATGACAGGTGACTTAAGGTAACAATGACACATGCTCAATGCAACAGTGACTGGTGACTCAAGGCAACAATGACAGGTGACTTAAGGCAACAATGACAGGTGACTCAAGACAACAATGACAGGTGACTTAAGGCAACAATGACAGGTGACTCAAGACAACAATGACAGGTGGCTCAAGGCAACAGTGACATGTGCTCAATGCAACAGAGACTGGTGACTCAAGGCAACAATGACAGGTGACTTAAGGCAACAATGACACATGCTCAATGCAACAGTGACAGGTGACTCAAGACAACAATGACAGGTGACTTAAGGCAACAATGACAGGTGACTCAAGACAACAATGACAGGTGGCTCAAGGCAACAATGACATGTGCTCAATGCAACAGTGACTGGTGACTCAAGGCAACACTGACAGGTGACTCAAGGCAACAGTGACAGGTGACTCAAGGCAACAATGACAGGTGACTCAAGGCAACAATGAAACGTGGCTCAAGCAACAATTACAGGTGACTCAAGGCAACAATGACAGGTGACTCAAGGCAACAATGAAACGTGGCTCAAGCAACAATTACAGGTGACTCAAGGCAACAATTACAGGTGACTCAAGGCAACAGTGACAGGTGACTCAAGGCAACAATGACAGGTGACTCAAGGCAACAATGAAACGTGGCTCAAGCAACAATTACAGGTGACTCAAGGCAACAATGACAGGTGACTCAAGGCAACAGTGACAGGTGACTCAAGGCAACAATGACAGGTGGCTCAAGGCAACAATGGCAGGTGGCTCAAGGCAACAATGACGGGTGGCCCAAGCAACAATGAAAGGTAACTCAAGGCAACAATGACAGGTGGCTCAAGCAACAATGAAAGGTAACTCAAGGCAACAATGACTGGTGACTCAAGCAACAATGACAGGTGACTAAAGGAGGATTCAAATTCAAAATTTTGCTCCCTCTCAGTCTATGATGTGATTTTCTGTCGTGTGGTCTGTATGGGCGATTTGTTGACGGTAGACACAGAATTTTTTTCCCACTCCTTGTGTATTTTTCAGGGATACCAAATGACTGGATGAACAGGAGCTGGAATTACTCCAGGTCCTCCTTCATCTCATCAACCGAGACGAGGACAATTACGATCTGCCTCACATGTACAATGACATCATATGACATCGAAGGTACTGAAGAAGTCAATTTGATACATCAGACAAGCCTTTACCAGGTAAACGAATCGTTTGGATGTCAAAATAAAAATTTTGAATTTGAAAAGAACTATCGTGAAGGATGTTGAGTAATAAGGTGACAGGAGGTGTTGTAGTGATGGTGACTGACCTGAAGAATGTTGAGTAATAAGGTGACAGGAGGTGCTGTAGTGATGGTGACTGATCTGAAGAATGTTGAGTAATAAGGTGACAGGAGGTGCTATAGTGATGGTGACTGACCTGAAGAATGTTGAGTAATAAGGTGACAGGAGGTGCTATAGTGATGGTGACTGACCTGAAGAATGTTGAGTAATAAGGTGACAGGAGGTGCTGTAGTGATGGTGACTGATCTGAAGAATGTTGAGTAATAAGGTGACAGGAGGTGCTGTAGTGATGGTGACTGACCTGAAGAATGTTGAGCAATAAGGAGACAGGAGGTGCTGTGGTGATGGTGACTGATCTGAAGAATGTTGAGTAATAAGGTAACAGGAGGTGTTGTAGTGATGGTGACTGACCTGAAGAATGTTGAGTAATAAGGTGACAGGAGGTGTTGTAGTGATGGTGACTGACCTGAAGAATGTTGAGTAATAAGGTGACAGGAGGTGCTGTAGTGATGGTGACTGATCTGAAGAATGTTGAGTAATAAGGTGACAGGAGGTGCTATAGTGATGGTGACTGACCTGAAGAATGTTGAGTAATAAGGTGACAGGAGGTGCTATAGTGATGGTGACTGACCTGAAGAATGTTGAGTAATAAGGTGACAGGAGGTGCTGTAGTGATGGTGACTGATCTGAAGAATGTTGAGTAATAAGGTGACAGGAGGTGCTGTAGTGATGGTGACTGACCTGAAGAATGTTGAGCAATAAGGAGACAGGAGGTGCTGTAGTGATGGTGACTGATCTGAAGAATGTTGAGTAATAAGGTAACAGGAGGTGTTGTAGTGATGGTGACTGATCTGAAGAATGTTGAGTAATAAGGTGACAGGTGCTGCAGTGATGGTGACTGATCTGAAGAATGTTGAGTAATAAGGTGACAGGAGGTGCTGTACTGATGGTGACTGATCTGAAGAATGTTGAGTAATAAGGTGACAGGAGGTGCTGCAGTGATGGTGACTGATCTGAAGAATGTTGAGTAATAAGGTGACAGGAGGTGCTGTAGTGATGGTGACTGATCTGAAGAATGTTGAGTAATAAGGTGACAGGAGGTGCTGTAGTGATGGTGACTGATCTGAAGAATGTTGAGTAATAAGGTGACAGGAGGTGCTGTAGTGATGGTGACTGATCTGAAGAATGTTGAGTAATAAGGGGACAGGCGGTGCTGCAGTGATGGCGACTGATCTGAAGAATGTTGAGTAATAAGGTGACAGGAGGTGCTGTAGTGATGGTGACTGATCTGAAGAATGTTGAGTAATAAGGTGACAGGTGGTGCTGTAGTGATGGTGACTGATCTGAAGAATGTTGAGTAATAAGGTGACAGGCGGAGCTGCAGTGATGGTGACTGATCTGAAGAATGTTGAGTAATAAGGTGACAGGAGGTGCTGTAGTGATGGTGACTGATCTGAAGAATGTTGCGTAATAAGGTGACAGGAGGTGCTGCAGTGATGGTGACTGATCTGAAGAATGTTGAGTAATAAGGTGACAGGTGGTGCTGCAGTGATGGTGACTGATCTGAAGAATGTTGAGTAATAAGGTGACAGGAGGTGCTGTAGTGATGGTGACTGATCTGAAGAATGTTGAGTAATAAGGTGACAGGAGGTGCTGCAGTGATGGCGACTGATCTCAAGAATGTTGAGTAATAAGGTGACAGGAGGTGCTGTAGTGATGGTGACTGATCTGAAGAATGTTGCGTAATAAGGTGACAGGAGGTGCTGTAGTGATGGTGACTGATCTGAAGAATGTTGAGTAATAAGGTGACAGGAGGTGCTGTAGCGATGGTGACTGACCTGTAGAATGTTGAGTAATAAGGTGACAGGAGGTGCTGTAGCGATGGTGACTGACCTGTAGAATGTTGAGTAATAAGGTGACAGGAGGTGCAGTAGTGATGGTGACTGATCTGAAGAATGTTGAGTAATAAGGTGACAGGTGGTGCTGCAGTGATGGTGACTGATATGAAGAATGTTAAGTAATAAGGTGACAGGAGGTGCTGTAGTGATGGTGACTGATCTGAAGAATGTTGAGTAATAAGGTGACAGGAGGTGCTGTAGTGATGGTGACTGATCTGAAGAATGTTGAGTAATAAGGTGACAGGAGGTGCTGTAGCGATGGTGACTGACCTGTAGAATGTTGAGTAATAAGGTGACAGGAGGTGCTGTAGTGCTGGTGACTGACCTGTAGAATGTTGAGTAATAAGGTGACAGGAGGTGCTGTAGTGATGGTGACTGATCTGAAGAATGTTGAGTAATAAGGTGACAGGAGGTGCTGTAGTGATGGTGACTGACCTGTAGAATGTTGAGTAATACGGTGACGGGAGGTGCTGTAGTGATGGTGACTGATTTGAAGAAAGTTGAGTAATAAGGTGACGGGAGGTGCTGTAGTGATGGTGACTGACCTGAAGAATGTTGAGTAATAAGGTGACAGGAGGTGCTGTAGTGATGGTGACTGATCTGAAGAATGTTGAGTAATAAGGTGACAGGTGGTGCTGTAGTGATGGTGACTGATCTGAAGAATGTTGAGTAATAAGGTGACAGGAGGTGCTGTAGTGATGGTGACTGACCTGAAGAATGTTGAGTAATAAGGTGACAGGAGGTGCTGTAGTGATGGTGACTGATCTGAAGAATGTTGAGTAATAAGGTGACAGGAGGTGCTGTAGTGATGGTGACTGACCTGTAGAATGTTGAGTAATAAGGTGACAGGAGGTGCTGCAGTGATGGTGACTGACCTGAAGAATGTTGAGTAATAAGGTGACAGGAGGTGCTGCAGTGATGGTGACTGACCTGAAGAATGTTGAGTAATAAGGTAACAGGAGGTGTTGTAGTGATGGTGACTGATCTGAAGAATGTTGAGTAATAAGGTGACAGGAGGTGCTGTAGTGATGGTGACTGACCTGTAGAATGTTGAGTAATAAGATGACAGGAGGTGCTGTAGTGATGGTGACTGATCTGAAGAATGTTGAGTAATAAGGTGACAGGAGGTGCTGCAGTGATGGTGACTGATCTGAAGAATGTTGAGTAATAAGGTGACAGGTGGTGCTGTACTGATGGTGAATGACCTGAAGAATGTTGAGTAATAAGGTGACAGGTGGTGCTGTACTGATGGTGAATGACCTGTAGAATGTTGAGTAATAAGGTGACAGGAGGTCCTGCACTGATGGTGACTGACCTGAAGAATGTTGAGTAATAAGATGACAGGTGGTGCTGTACTGATGGTGACTGACCTGAAGAATGTTGAGTAATAAGGTGACAGGAGGTGCTGCAGTGATGGTGACTGACCTGAAGAATGTTGAGTAATAAGGTGACAGGAGGTGCTGCAGTGATGGTGACTGACCTGAAGAATGTTGAGTAATAAGGTAACAGGAGGTGTTGTAGTGATGGTGACTGATCTGAAGAATGTTGAGTAATAAGGTGACAGGAGGTGCTGTAGTGATGGTGACTGACCTGTAGAATGTTGAGTAATAAGATGACAGGAGGTGCTGTAGTGATGGTGACTGATCTGAAGAATGTTGAGTAATAAGGTGACAGGAGGTGCTGCAGTGATGGTGACTGATCTGAAGAATGTTGAGTAATAAGGTGACAGGTGGTGCTGTACTGATGGTGAATGACCTGAAGAATGTTGAGTAATAAGGTGACAGGTGGTGCTGTACTGATGGTGAATGACCTGTAGAATGTTGAGTAATAAGGTGACAGGAGGTCCTGCACTGATGGTGACTGACCTGAAGAATGTTGAGTAATAAGATGACAGGTGGTGCTGTACTGATGGTGACTGACCTGAAGAATGTTGAGTAATAAGGTGACAGGTGGTGCTGTAGTGATGGTGAACTGACCTGCGTCTACGAGTCTCTCGGTGCTGCAGCGGATCATGCGCAGTTTGAGCCAGTCAGGCAGTAGGAGGGCCTCCTCAGAGGTGTCGACGAGGAAGGCGGAGGGAGGGTGGCCACCCTGGGGGAACCATGTCTCCAACATACGCTCAAAGTCACTCTCACCTGTCACGGGGACACTCAAAGAATTATAACTGGTGAACAAAATGTATGAACATAAAAGTAGGCAGGCCATATAGAAGGAAATCTAATGCAATTTTTTTTTTAAAGTAATGCTATAATGACACAAGAAAAGCTAAATAATGAAACAAATGTATGTATATAATATACAACGTATATATATATGTATAAATGATTAATTAAAGACTACACTATATGTACACACACACGTACACATGCAGACACACAAACAGACACACACATACATACACACACACGACATACTCACACATACACACAGACACACACAAACACACACCCACACACACACAAACACATGCACAGACACACGCACAATCACACGCACAGACGCACACACACAGACGCACACACACAGACGCACACACACAGACGCACACACACACACACACACACACAATGACTGGCCTGAGGCCCACACCCCTCCATGAGAGAAGCGTGTACTGACCATGAGGCCTGCCATAGGTGAGGATGATGATCATGGCGTGGACCACAATGATGTTGATGGTGGCTGACTCGCCTGTCTCCCACTGCAGCAGGATCTGGTCCTGGGTGTTCGACTGACACAAACAAACAGAAGAGTCACGAGTCCCAGAGGATGCAACAATCACAGACACTGGCAGATGTTGAAACCACAGTTTGTTATACTGTCAGGGATTAAACTATGACACCTCAGATGAAAGGTAATGTTTTTATTTTTTCAAAGTTTCACGGTTGTTAATGGTTCTTACCAGTTTTTGGTTCAAGACCAATTGAGGAAGTTGTGCCAAGTTTAACTGACACAAAGTCCACATATACGGGTGTACATTACATAAATAAAATACATGTAAATGAATTCAGATATACAAATCTATAATTATATATACCAGGTAGACATGCTTTAAATTATATATAAAAAGTGTCACAATATGATACTTAACAAATATAATGTATTTTATGATACAGTTTAAAATCTCAAACTTCATGAAATGCAAATACACTCAATTTTAAAATTGCAAATACGAACCTCAAATACAAATATGGACTTCAGGAAAATGTAAAATACAAATACACAACATAATGAAATAACGAACTCATGAGTAGGCGTCTGTTGTGTGGGTGATGAACAAAGTAACAAACCCACGAGTAGGCCTCTGTTGTGTGGGTGATGAACAAAGTAACAAACCCACGAGTAGGCCTCTGTTATGTGGGTGATGTACAAAGTAACAAACTCATGAGTAGACCTATGTTGTGTGGGTGATGTACAAAGTAACAAACTCATGAGTAGGCCTCTGTTGTGTGGGTGATGAACAAAGTAACAAACTCATGAGTAGACCTCTGTTATGTGGGTGATGTACAATGTAACAAACTCATGAGTAGACCTCTGTTGTGTGGGTGATGAACAAAATAACAAACTCATGAGTAGGCCTCTGTTATGTGGGTGATGAACAAAGTAACAAACTCATCAGTAGGCCTCTGTTGTGTGGGTGATGAACAAAGCAACCAACCCACGAATAGGCCTCTATTGTGTGGGTGTTGATCAAAGTAACAAACCCATGAGTAGGCCTCTGTTGTGGGGTATTCATAAAAGTAACAAACCCATGAGAAGGCATCTATTGCGTGCGTGATGAACAAAGAAACCAACCCATGAGTAGGCCTCTGTTGTGTGGGTGATGAACAAAGAAACCAACCCACGAGTAGGCCTCTGTTGTGTGGGTGATGAACAAAGAAACCAACCCATGAGTAGGCCTCTGTGTGCGGCTGTTGTGCTGTACTCAGATAGTTCATGAAGAGTCGCAGTAGTCCGGCGAGCACAGCTTGGGCGTGGTCACTGGTGGGGTGGTGGCGCTGTAGCAGGTGGTTCATCAGGGTCGTCCGGTCAACAATCAGCTGGGCCATGTCCTGCCATGATCAAAACAGGTCAGGGGTCATCTCAAAACCTCTCTCAAGGTGCTGACTTCAAGCCCAGGCAGTTTTGCGGCATAATTATCATTACCATTTTTATTTTGGCTCAAAATCCACAAACATGTACATAAAAAAATTAAAACTTCTATAGAAAAACAGGACTTAGAAATTGTTGAAGTTGGACACGTGTTGACCTAATTCATGTAGGTGGTCTAAGAGTAAATGACACAAACTTTGTTTGGTTTTGTACGCCGAAGTTACGAGAGAACGCACATTTAGACTGGTCCTCATGGTTCATTTTAAACAGATTCTCAGAA
The DNA here is from genome assembly GCA_020002185.1 of Paraescarpia echinospica. NCBI lineage: Eukaryota > Metazoa > Annelida > Polychaeta > Sabellida > Siboglinidae > Paraescarpia > Paraescarpia echinospica. The sequence continues at coordinate 57,404,025 of CM034535.1, forward strand.
ATAATTTAATAGTTTGTCCACTAATTTTATCAAAAGTAACTAACACAAACAAGTTGGCAAGTTGTAGTCAATATTAAATTGGTTTTGTGTGAAATGAGTGTTAAACAAGATAAGCATATATATTTACACATGCACACGCGCACACACACACAGACAAAACCAAGTTGAGGTGGAACCATGATCACCATCTTTTGGTGAAGTAGATGTGGAGAGGCTGACTTACTGCAGCGAGTTCATCCATTTCCTGCATCTGTAGTTTGTCTGTGTGCTGGGACAGGAAGATGACGTAAGCACCGACCGCTACAGCATCCGTCTCTGTCTGACACGCCTGCAACCACACACACGGCAAATGTAAAACTGGAATCATCGTCGACAGTATCCACTACTACATCACTCACAGCTATATACTCGTGTGGACACTAATCGTGTGTCAAATAGTTTTTTGACATTTTAATAAAAACCTGATCATATTCTACAAATCTTGTCAAAGACGCCCGAGTGAAAAACCAAGCGTGCTATCTGCACTGTGTAAATCAATCACGTGTCACATGAATCAGTTCAGAGCCGGTATGTAAGTACAAGTACTTCGTTACTTTACTTGAGTAGAAAAGTTTAATTTCCGTGAGTAACGAAGTACATTTTTAAGGAGTACTTTTACTTGTAACGAAGTACAAATGTGTGTACTTTTCATAAATGTAACAAAGTATCCAGAATTTGTGTTTCAAAATTTGGAGCTCCTAAAATATTAGTAACGAACGATAATGCCTGAAGCCCGGAACTGTTTTCCGCCGGAGCAACAACTGGTAGTCTTTTCTGATCAGCCTATCATTACCATTATTAGGCATGATCACCAGGTGGCGTGAACGTTGCCAAGATTATATCAAGCCATTCGCGTTCAAAGATTAATCATGGAAGGATCAGCCGAAAACGATTGTCATGATTTTCTGCATACAAGGTCCTACTTGTGCAATATATTTAAAATAAATTCAATTATCGGGACTACCGTTAAGTTGATATGTTTGTTGTGTGCGCTTATATTGCAAATCTGTTCGGCGTATAGGACATCGCCTTCAAATCGAGGTAAATAGAAATTGGTCTTTGACTACGTTGCAAGTTACATGCGAAAATATTTTTCATAGCTCTCCTATGATCTGTTTCCCAATCAATAAGCTATAGTCAGGAAATAAAACATCATGCAGGTAATGTATAGAAACATTTACCTATTTATTTTATTAAATCATACACATAACACTTGTATTAAGTAGGCGTACTACTTACTAGCACACACACGTGGTCGGTAAATTATTAGTGATAGACCTATGCAGTTAAAAGTATTCTTGCCTCATTTTTGCTGTGCAAATGTGTTACACAATAACATTAAAACGTTGATATTGGTACAAAAGATGCATGTGCACATAATATGAACAACAAGTGTTCTTAGATTTAGGTTCAAACTATTAGTGACCTGAATAACGTCTCGAATTGCATTAGTGACAAACACACGTCGAAGTTCACACATTATCGCCCCAAAACATACGCTTCGCTGTGGCAATTTAAACTTCTAACGGTTACTCAGATTTATCTTAATAATAAAGTAAGTATTCTTAGGGCCTATGTTGTTTATATTTATTCTTGGTTCATGTTTTCAATATTTTGTCTCACATATTGACCCCCACGCCTGGTCGTAGAGAAGATTTAATGTTCACTACTGAATAGGGTATTACTATTATTTTATTTTTTTGTCACTGTCTTGTATGAGTCAAACAAAATGATATATGTATCTGATAGACCACCAATGGAACCAACTTGGCTTTCACTGCTAATCATAGGTATCTCCAGCAATTTCCAAGTATCGATAATGTAGTCACAAATATATGCATCATATCCACTAAATTCACATTGCCAACTTTAAATTGAGTAAATGGTATTTAACATTTAAATGCCATTTGGACTGTTATTGTCCCTGTGATCAGCTGATGTTCTTAAACAGTTTCACATCGTTTATTTTCTTTTGTCTTTATTTCAGGCACTCGTCACTGGACTCCAGCCGAGTCGCACCATCATGTGCAGGAAGACCTTGAAGCGGAGGTGCAAGGAGCTCGTCATTGCCATGAAGGCACCCTGCTGCAGCAGAAGTTTGTTTGTGGAGCCAGCCTGTCTGTGTATCCTGCTGAGGATCCTGTCCTGTTGAATAAAGTGTTTGTTTTGCACACTACTGAATTTATTTGTTTGTTTGCACCGGGTGACAATGTCAAACATTTAAAAAAAAGTACTTTTGCATTTACTTCCAAGTACATTTGTTTACTTTTTGCTTGTACTTCAAGTACATTTTTCAAAAAGTACTTTTACTTGAGTAGCTTTTTTCCTAGTTACTTGTACTTTTATTCAAGAACAAAATAAATGTACTTCTAAAAGCTCTGAATCAGTGCGAGATGGGGCAGTGTATTAAAATAAGCCAAGAACGTTAGAACTTGCGATATCAGTGACAGAAATCATGACCTTGCTTGAATTTTCCAGTCGTAAGTATATATGTTTACTGTATGTATAACCACCGGGGTTATACAAGTTTATTCTAAGTCCAACCATTGGAATTATACCAGTTTATTCTAAGTCCAACCATTGGAGTTATATAAGTTTATTCTAAGTCTATCCATTGGAGTTATACAAGTTTATTCTAAGTCCAACCATTGGAGTTATACAAGTTTATTCTAAGTCCAACCATTGGAGTTATACAAATTTATTCTAAGTCCAACTATTGGAGTTATACAAATTTATTCTAAGTCCATCCACTGAGGCTACAAAAGTTTATTCCAAATTCAACTATAGGGATTATAAAAGTGTGTTTTATGTCCGGTCGACCATTGATGTTTTAATGGTTTACTGTAAACCCAACCAAATAAGTTATAAAAGTTTACTCTAATTAATATAAATTTCCCTTGTTTTGTTAAGGTCTGTCCCCATTGATAGATGCTACTCATACGTGGAATAGCTCTTCCTGTAATATCACTTGCCACCTGAATTAACTAATAATTTATGTATTTCTCTGTGGACCTCATGCAGAAGTTACTGTTAGTTTACACAATATCCACTTTTTAAAGTGTTTGAATTTGTAGAAAATGTCTAGTTCCCCCAAATAATTATAAAAGGTTCAACACACCTGTCTGAGAGAATGATACACCTGTGTGCAGACGCCGTCAAACCCAGGGAGGGAAGGCAGCTGTTCCAACAGCCATGCATGGCCGCTGGTCACCTGGTCATTGCTGATGGCTTCCTCAGGGTCAATCTCTATGTCACTGCTGTCGTGGTCAGTCTGACTTGTGGACAGTACCATGGACAGGCCCTGTAAGCAGACCACACACTGTGCCAGACAGTCTCAAAGTAGGCAGATCATTATAGTAAATTATACACTTGCTATCACAATTTGACAACCCTAAAATATATTTAAGATCATCTGCCAAACGATAAAAGGAATGTGCAACTATTCTGAATGGTAACCTGAACAAACCTTTTATGGAACTATGTGATACTGATATAAAATATGCAAATTTTACAATATATAGTCGCGCCTCGTTATAATGCGGTAGGCGGGCTCCACGAAATGAATCCGCGTTATAAACGGGGCGCGTTATAAACGTAGCGCGATAACGCGTTCCCGTATCTGCCGTCAGGGGCGCTACAACGACGACCGACACCACTGCTGCGCGAAGTCAAAGAACGCCATCGAACTTCGAAGCCAGAGTGTGCACATCGCGCTGTCTATATGCAGTTTATGAAGCTTATTAAGCTGTCAGCCAACGCCAATGTGTATTCTGTTTAAATGTCATACACTGTTGAATTGAATAAAATGAATGAATGGTGTACCGTTTTTTAAATAAACAACGGACCAACAGGCCAAGGTCAACTGAACGATAATATGGTGCCGTTAATGTAAGATCTAAAATAATAACCTGGTACTCAGCAGCCGAGTACACAAATGAGTTCACAAACGCTGTGTTAGAGTTGATTAAGAAGCTATAAGTAAGCTCACAATTGGCTTAACTTCGTCTTTCAATCAATATCAAAATACTAATTTCGAAAGCACATTTACCGTGCCGAACAATATTACGATTCACCAATTCATATGCGGTTGACGAATTAATATTTTGGCACACCAGTACAGCCTACAGGCAGTAGCTTTGCGTTCATCGCAGCGAAAAGCTAATATTTGTTAAGCAATGTTAGCATATTGATCTTGCCTACTACTTGCGATTCGCGGAAGCCATGAGCATGACTAGCAGAATGGAAATGATTCGTTTGATGTCGGCGCGAAACAAACAATACCTCGTTCCACATTTACTGTTCCTAAAGTTAAAATTGACCATAATTATAGTCAAAGAAACTTATATCTTTGATAGCATTGGCAGTGCAACGTAGTGACGCGCCTCACACTTGATTCGTTGCAGTTGTACGTCAACGTTAAATTTATTGTCCGCCAACTAGTCTTTCAAAAAGTAGTGGACAAAGACGGGGATAACTTCACACAAAACAATTAACAGTTATTACCGTTTTAATATACTTTGTCATAGTGCCCATTTTCCCTCTGGCGGCAGAAATTCGAGGTCCACGATCGACCGCATTATAACCGAATCCGTGTTATAACGGGCGCGTTATAACGAGGCGCGACTGTATATAGGGAGAGTGAGGGAGGGAGAGAGAGGGGAGAGATGAGAGAGGGAGGCTGGGAGGGAGAGAAGATGGGAGTGAGGATGGGAGTGAGGGAGAGAGAATGGGAGGGAGGCTGGGAGGGAAGTTGGGAGTGAGGGAGGGAGAATGGAAGTGGAAGGGGGGCTGGGAGGAAGGGAGGGAGGCTGGGAGGGAGGGAATATGGGAGGGAGGAAGGGAGGGAGGCTGGGAGGGAGTTAGGGAGGGAGGGTGGGAGGCATGGAGATAGAGAGGGAGAGTGAGAGGGAGAGATGAGGGAGACAGAGACAGAGGGGAGAGAGAGACAGAGAGGGAGGGAGGGAGGAAGGAAGGGAGGGAGGGAGGGAGGTAGGGAGAGAGAAGAGGAGAGATGAGAGAGGGAGGATGAGAGGAAGGGATAAACAAGGAGAGAGATAGACAGGGAGGGAGAAGAAGGGAGAGAGGAGAGATGAAGAGAGAGAGACAGGGAGGGAGGGAGGGAGTCTTACCTTGACTGCGAGTTGTCTAGTAGAGCTGTGAGTGGAGCTGAGTCTCTTGAGGAAGTGTGTGAGGACCTCAGAGATGGTGTGAGTTCCTGAGGCCGTATCATGGAGCAGGGACCGGAGCCGACCCAACAACTGCCTCTGTTTCTTCTGCAACGCAACACTCACTTGACAAGGGGACTGTTACACCAAGATACACTTCACAACAGGAAAAACACAGGTATAGGCAGTCATTATAAGATTTCCTTCATTTCCTGCAAACTTTCTCTAACAATCTCCTTGACAATTTCACAGCATATTTAACCTCCATTGACATAAATGCTGTGTAAAATACATGAAATTCTCATATCTCTTTTTTCAGAAAAATCCACCTAAACTTGATACCCCTCAATTTTGCCTCGGTCTGGTTACATATTTTGAAATATTGGTGCGTTCTACAAAATAGCCATTGTGCCAATACACGAGCGACTAGCGCATATTTATGGCTACCTCGTGAGAGATCTAATGCAGTAGTACATTCAATATTCACTGGACCAACATGTCTCAACTAAAAGTGCTCGAAAAATTCACACATCACACCAAAACACTTTTTTCAAGAGCACTTTTTCACTGGGTAATGGCAGACGAATCATTAATGTGGTGCTACCTCCCTTCTGCAAGGCAACACTAACTTGACACTAACTTGACAACCAGGGTCGGTTACTCGTCTCAACAGGAAAATCCACCATAAAACAGAATCCATTGTTAAATTTAAGTAGCTATTTTTATATATTTTTGATAAGATCATATGATCGCAAAGTTCAAAATAACGTTGTGCGTTTAGGATCAACTTTGTCCCCCACCAATGCTGTGGGACTTGTGTTTTTATGATCCAAAACAGCTATTTACGTAAATTTACATTATCCTGTTTCACTCACTAGGTGGCACCACTGTATCAATATATTTTCCCAATGATACGTGGTGATGACCACCAATCCCCCATACGTATCCTGTTTCACTCACTAGGTGGCACCACTGTATCAATATATTTTCCCAATGATACGTGGTGATGACCACACCAATCCCCCATACGTAATGTTTACGTATTTTGCAAACATATGCAATAACCCCTTAGACGATCTCTGCATGCAAACACCTGACATCAGTGGCTTACCCAAAGACCTGTCTGCCCATTTTCAAGACTGGCAGATGACTGGCCATGATCGGTAATTACAACTGATAAGACCAATCGCAAATTTTGAGAGGGGCATATGGCCACAATATTAACTAACAGTTCCAAATCTAGGGGTCCGCATTAATGACTATCATTGGCACAACTGGTAGTGAAACAAATCAAATGGATCAATATTAATTAAATAAATGGCTCAAATCACACTGGTTTGTCATTAAAAAAATTAAACTGGCCAATAATGGCTGTGATTGACGTGACTGGCTGCCACATAAGCCATTTGTGGATTAAAAGGCACACTTTTAATTAATTCAAGACTGGCAATAAATTATTTCTGGCTAACAGCCTGTTTGACATAAACATCTGCCTCACGTGCTTCCTCTTGTATTTCTCCGCCTTCAATTCATCATCATCCTCCAGTAGACTGCTGCTGCCCTCTGCTGGCACGTCGTGAAGCAGGAACTCGCATAGACACTGCACTGGGAGGACATCTAGTGAGCTCTCGCTCGACTCGACGAGTTCAGCGAGCCAGGGCATGGCTTGTGATGTCCCCTATAACATACATCAACATTATTATAAGGTTTCTGTTAAACAGTTGCACTCGTCCTTCCCCCACAAAAGGGACTTTGAAGTGCTTTGAGTTCCAAAAAGGCCAGTTTGTGAGTGATTCAGCAGACTTACATTTGGATTCCTCTGGGAAGCATTGTGATGACACTGTATTTTTAGGAGGCAAACCCGTGTACAACTTAAAGGTTTAAATGAAGGACCAACATTTTCAAAATGTCTCACATTTTTGTAGTTCCTACAGAAATCATGGTTACAAAATGTGTGTTTATGATACATTAGTATATTGAGAATAGAGTGGAAGATTTGGCTTACTAAGAACAATGGGTACTGTAACGATCATATGTTTTGGACACCCAAAAAATCTTTAAAATTTAATATTTTGTGTTCGTTATATTTTAGACACCTCTGTATAAATAACGCTTCTTTGTTCCTATGTAACTGGACACCAGTTGTTAGTGATCTTTTATAAAGTATAAATTCTCACCGATGACGTTACATATCCCTATTAATAATGTGGGCTCTGGGTGGTACACAATGTCAGGACTCATTCGTGTTCACAACTATTCAACAGCGGTGTGTATAATTTTCTGTACCTTATGTTTTCGGGCAGATGAGAAGTTAATTATAGTTAGGTGTCTGCTTACATGCTGTTATGATAATAATTTAATTATAGTTAGGTGTCTGCTTACACGCAGTTATAATAATAATTTAATTATAGTTAGGTGTCTGCATACACGCAGTTATAATGATAATAATTTAATTATAGTTAGGTGTCTGCATACACGCAGTTATAATGATAATAATTTAATTATAGTTAGGTGTCTGCTTACACGCAGTTATAATGATAATAATTTAATTATAGTTAGGTGTCTGCATACACGCAGTTATAATGATAATTTAATTATAGTTAGGTGTCTGCATACACGCAGTTATAATGATAATAATTTAATTATAGTTAGGTGTCTGCATACACACAGTTATGATAATAATTTAATTATAGTTAGGTGTCTGCTTACACGCAGTTATAATGATAATAATTTAATTATAGTTAGGTGTCTGCATACACGCAGTTATAATGATAATAATTTAATTATAGTTAGGTGTCTGCATACACGCAGTTATAATGATAATAATTCAATTATAGTTAGGTGTCTGCATACATGCAGTTATGATAATAATTTAATTGTAGTTAGGTGTCTGCATATACGCAGTTATAATGATAATAATTTAATTATAGTTAGGTGTCTGCTTACACGCAGTTATAATGATAATTAAATTATAGTTAGGTGTCTGCATACACGCAGTTATAATGATAATAATTTAATTATAGTTAGGTGTCTGCCTACACGCAGTTATAAAGATAATAATTTAATTATAGTTAGGTGTCTGCATACACGCAGTTATAATAATTTAATTATAGTTAGGTGTCTGCATACACGCAGTTATAATGATAATAATTTGTTTATTTGATGATTTTATTATTTGCTAATGTTGTCACATTTGACATATATATTCTACTAATATTAGTAACATAACCAACATGCTATACGTGAAATCAGTACATTGTCTTGTAATATTTATTTTGTCTTGACGGCGGCCAGTTCACTTAATCATTACATAACCTAACATTGTTATAACTTAACTCAACGGGTAACAGCCTTAATTGTCTCTGTCGCCAACACGGAATTGTACATCATTTAACCGACTGTTTTACATATTGCTTATGGTTGTATTATGATTTAAACAATTCCAAAATAAAGTCTATCTATCTATGACTGTGGTGGTGATGCTGCTAAGTCACCTGTCTGTGGATGACGTCTAGCAAGAAGTCGGGACTGCGACTGCGACACAACAGGCTGCCGATGGACAGATTCTGGTTGAGCAGCTTCAGCTGCTCCAACACACCACCAGGGGGCCGCCGCGCAATGCCGCTGCAAGAGATGGAACACCGGTACAAGACAAGACAGACGGATGGATGGATGGATGGACGGACGGACAGACATACTTTATTGCCTTGATTGACTTACACACAGGTATAGATACGTTATTGCCATGATTGACATACACACAGGTACAGATACTTCATTGCCATGATTGACATACACACAGGTACAGATACTTTATTGCCATGATTGACATACACACAGGTACAGATACTTTATTGCCATGATTGACATACACACAGGTACAGATACTTTATTGCCATGATTGACATACACAAAGGTACAGATACTTCATTGCCATGATTGACATACACAAAGGTACAGATACTTTATTGCCATGATTGACATACACACAAGTACAGATACTTTATTGCCATGATTGACATACACACAGGTACAGTACTTTATTGCCAGACAGATACAGATACTATATTGCCATGATTGACATACACACAGGTACAGATATGTTATTGCCATGATTGACATACACACAGGTACAGTACTTTATTGCCACACAGATACAGATACTTTATTGCCATGATTGACATACACACAGGTACAGTACTTTATTGCCACACAGATACAGATACTTTACTGCCATGACTGAAATAAAATACATGCCAATTAAGAATGGGTCTTGGTTTTAAAACATACAGTCACATCAACACACCACAAACATACAATAAAAATAAATAAATATAATTAAAAAAATAAGTCTAAAATTGTCTAAACATATCCATTAAAATTGATAGGTTAACTTAAAACTAACACATAAAAGAAATATAAAACACATCTGGCAAAACTAACATCCCATTGTCTCTGTCTATCTACCACTAACGTCTATATATAATCCCCGATAAGGCAGCCATGGCACGGGGAAAGAAAGAAATGATGATAGACAGATGGGTGGACAGACACACAGATGGACAGACATACAGATGATTGACGGACAGAAAGACAGACAGACTGATGGACCAATGGATGGATGGACATTACAATAGTTTATATATAAAATTAACAGCTACCAATTCATAGCGTGAAGGTCGTCCTGAATTGATTGGTCCATGGTGAATCCAGTTTACTGATGTTCATCTCTAGTGTGTAAATAGATTAAAGAACAGCACAGTTGGCTTAAAAAAATTAGCTTGAATTTTTTTAGAAAAGGTCAAAATAATACTCTGTTACTGCTAGAGTTAGTAACCTGTAGATGTGTGAACAGCCTTATAATATACAGATAGCAGTCGTATACAGAAACAGAACCATTTTTCCCATTTATGCAAAATTTCAACTTCGCCCAGTTTAAGATAATTTAATAGTCTGTTTGGTAGTTTGATCAAAACTAAATAATACACTTGCACAAACGAGTTAGAATGTCAGAGTCGACACTAGGTTGGTTCAATCTACTGCAAAATGGTTATGAAATAAAACGAATCAACAATTTGAAGTTAGCATGGGCTTTAATAGAAATATACAAACTTTAGATATTGCTTGCTTCAATTACTGGGTTTAAGTCTCACAAAGTAGAAATACATACAATGGAAGTACCAGACTGGCAGTGAGACAGACAAACAGACAGACAACGAGAGAAACAGACAGACACACAGAGAGAGGGACAGACAGGCAGCAAGACAGAGATACTTACGTGGGGTCCATGGTGATGAGCTGAGGCAGCAGTAGACTGTTGTTCTCTGTGATCGGTACTTTGCTGGTTCCTGCTGCGAGGTGACCTTCGAACTCTAGAATACACTGTCTCTCCAGCCGGCTCACCTGCCACACACAACACAGGTAGAATCTTACTGCACTATACAGCGCACATACTACACAGGTAGACTCTTACTGCACTATACAGCGCACATACTACACAGGTACACTCTTACTGCACTATACAGTGCACATACTACACAGGTAGACTCTTACTGCACTATACAGTGCACGTACTACACAGGTAGACTCTTACTGCACTATACAGCGTACATACTACACAGGTACACTCTTACTGCACTATACAGTGCACATACTACACAGGTAGACTCTTACTGCACTATACAGTGCATATACTACACAGGTAGACTCTTACTGCAGTATACAGCGCACATACTACACAGGTAGACTCTTACTGCAGTATACAGTGCACATACTACACAGGTACACTCTTACTGCACTATACAGCGCACATACTACACAGGTAGACTCTTACTGCAGTATACAGCGCACATACTACACAGGTAGACTCTTACTGCACTATACAGTGCACATACTACACAGGTAGACTCTTACTGGGCTATACAGTGCACGTACTACACAGGTAGACTCTTACTGCACTATACAGTGCACATAATACACATGTAGACTCTTACTGCACTATACAGTGCACATACTACACAGGTAGACTCTTACTGCAGTATACAGTGCACATACTACACAGGTAGACTCTTACTGCGCTATACAGTGCACATACTACACAGATAGATTCTTACTGCACTATACAGTGCACATACTACACAGATATATTCTTACTGCACTATACAGTGCACATACTACACAGGTAGACTCTTACTGCAGTATACAGCGCACATACTACACAGGTAGACTCTTACTGCAGTATACAGTGCACATACTACACAGGTACACTCTTACTGCACTATACAGCGCACATACTACACAGGTAGACTCTTACTGCAGTATACAGTGCACATACTACACAGGTAGACTCTTACTGCACTATACAGTGCACATACTACACAAGTAGACTCTTACTGCGCTATGCAGTGCACGTACTACACAGGTAGACTCTTACTGCACTATACAGTGCACGTACTACACAGGTAGATTCTTACTGCACAATACAGCGCACATACTACACAGGTAGACTCTTACTGCACTATACAGTGCACGTACTACACAGGTAGACTCTTACTGCACTATACAGTGCACGTACTACACAGGTAGATTCTTACTGCACTATACAGCGCACATACTACACAGGTAGACTCTTACTGCAGTATACACTGCACATACTACACAGGTAGACTCTTACTGCACTATACAGCGCACATACTACACAGGTAGAATCTTACTGCACTATACAGTGCACATACTACACAGGTAGACTCTTACTACACTATACAGTGCACATACTACACAGGTAGACTCTTACTGCACTATACAGCGCACATACTACACAGGTAGACTCTTACTGCACTATACAGTGCACATACTACACAGGTAGACTCTTACTGCACTATACAGTGCATGTACTACACAGGTAGATTCTTACTGCACTATACAGCACACATACTACACAGGTAGACTCTTACTGCAGTATACAGTGCACATACTACACAGGTAGACTCATACTGCACTATACAGCGCACACATTACACAGGTAGACTCTTACTGCACTATACAATGCACATACTACACAGGTAGACTCTTACTGCACTATACAGTGCACATACTACACAGGTACACTCTTACTGCACTATACAGTGCACATACTACACAGGTACACTCTTACTGCACTATACAGTGCACATACTACACATGTACACTCTTACTGCACTATACAGTGCACATACTACACAGGTAGACTCTTACTGCATTATACAGTGCACATACTACACAAGTACACTCTTACTGCACTATACAGCGCACATACTACACAGGTACACTCTTACTGCACTATACATCGCACATACTGCACAGGTACACTCTTACTGCACTATACAGTGCACATACTACACAGGTACACTCTTACTGCACTATACAGCGCATATACTACACAGGTACTCTTACTGCACTATACAGTGCACATACTACACAGGTAGACTCTTACTGCACTATACAGTGCACATACTACACAGGTAGACTCTTACTGCACTATACAGCGCACATACTACACAGGTAGACTCTTACTGCACTATACAGTGCACATACTACACAGGTAGACTCTTACTGCACTATACAGTAAACGTACTACACAGGTAGATTCTTACTGCACTATACAGCACACATACTACACAGGTAGACTCTTACTGCAGTATACAGTGCACATACTACACAGGTAGACTCATACTGCACTATACAGCGCACATACTACACAGGTAGACTCTTACTACACTATACAGTGCACATACTACACAGGTAGACTCTTACTACACTATACAGTGCACATACTACACAGGTAGACTCTTACTGCACTATACAGTGCACATACTACACAGGTACACTCTTACTGCACTATACAGTGCACATACTACACATGTACACTTTTACTGCACTATACAGTGCACATACTACACAGGTAGACTCTTACTGCATTATACAGTGCACATACTACACAGGTAGAATCTTACTGCACTATACAGTGCACGTACTACACAGGTAGACTCTTACTGCGCTATACAGTGCACATACTACACAGATAGATTCTTACTGCACTATACAGTGCACATACTACACAGGTAGACTCTTACTGCACAATACAGTGCACATACTACACAGGTAGACTCTTACTGCACTATACAGCGCACATACTACACAGGTAGACTCTTACTGCACTATACAGTGCACATACTACTCAGGTAGACTCTTACTGCACTATACAGTGCACGTACTACACAGGTAGACTCTTACTGCACTATACAGCGCACATACTACACAGGTAGACTCTTACTGCACTATACAGTGCACATACTACACAGGTAGACTCTTACTGCACTATACAGTGCACGTACTACACAGGTAGATTCTTACTGCTCTATACAGTGCACATACTACACAGGTAGACTCTTACTGCACTATACAGTGCACGTACTACACAGGTAGACTCTTACTGAACTATACAGTGCACGTACTACACAGGTAGATTCTTACTGCACTATACAGCGCACATACTACACAGGTAGACTCTTACTGCAGTATACAGCGCACATACTACACAGGTAGACTCTTACTGCACTATTCAGTGCACATACTACACAGGTAGACTCTTACTGCAGTATACAGCGCACATACTACACAGGTAGACTCTTACTGCACTATACAGTGCACATACTATACAGGTAGACTCTTACTGCACTATACAGTGCACATACTACACAGGTAGACTCTTACTGTACTATACAGCGCACATACTACACAGGTAGACTCTTACTGCACTATACAGCGCACATACTACACAGGTAGACTCTTACTGCACTATACAGTGCACATACTACACAGGTACACTCTTACTGCACTATACAGTGCATGTACTACACAGGTAGATTCTTACTGCACTATACAGCACACATACTACACAGGTAGACTCTTACTGCAGTATACAGTGCACATACTACACAGGTAGACTCATACTGCACTATACAGCGCACACATTACACAGGTAGACTCTTACTGCACTATACAGTGCACATACTACACAGGTAGACTCTTACTGCACTATACAGTGCACATACTACACAGGTACACTCTTACTGCACTATACAGTGCACATACTACACAGGTACACTCTTACTGCACTATACAGCGCACATACTACACAGGTAGACTCTTACTGCACTATACAGCGCACATACTACACAGGTAGACTCTTACTGCACTATACAGTGCACATACTACACAGGTACACTCTTACTGCACTATACAGCGCACATACTACACAGGTACACTCTTACTGCACTATACAGTGCACATTCTACACAGGTAGACTCTTACTGCACTATACAGCGCACATACTACACAGGTAGACTCTTACTGCACTATACAGCGCACATAATACACAGGTAGACTCTTACTGCACTATACAGTGCACATAATACACAGGTAGACTCTTACTGCAGTATACAGTGCACATACTACACAGGTACACTCTTACTGCACTATACAGCGCACATACTACACAGGTACACTCTTACTGCACTATACAGCGCACATACTACACAGGTACACTCTTACTGCACTATACAGCGCACATACTACACAGGTAGACTCTTACTGCACTATACAGTGCACATACTACACAGGTACACTCTTACTGCACTATACAGTGCACATACTACACAGGTACACTCTTACTGCACTATACAGTGCACATACTACACAGGTACACTCTTACTGCACTATACAGCGCACATACTACACAGGTACACTCTTACTACTATACAGGTACACTCTTACTGCACTATACAGCGCACATACTACACAGGTAGACTCTTACTGCACTATACAGTGCACATACTACACAGGTACACTCTTACTGCACTATACAGTGCACATACTACACAGGTAGACTCTTACTGCACTATACAGTGCACATACTACACAGGTACACTCTTACTGCACTATACAGCGCACATACTACACAGGTAGACTCTTACTGCACTATACAGCGCACATACTACACAGGTAGACTCTTACTGCACTATACAGTGCACATACTACACAGGTACACTCTTACTGCACTATACAGTGCACATACTACACAGGTACACTCTTACTGCACTATACAGTGCACATAATACACAGGTAGACTCTTACTGCAGTATACAGTGCACATACTACACAGGTACACTCTTACTGCACTATACAGCGCACATACTACACAGGTAGACTCTTACTGCACTATACAGCACACATACTACACAGGTACACTCTTACTGCACTATACAGCGCACATACTACACAGGCAGGGTGCACGGCGGATTTAGTTGACAGGTAGTCCATCGGACTAGCTGACTCAGAAACAACTAGTCCTCATATTGTTTTACTAGTCCTTAAAAATCAATCATACTGTTGTATCATATATGTGTGACAGTTGTGGAACATAGTAAAAGTGGCTTTATTTCATAAAGAAAACAAGCCGTTTCCCATTTCAATTAAATGTTCAACTAAATGTGTCATTAATAGGAACACATACATTTGATTTCGTAGATTCAATTGCAAAGTTATCAGAAGAAATGACTAGTTTAATCAGGGGCAGCAAACAGGAGTCGTGGACAAGGCGATTCCAGCAGAATTTGAAGCCTTACGGCGACAAAGGACCGACATTGTCGGACTAAGTTGCATCATTTGCCCTTTACTTTTCAGAAGCCGACTAAACAATCAGTAACATTGCTGGCGTTTGGTAACTTATTGCTAAAATAATCACCCAATGCAGGAATGACGCAACTACCATCACGACGGGATAGCACGTAACGATGTCTATAACCCACGCATGTATGTTTGTTCATGTCGCTCATCACTCATGGTCGCTAGGTGGCACTACCTATCCTACGCTAACCGGATGTAAACAGCCGCCATTTACATTCACTGCGTTCAGCAAGTTTCCCATCTGACGGTCGTACGGAATATTTAGCTGCCTGTGATCAAATGCTACCTTACTGTCTGATTTTTTTTTAATCCATCACAACACCCAACTAGCGTATACATAGTGTAAAATAATTTACATAATAACAGCTAGTCCGATGGGACTGCTCCACTAAACATGGACTAGTCCGATCACTGAAACTACTCGTCCGGGACGATCGGACCGGCCTTATTTCGCAGCCTGCACAGGTACACTCTTACTGCACTATACAGCGCACATACTACACAGGTAGACTCTTACTGCACTATACAGTGCACATACTACACAGGTACACTCTTACTGCACTATACAGTGCACATACTACACAGGTACACTCTTACTGCACTATACAGTGCACATACTACACAGGTACACTCTTACTGCACTATACAGCGCACATACTACACAGACTACTGTACAGCACATACTACACAGGTACACTTACTGCACTATACAGTGCACATACTACACAGGTAGTACTGCACTATACAGACGCACTGCACACTCTTACTGCAGCTACACAGTGCTTACTGTACACACTATACAGTGCACATACTACACAGGTAGACTCTTACTGCACTATACAGTGCACATACTACACAGGTACACTCTTACTGCACTATACAGCGCACATACTACACAGGTACACTCTTACTGCACTATACAGCGCACATACTACACAGGTAGACTCTTACTGCACTATACAGTGCACATACTACACAGGTACACTCTTACTGCACTATACAGCGCACATACTACACAGGTACACTCTTACTGCACTATACAGTGCACATTCTACACAGGTAGACTCTTACTGCACTATACAGCGCACATACTACACAGGTAGACTCTTACTGCACTATACAGCGCACATACTACACAGGTACACTCTTACTGCACTATACAGCACACATACTACACAGGTAGACTCTTACTGTACTATACAGTGCACATACTACACAGGTAGATTCTTACTGCACTATACAGTGCACATACTACACAGGTAGACTCTTACTGCACTATACAGCGCACATACTACACAGGTACACTCTTACTGCACTATACAGCGCACATACTACACAGGTACACTCTTACTGCGCTATACAGTGCACATTCTACACAGGTAGACTCTTACTGCACTATACAGCGCACATACTACATCTCACTGTAATCTCAAGCTTGTGCGTGTGTGTGTGCGAGTGTGTGCGTGCGTGTGTGTGTGCATGGGTGCGCACATGTGTTGTGTGTGCACATCTGTGTGTGTGCACACATGTGTGCATGAATTCATGCCTGTATGAGTACGGATATGTTAAACTGAAAATGGCGGAATGCTTGATTTTTTTACTTATATATATACTTCTGTTTCTCCAGCCTAGTCACACCACTGGATTCGATAAATGTGATTTAGCAAATTAGGAGACATATGAATCCATATATATGTGTACTACACAAGAGCCACAACAAGCCATTTAGAGTAACAAGTATTTCATAAACTAGACATTAGATAGTAATAAAAATGAGTGCTACCATAATGAGCATTATAAGAATACCAATGCTGGATACTTATTTTTTTGCTAGCCAATTAACAGAATCTTGATATCACAAAAAATATGATTGTATTAAAACCAACATTTTCATTGTTGTTGGATTTTAACTCTGATGCAAAATCAAATGCCAGTTGTACATAGTACCTTGAAACCAGAAGAAAAAAAAATGCTGAAACATTGTAAATATGCAGTAAAAATTACATACCAATTTTTTTATTTACAGAGCAAAGTTAGCAAATTACTTCTTATGAGGACAGTCCGGCAAATTAAATAAATGGGTAAATACCTGTTTCTCTTTGCTCTTGATCTCCTCCACTGTTTGTTCTGTCGTTCCCATGGTTGGAGGTGGGAACTTATAGTTGCTGGAAACAAGAATGAATGAATGAATGAACATTCATTTCCAACAAACATAACACCAAAAGAAAGTTCTAGTATTAATTACTATATTATAAAAGTATAGAATGTTGAAGAACGTTTTTAAGGCAAGAAGCAGTGTAATATTTAATATTACTAGTCCTATCATGAATATAAAACATAAGTAAAATTACAATATTTCAAATATTTTTCAATCAATGTACTTATTAATTAATAACTTAATAAATTTATAACTGAAACAATAAAACACGTAATCAAAAGTTGAAAGAATAACTTAATACACATCTTCTTTATTTAGCATAAAAAGCTTATAGATACCAACAGTTTAGTGAACAAAATTACGTTATTCGTAGAATTAAATTCAAAATAGATGTGTTGCCATGATCTGGCAGTATACATGCCTAGCTACATTCTAATTATATTTTAAAATTGTGATGGTTACTTGGTAAATGTCCATTAAAATGACACCGTATTACAGCCATGTCTTGTTTATCTGCACACATTGGTTCCCAAGGGTTTTGGCCGGATAAACGAAACATGCAGATTGGTGAAACAACATATTATCACTCATTAATAAACAATGTATGTCATTGAGAAAGAATAAAACAGTGTGTAAACAAGTAATCCTTTCTTTTAATATGGGCAACATTTCCCTTGAATACAAGCTACATTTTACATACAGTGTACATTTTATACACTGTATGTTATTCACACACATCAATATTAACCAGGGCCAGTCATCTGGAAATAGTCCGTTACACACGACTGGGTAATCTGTGATGTTTTTGAATGCGTTTCCTGATATCCCAGCAGATTACCGAGAAATGACTGTATATTACATTCATAATTGTTATCATCATTAATATTATGGGCGTCTGCGGAGACTACTGGAATAGTTTATCTGGATAAAATGGCCATAAACCTAACAGTTCAGTAGTATGCCAATTAAGAATATAAAATATTGCCTACATCATTCACAAGGTGGCAGCACTATATAAATATAAAATGTAGATAACCAACATTGTAGATGACCAGTTGGTATTTTATGATTTTTGCAAACTAGCAACATTTGTTACAATAAAATGAGCATGATAATGATGACACTGCAACTGTCCTCACATTTAATTAACACATCTGGTAACATTTCTGAACTATTAGTTAGTGTTGTTCATCCGTGCAAAGACCATTTGTAAGACAAGATTACAATAGTACAAGAATGGTTAATCCTTTGGTTTTGTTGCGCCACTGCGCTTGGATTCTCTGAGAATATTGCCACTGAAGAAGTGCTTTATTTAGTATTATTATAGTCCATCAGCCAACATTGAAGTCAATTCTAAAATTGAGGGACTAATTCCCACTAGTGACTGGATCTTAAAGTGACACAAGCCTCTGCCAGTGACCAATTACAGATTAGTCACAGGCCCTTCCTCCACAGCGAGGTGTCACAGATGTTGTAGGAAGAGATTCTTCCAGAGCCAAATAAGAGCACCCATATCTGACAGGCTTCATGACTACCTCAATCTTACCTGTGAAAATGTTGATAATTCACAGCAGTAACACGTGTTTGGATGTGTTCACAGCACCAACACTCACAGCAGTAATAACATCCTGAGTTACTGGCCATGTAAACCTGTTAACGCAAGCAGAACCACCCTCACTTGCACCGAGGAAGACCCGAAGAAATGTACGCAGAGATGGCAGAACAGTAACATAATTAGTTTGTCAGTTCGAAATACCATTACCGCTGCCTCAAAATAATTTGATGCATTATCTATGTATTTTACAAACAAGATTACGTGGAATATATTATGTTAACTAGAAGTTATGCCTAGTTACCCAGTGTAACAGCTGGACGGAAGCACATGCTAAAATAAAGGGTGATTAAAATTGACTAACAAAAATGCCCGTCCCCCGATAGGATGCCTTGCAAGTTTACAGTCGTGATAATAGTATTTACCAAATATTAGAAAACACAATACATCGTTACATAAAAACCCATAGCGTGCTTGCAGACAGGTATCTATCAAATCAAATCGTGACATTTACATTGCGCCGTTCCAACAATCGTTGCTCACGGCGCCGTACAGAATGTTCGGGAAAACAGATAAGTCTTAAGGTTTGATTTAAAATTAGTGTTTGTCATTGTTGTTGCAGTGAGCTTTTGTGGCAGCAAGTTCCATAGTGTTGGGGTTGCCACGCAAAATGATCTGTCACCCCAGCGACGCGCTGCACGTGGTACACATAAATGATTGTGTTCACTGGAGCGCAACAATCGAGTAGGCTGGCGTCGGGTCACACATTTGGTGATATACTGTGGTGCACAGCCAGTCAGTGCTCGGTGCGTGAGTAGAAGTATCTTATACTCTACTCTAACTGCTATCGGCAGTGCAGCTTGATCAATAGAGGTGTGACATGACAGAACTTCCTGGCCCAGTTCTGTGCTCTCTGCAGCCGTTCTAGTTGTTTCACAGGCAGTCGGTGGAGTAATGCATTGCCAACGTCAAGTCTGCTGGTAACAAACGCATGTACCTGGTATGACTTGTTCTGTTGCTGCAGGTGTTAGATAACGTCTTATACTTTCGGAGATGGAAAATTGCAGATCTACAAACAGCAGTCATATGCGTCTCCATCTTCATCTCAGCATCGAACTGTACACCAAGATTCCATACATTCTGAGTTACGGTGACCAAATAGTCTCCAATGCATAGTGTGCGCAGCTGAATTTTTTTTTTTTTAGTTGTTGCACAGAGCCGAACACAATGACTTCTGTCTTTGAGTCATTCAACTTGAAAAGTTTGTCATCATCCACGTCCTGATCTCCGCTACACATTCTTCAATACGGACGACAGCCGCAGCAATGTCCTCTTGGTGGGGTTTCACTAGAATGTAGATTTGAGTATCATCCGCGTAGAAATGACACATCAAATTGTACTTGCGAATAATCTTAACAACTGGTGCTACATAGTTGGAGAACAGCTGAGGACCCACCACAGAGCCTTGTGGTACCCCGTATACCAGAGGACGAGCAGGCGATGTAGCACCATGAATGTGGACAGACTGGACTCCGTCTCTCAGGTATGACTTAAACCAGTCCAATGCATCTTGGACCACTCCGATATCATGTGAGAGTCTATGCAACATCACTTCATGGTCGACGGTGTCAAACGCAGCCGATAAATCAAGGAGAACCATGATAACAACATTCTGATTGTCCATTGCGTGCAGGATATGATTCTGCACACAGACAAGGGCCGTCTCAACGCTGTGATTCGGCTTGTACGCTGACTGATAGGGCTCACAGAGATTGTGCTCTGACATGTGAGCTGACACTCTCGCAGCAACGAAACATTCTATTGTCTTCGATAGATAGGGTAGATATGACACGGGTCGGTAGTTATTCAAGACAGTTTTGTCTAGACTCGGTTTCTTGAGTACTGGCCTGATGTGCGCTTCCTTCAAGTGAGAAGGCATTACCCGTTCTCAGAGACAGGTTAACAATTGTCATGAGCACAGGTACAACATCGTGCACATGGTCTCTAAGAAACCATGTTGGAATGGGATCAAGTTCACAAGAATTCACTGGCGATGACTTCAACAACATTCCAATTTCAGCCTCAGTGGATGGCACAAATGCAGTCAGCAGACACGTCTGCAGTGTATCCTCAGCAGAGGCATTTACATTGATGACATTCTGATTCAGTTCAGACCGAATTTTAAAGATTTTTTCCAACAAGAAATCTGAGAACCGCATTGCCAGTGTGTCAGACGAGTCACATGGCAGTAGTGGTGTGTCATTATCAGTGTGTAGGAGCTTGGCAACAATCTTGAACAGCTGCTTCTGGTCACCAGATGCATCAGCAATTTGATTCGTGTGGTATTCAAGTTTTGCACGGTGCACAGACGAAGTGACGAGCTGGTGCTGGAGGCAGTAGGCAAGCCTGTCAGACTCCAGTCCAGATTTTCTCCATGTTCTTTCCAGTTGTTGTCTAACACACTTTTGTGATCGTATGCCATTATTATACCACGGCGTGTGTGGTCGTACAGTCACTGTGCGGGGTTTTTAACGGTGCTTGCTTGTCAATGATAGCCGAAATGGTTTCACTGTACATGTCAACAGCATGGTTCGTGTCATCAGACATATGATTTGACAGTAGCAACGAACGGATTTCATCACATATCACAGTGGTATTGATCTGTCGATAATTTCGACTCGTTGTCATTACCCGGACGTTTGGTGGTTTCACGAGTTGCAGTGTGCAATGCATTGCCGAGTGATCTGTCTGTTCGTATATTGTTCAGAAACGTATCAAATGAACGCGTTATAAGCAGGTCGATGGTATGTCCAGCAATATGCGTCGGGACTTCTACGTGCTGTGTAAGATCTGCTACATTTAGGATGTTTTGAAAACGCTTAGTGTGATTGTCTGATGTATTGTCCATGTGGAAGTTAAAATCACCTGCGATCAGCATGTTTGACATATACATCGACATGGTGTCCAACAAATCACCAAATTTTGGGAGAAATTCCGCAGTTGTAAAGCCATTCTTGGAGTTTGGTGGGGGGGCGATAGACGACAACAAGAAGACGAACAGATTGAGTGTCACTGCAGAGATGTAGACACATCGATTTAAATGTCTTTGATTTCGGCATCTCGAGATATCGCGTAGTGAAGCCAGACTTGTAGACGACTGCAACACCACCACTGGTGCCGTACGCTCTCGGGACATATCGTAGTTGGTAACCAGCAGGTGTGATGCAACCATTAGAAACGGAGTCATCAGCACTCAACCATGTTTCTGTGATGGCGAGTATGTCTAGATCATTGTCATCAATGAGGTCACATACCATGGTCGCTATTCCCCGCTTGCTTCGCGTCACACACCGATCTGGCATTCAACAAGCAGAAACACACTTGGCGTACAGATGGTATGTCGCACACTGTCAAGTCGAATCAAATTCGATGTGTAGGTTTCACGTCTCACGATAACCGATGATGGGAAGCGAGGAGTAATCAGTACAGGAATGGGTCTTTGCTTTGACCTCCCTGCCCTACACCCGCTGCGAGTCCGCCGATTGTTCATGCGCTCTAGTGGTCATGGTGGTGCCACACAAGCATCTATTGAAAGGTAGCATCCAGTAACAATAGAACATCCAATTCGCAGTAGATCCAGTCTATTGTATGTGATCATGCTGTGGCAGTGCATTGTTCTTGTTGTCGTCACGCCTGGTCAACCGGCTACAATGTTGTGACACAGGTGCAGTTCACTATACAAGTATGCAATGCATATAAATTACTAAAATGTCATTAAGTACTTATTAAAACGGCGCAGTCCACCTTCGACCCGAGACATTCATAAAAACAACTCTAAAATTGCACTGCCGTTCCACAGTTAAAAACAAATAAAAATGTAAGATATCCACAAGCTTGTTTTTGGTGCAGCCACATAGACGCGTGACACAATCCAATTTACTCATTGTTTGTTTAAAATGAAGAAGTTGAAGAAAATGTGAAGTTCACATCCACCAATAGACCCTAGTCGTGATAGTGTAGAATTGTCCAATAATTTTGTTTTATTATGCTATTGGCATATAACTTGATTTACATATTTTATTGAATATATATATATTCGAAGGCAAAAGTTTATACATAACATTTATAGGCTAATGGTTGGTATGGCTTCTGAAGTAGTTATTAGGTTAATAAATCGTATGCATAATTAATTTTTTTCTGTTTCTAATATCATAGTTGCATAGTACATATGTTTCCATATTCACAAAAAATTTCATGCAAATCTACCAAGCAGTTTTGCTGTAAGAGGTACAGGTAAATGAAATCTGTATGGTAGTGTTCCCGTTTCTAGACCCCCAGATGGGGGTATGTTTACATTTGGATGTGCCAACAACACATAGAAGCAGTACAGAAGACATCTAAAATGACAGAAATATAGCCAATTGCATAAAGGTACATTAGAAAGTAAAAGTGGATAATTTATGTTACATTAAAAAAACTGAAGTAAAAAAATTGTGGAAAAAATGTATTTTTTTGCGTTTTTCTTCGATAGCTTCCCCTATATTTTTGCCAATAATCATAATAGAAAGATTACATTAGTATTGCCATACTCTGAATTTTATTATGAATAACTTTTGTTAATACCACTTTTAGATCCAATCACTAGATTTGGGTTTTGGAAATCACTTTTGAATAGCTTGACTTCCGCTTGAAAATGGCATCCAAAAAGGTAGTAAGCTACGCTTCTGAAATGTCCATCACCCATTTTCAGACACCTCAGATATTTGGTGTTACTGAAAATCATAGTGGGAATTAGACCCTGAATTTGAGAATAAAATCTTGTCTTGCTCATGGACTATTATTAGTGGTTTGCTCCGAGATGAGAAGCAGCTATTGTCACTTACTTTGTCATCATCACCTCCATGAGACACTTGAGTGTCGGGTAACTGTCCCACGCTGTCAAACCTACACACACAACACAATGTTAACACTGCAAAACACTTTATAATATATATATATATATATATATATATATACATATACTAGCAAAACTGCTGTCCTCTGGTGCTGCATACGAACAGACACAGAATATGGCTTCCCAAAGTATTCATAAATGAAGTTTGTGTTTTAGCAGTTTCTCATAACGCAAGTTATGAATAATGTCTCCAACTGACTGGTGTTGCTCAAAACAACAGCAGAATCTGAACAATCGAGTTACATCTGTCTAATGTCCAGCACAAACCCTAAATCGGGTAAAAACCCTTAACCCATTTTCTTCCAAAATGATAAATTCCTGCTAAATAACTTACGAAGACAGTCTGTTCTTGTTAATGTAATGGTTCTTAATACCAGAATAAACATGTAGAAGGTATACTTCCTACAAATTGCTTTTAAAAAAGTTCAAAGCCTTGTTCGCAATATGAATGTTTCACCCAGGAAACAAAGCCTTGTTCACAATATGAATGTTACTCCCAGGAAACAAAGCCTTGTTTGCAATATGAATGTTTCACCCAGGAAACAAAGCCTTGTTCGCAATATGAATGTTTCACCCAGGAAAGAAAGCCTTGTTCACAACATGAATGTTTCACCCAGGAAACAAAGCCTTGTTCACAATATGAATGTTTCACCCAGGAAACAAAGCCTTGTTCGCAATATGAATGTTTCACCCAGGAAACAAAGCCTTGTTCACAATATGAATGTTTCACCCAGGAAACAAAGCCTTGTTTTCGCAATATGAATGTTTCACCCAGGAAACAAAGCCTTGTTCGCAATATGAATGTTTCACCCAGGAAGCAAAGCCTTGTTCGCAATATGAATGTTTCGCCCAGGAAACAAAGCCTTGTTCGCAAATGAATGTTTCACCCAGGAAACAAAGCCTTGTTCGCAAATGAATGTTTCACCTAAGAAACAAAGCCTTGTTCGCAATATGAATGTTTCGCCCAGGAAACAAAGCCTTGTTCGCAAATAAATGTTTCACCCATGAAACAAAGCCTTGTTTTTGGCAATATGAATGTTTCACTCAGAAAACAAAGCCTTGTTCGCAATATGAATGTTTCACCCAGGAAACAAAGCCTTGTTCGCAATATGAATGTTTCACCCAGGAAACAAAGCCTTGTTCACAAAATGAATGTTTCACCCAGGAAACAAAGCCTTGTTTTCGCAATATGAATGTTTCACCCAGGAAACAAAGCCTTGTTCGCAATATGAATGTTTCACCCAGGAAACAAAGCCTTGTTCGCAATATGAATGTTTCGCCCAGGAAACAAAGCCTTGTTCGCAATATGAATGTTTCGCCCAGGAAACAAAGCCTTGTTGCCAATATGAATGTTTCATCCAGGAAACAAACCCTTGTTTGCAATATGAATGTTTTGCCCAGGAAACAAAGCCTTGTTCCCAATATGAATGTTTCACCCAGGAAACAAAGCCTTGTTCACAATATGAATGTTTCACCCAGGGAAAAAAGCCTTGTTCACAATGTGTTTCACCCAGGAAACAAAGTCTTGTGCACCATATGAATGTTTCACCCAGGAAACAAAGCCTTGTTCACAATATGAATGTTTCACCCAGGAAACAAAGCCTTATTCACAATATGAATGTTTCACCCAGGAAACAATGCCTTGTTCGCAATATGAATGTTTCACCCAGGAAACAAAGCCTTGTTCACAATATGAATGTTTCACCCAGGAAACAAAGCCTTGTTTTCGCAATATGAATGTTTCACCCAGGAAACAAAGCCTTGTTCGCAATATGAATGTTTCACCCAGGAAACAAAGCCTTGTTCGCAATATGAATGTTTCACCCAGGAAACAAAGCGTTGTTTTCGCAATATGAACGTTTCACCCAGGAAACTAAGCCTTGTTCGCAAATGAATGTTTCACCCTGGAAACAAAGCCTTGTTCGCAAATGAATGTTTCACCCAGGAAACAAAGCCTTATTCACAATATGAATGTTTCACCCAGGAAACAAAGCCTTGATCACAATATGAATGTTTCACCCAGGAAACAAATCCTTGTTCGCAATATGAATTTTTCACCCAGGAAACAAAGCCTTGTTCGCAATATGAATGTTTCACCCAGGAAACAAAGCCTTGTTCACAATATGAATGTTTCACCCAGGAAACAAAGCCTTGTTTTCGCAATATGAATGTTTCACCCAGGAAACAAAGCCTTGTTTGCAATATGAATGTTTCACCCAGGAAACAAAGCCTTGTTCGCAATATGAATGTTTCGCCCAGGAAACAAAGCCTTGCTGCCAATATGAATGTTTCATCCAGGAAACAAACCCTTGTTTGCAATATGAATGTTTTGCCCAGGAAACAAAGCCTTGTTCCCAATATGAATGTTTCACCCAGGGAACAAAGCCTTGTTCACAATGTGTTTCACCCAGGAAACAAAGTCTTGTGCACCATATGAATGTTTCACCCAGGAAACAAAGCCTTGTTCACAATATGAATGTTTCACCCAGGAAACAAAGCCTTATTCACAATATGAATGTTTCACCCAGGAAACAAAGCCTTGTTCGCAATATGAATGTTTCACCCAGGAAACAAAGCTTTGTTCACAATATGAATGTTTCACCCAGGAAACAAAGCCTTGTTTTCGCAATATGAATGTTTCACCCAGGAAAAAAGCCTTGTTCGCAATATGAATGTTTCACCCAGGAAACAAAGCCTTGTTCGCAATATGAATGTTTCACCCAGGAAACAAAGCCTTGTTTTCGCAATATGAACGTTTCACCCAGGAAACAAAGCCTTGTTCGCAAATGAATGTTTCACCCTGGAAACAAAGCCTTGTTCGCAAATGAATGTTTCACCCAGGAAACAAAGCCTTATTCACAATATGAATGTTTCACCCAGGAAACAGCCTTGTTCACAATATGAATGTTTCACCCAGGAAACAAATCCTTGTTCGCAATATGAATTTTTCACCCAGGAAACAAAGCCTTGTTTTTCGCAATATGAATGTTTCACCCAGGAAACAAAGCCTTGTTCGCAATATGAATGTTTCACCCAGGAAACAAAGCCTTGTTCACAATATGAATGTTTCACCCAGGAAACAAAGCCTTGTTTTCGCAATATGAATGTTTCGCCCAGGAAACAAAGCCTTGTTCGCAATATGAATGTTTTGTCCAGGAAACAAAGCCTTGTTGCCAATATGAATGTTTCACCCAGGAAACAAACCCTTGTTTGCAATATGAATGTTTCGCCCAGGAAACAAAGCCTTGTTCCCAATATGAATGTTTCACCCAGGAAACAAAGCCTTGTTCACAATATGAATGTTTCACCCAGGGAACAAAGCCTTGTTCACAATGTGTTTCACCCAGGAAACAAAGTCTTGTTCACGATATGAATGTTTCACCCAGGAAACAAAGCCTTGTTCACAATATGAATGTTTCACCCAGGAAACAAAGCCTTGTTCACAACATGAATGTTTCGCCAGGAAACTAAGCCTTGTTCACAATGTGTTTCACCCAGGAAACAGTCTTGTTCACCATATGAATGTTTCACCCAGGAAACAAAGCCTTGTTCACAACATGATTGCTTCGCCCAGGAAACAAAGCCTTGTTCACAATGTGTTTCGCCCCGGAAACAAAGTCTTGTTCACCATATGAATGTTTCACCCAAGAAACAAAGCCTTGTTTTTCGCAATATGAATGTTTCACCCAGAAAACAAAGCCTTGTTCGCAATATGAATGTTTCACCCAGGAAACAAAGCCTTGTTCGCAATATGAATGTTTCACCCAGGAAACAAACCCTTGTTCGCAATATGAATGTTTCACCCAGGGAACAAAGCCTTGTTCACAATGTGTTTCACCCAGGAAACAAAGTCTTGTTCACGATATGAATGTTTCACCCAGGAAACAAAGCCTTGTTCACAATATGAATTTTTCACCCAGGAAACAAAGCCTTTTTCACAACATGAATGTTTCGCCAGGAAACTAAGCCTTGTTCACAATGTGTTTCACCCAGGAAACAAAGTCTTGTTCACCATATGAATGTTTCACCCAGGAAACAAAGCCTTGTTCACAACATGAATGCTTCGCCCAGGAAACAAAGCCTTGTTCACAATGTGTTTCGCCCCGGAAACAAAGTCTTGTTCACCATATGAATGTTTCACCCAAGAAACAAAGCCTTGTTTTTTGCAATATGAATGTTTCACCCAGAAAACAAAGCCTTGTTCGCAATATGAATGTTTCACCCAGGAAACAAAGCCTTGTTCGCAATATGAATGTTTCACCCAGGAAACAAAGCCTTGTTCGCAATATGAATGTTTCACCCAGGAAACAAAGCCTTGTTCGCAATATGAATGTTTCACCCAGGAAACAAAGCCTTGTTTTCGCAATATGAACGTTTCACTCAAAAAACAAAGCCTTGTTCACAATATGAATGTTTTACCCAGGAAATGTTCAAACTGAATAAAAACCGTTCAAACAACACCCGGAGGTGCCCTTTGATGCTAGGTGAGAGCAACTGGTTCCCGCAGTGAAGACTAGCAAAAACAGCAAATGGAACAGAGCACAATAATCGATTCAATGAATACTATCACCCCTCCTCCACTAGAGATGGTGATTGGGGCAGACAAGATCACTTTAATCCACTTATTATGTAAATACAAGTCATTAAAATTGATGTCCTGACTACAAAGACATAACATGTTCAGACTGTTGAGCCTGTAGATCATTAGAAGGGCCTTTGACATTTTCGGCTTACCAGCCAGGTTGGCACTTTCAACCTTATGCCACAGACTAACATGTACACCTACATGATAGTTGATACACATACACACTCGCATCCACACACATATTGCCTCACCAAATGTGGCTGGGTTGAAGGCAGAAATGATGAGAAGCATAGTCCAAGCCTTCCAGTAGAGATTAGAAATAGCAAGCGTTGGAGGCTCGTAACTGCAACATACAATTACGAAACATTAAACCTCATTTAATCACTGCATATCTTAGGAGTGGAATCACTACACATCACAGGAATGGAATCACTGTAGATCATAGGAGTGGAATCACTGCACATCTTATGGGTGGAATCACAGCACATCTTAGGAGTGGTATCACTGTACATCATAGGAATGGTATCACTGCATATCTTTGTGACGATGTGAATATAACGCATTTATTTTGTTCAATAGTGATGATACATTAATTTGTTTGGTGTTATACTCTGCTTGCAGTTGTGACGATGTGGATATAATGTGTTTAGTTTGTTAAGTTGTGATGATATACTAATTTGTTTTATGTTGCACCCTGGTTGCAATTTATAAAGATGTTGCATAATGAGCAGGGTGACTATGCCTTGTCTTAAGCAACAAGCAGCCAGTTGAGAAGAGCCAGGCAGCAGTGATCGCTAGAGCGTGGCACTGGCTAGTCAACATAAAGACTGCAGAACAGTTGGGTGGGGTCGGCGAGAGTTGGAAGGACCGTCCAGTGGAGATTTGACTGTGCTGTATTTGGCAGACAATCAGTATTGTCGATGGTAGCTTGCGAACGAAGCTATGACAGTACGGTATTTGGTTTACAGTAGTCAGGGACAGACAGTAGACGGCAAAAGGCCAGATGCGTCGGTGAGGGGTGGCGGTGCGTAACCCTATGCACGGCTAAAAAACATTTCACAGCGACATGACATCCAGAATGCTACGCTCGATTACAGACGTATCTCGGCGGCATGACATCCAGAATGCTACGCTCGATTACAGATGTATCTCGACAGCATGGCATCCAGAATGTTAAGCTCGGCTACAGACGTATCACAGTGGCGTGACATCTGTAATGCCACGTTCAGCAAGCAACAGACATGTCACGATGGCATGACACCCATAACGCTACGTTCAGCTATATACGTATCACGGTGGCGTATCATCTGGAACATTACACTTGGTCACAGACGTATCACAGCAGCGTGACATCCGTAGTGAGACTTCCTGCATCGGACAATAGTGGGACACACCCTCAGAAGTGGATACTTCACGCGGCATGAAGTATACATATAGAGTCATAGTCAAACAACGTAAGACGATATTATTTGCTAGCTATGTTGAATAGAGACTCTTACATGTGGTTATTAGTTAATTGTATTTGTATGCATGTACTAGTTGTTATATATATATATCCATATAGCCATAAAATACATTATTGTCTCTCAAGTGTGATTTTCTTCGATGGTTAGTTCACGACAATCTTAGGGGTGGAATTACTGCACATCTTATTACAAATGGGTGTATGTTTTTACATATATATATCATGTCTCAGATATTTGTTAGTGCTGTGCACTTAATAGAATTAATACTGTATTTAACATAATAATAATAACTGCAGAATATTATAGGTTGAAGAAATGGTATAGGCAACTGTCTTTATGATTGTGTATTTACATAAGACTCACCCCTTTGGTAGAACAATGTTTTCTGGGTGGTGATAACTGCACAAGTTGAGTACAGCATCAATGAGTTCCAACTTCTCCACTTGAAGAACGGGGAAGTCTGTAACAGATGTCCATAGTTGGTATTTAGAGTGAACAAATGAACGGACAAATGAATGAATGTATGAGTAAACCTGTGAATGAACAAATAAATGAATGTATGAGTAAACCTGTGAATGAACAAATGAATGAATGTATGAGTAAACCTGTGAATGAACAAATGAATGAATGTATGAGTAAACCTGTGAATGAACAAATGAATGAATGTGAGTAAACCTGTGAATGAACAAATGAATGAATGTATGAGTAAACCTGTGAATGAACAAATGAATGAATGTATGAGTAAACCTGTGAATGAACAAATGAATGAATGTATGAGTAAACCTGTGAATGAACAAATGAATGAATGTATGAGTAAACCTGTGAATGAACAAATGATTGAATGTATGAGTAAACCTGTGAATGAACAAATGTTCATTTCAACAAGCAAAAACAATAGAGACCAAAGCATGAGCCAGATGGTAACGTGATACCCAGCAGAATCTTGGTTGGTCAGACCCTGCAGGTTGGGATTCAGCAGATCATAAACCCATTTTGATGACTGTCAGTGTATCTGGCAACTAACTTATTCATCTTGTGACGAGTTGCAATATGTTCATCAAGCATGAAAAATGGGTGCCAAACATGTGGCCCATTCGGGCATTCCATTGTATTGAAGTGACAACTTCATGCGATATTTGATTTAGCACATGTCATGTCACCCTTGTAATGCAATGCAAATTATATTACTTATATAAATTGTTCGCAAATGCAATGCTCGACAAAGGTCACGAGCATAATTTTGATTGTGATGTGGGCAAAATAAGATATACAGGTTCCATCAATTGAACAGTCTATACCAGTATATTGCTATTGGGCAAACGTGTCATATTATACGAGTTACTCATATCCAATACCGATTTAGGCAGGTTTTAGTAATGTGGCTGTACTCCAATATGATAGATTTCAATGACATTTACGGAAAATATTTATATAGCCATATTATTAACTTGTACACATCACAAAACCATATAACATTCATAACAGATGAAAAACAATATTTGATGCAACGAAACAGTCATATATTGTTAGTGTCATTTACTTCATTGTAGCGCAATAAATGTCACGCTCAACCAGAAGTTGACCGATTGTCCAATGAAAGCGACCATCTTGCACACAACCAAGCAACCCATTTTGTACCACACACATCAAACAGTAGAAGAACAATCACGGGGACTTTCAGCTGTTGCATGATGGCGTCATTGCGCTGGAGGAGGATTACCAAACACGGCCGATCCACCACGTTTGGCCTGATATTCTCACGCTGAAGACGTTGCAGGCCATCCGCTCTCTGTAAAAGTGATGGCACCACTTTTCTGCCTCGCACCTTCATCTCACATAACTTCATAAATTCCACTCAAACAATGGCCAGCAGAGGGAATTTCAGTTCCCATGTAGTTTTTACAACATGTTCAGCTGTCAATGACTGTTGCAAATGACTACTTTTCCTGCAATATATTAACACTGCAGGCCTGGGGTAATAGTAATATGTAATAGTAACATTTACAAATATTGAAGTAATAGTAATAGGTTGAGCAAAAACTCAATGTAATAGTAATAGGGAGCAATGTAATAGTAATTGACCTATTACTTTTATATTACTGTTGAACATTTCAATCAAATTTCAAAAACATAACAATTCCATCTGATTAGGTTATAGATTCCACTAGTTTCTCCAGGTTTTATGGTTGCTCCCCCTTGTCAACTTGAGCATGGCCCTCATGAAGTTTTACCCTAGTTTTATGAGCGTTTACATAGCAAGAGACACTGGTACAGTGAGACTGCTGCATTAACTAAAAGGATTAAACTGGGCTTTCACTGCTTTGAAGACAATTCTGCCAAGTGCCAAGTTACCTACTACCCTTTTCAAGTAAGCCTATGGGTTTAGTGGCTGCCACTGCCACTGGGGTTGAACATTAGTGGCTTCAATCTCCAGATCCCTCTGTCTGCCATTGCCGTCTTCAGCTCCTCTGTCTCTAGACCCACATCTTCCTTTAAGCAGTCGATGTAAGTTGCTGCTTGTCTTCTTGCCTTGGTTCTTCCATGTGTCGGTTGCCACAAGATGGCCTTATATGCCATTTCATCCTTATGTCTGTAGCAGTGTCCGGCAAATCTCAATCGTCTTCTTCTTATTTTATCAGTAACTTTATACATTCCACTGTATAGTTCTGTTTGTCAAGTGCTGTTGCCAGTGAATGTTAAATGCGGCTCGAAGCATTCTTGTATAACATGGTGTGCACAACTGAGCCTAAACTACAGCAGATGGGAAAAACATATTGAGCCAATGATTAACTGTCCACCAAGCCCCAAACAGCAGTAGAACAATGTGGTTTAATTAGACTGTAAAATAATCCACTAAGGTATGTGGCATTGACTATTGCTTTTGTCTTTCATTCAAGTATGGTATTTAAATATACAATGGAACACATATGTTATATACTATATATATATTGTTGTAAATATTTAAGATTTTTTATTCTTTATAATACTTCCGTAATGATGATCGATGATGATGATAAAAGTACTTGACATTCTGAAATATGATTTCAATACTTTGGGCATGTGTATCAATACTTTGGGCATGTGTATCAATACTTTGGGCATGTGTATCAATAAAAGGCAAGTTAGATTTTGTTATTCACCTGTCTTCTTTCATTTCTTGAAATTGTGAGTCAAACAACTGTACTTATTGTATCCATGCATACTGTTAGGGATGTCAACACAAGGCGCAGCTAATTCAATCAAACGAGATTCTGTTAAGATTTTGCCGACTTTCAACGTATTTCCACGTAACAACGCATTGATAATAAATTCTGTTTATTTTTAATAAAATTACATCAACATCATTACTATTTTTAGGATTATTGATTTTGCTGCAACTTTAAACGGTTATTACACAAGCGTGCTTTGAAGCTGCTACCCGTCGGGTGATTTTCGTCCGATTGTTTTGAGGGGCACTCACTTCATTGAAAAATGGGCACATGAGCTCGATATCCGACATATTAATGCGATACATCAAATTAAAGGTAATATAATAAACTGTTTATGTTTAGAACGACATTGTAGGGAGCTTAATGTAACGTGAAAAATTACAATGAAAACAACTTTTGTTTCGTTCCAATACTTGCGAAAATGTAAATTTGATGTCATTTTGCCAAGATAATCTATTACGTTTCTACTTTTAAAATACGTAAAGAAAAGCACCATTGTTGGTCCAGCTCATGTTCCCCTAGTGCTTAGAAGACATCCACCCTTCTATTTCGAATGTTCGGATGTTTTCGTGAGCGGCTTCGCAATATCCATCGGCTACTGTTGTTAGTATTACATGATGATCAGCAGAGGGCAGCACCATATCACTGGTTTTTCGTTTAGAGGTACGCATTTCCAAAAAAATGGGCGGAGAAGCCCTGAAGTCCTTTGGACTATATTGTGATTTTGTAATTATTAATGAAATGTTTTTGGTGAATCATAGTTACAGATCATTAAGGGTTATGATGGATGTAAAATGTTTACATGTTTAGTAGTGACTATATGCATGCCAGTGAAGATACACCTGGAAATAAAATATTCGAGTAGACCGTTTTGTGAAGATTGTATATATTAGACTTAGTGTAATTAAAAATACCATTGAATTTGATCCCGATACTCTGCCATTTAG
Source organism: Paraescarpia echinospica (assembly GCA_020002185.1). Classification (NCBI taxonomy): domain Eukaryota; kingdom Metazoa; phylum Annelida; class Polychaeta; order Sabellida; family Siboglinidae; genus Paraescarpia; species Paraescarpia echinospica. The sequence continues at coordinate 57,438,825 of CM034535.1, forward strand.
GCCAATTTCAGTGGTTGTAGAAACCTTGCTGGAGAGTTGATGAGCTGCAATCTCTCATGTAGCATAGTTAAAGGTTGTTTAAGAAAATGTACACACATTTTCTGTTCTCAGCTGTACACATTAGTCACAGTCCACACCGAGGCTTTCATTGTGTTCAACACTGGGACAATGGCAGACAGAGGTAGTGAAATACACAACTGCCCAGGTTCTCTGAATTTGGGAGCTGGCCAGATTCTGCCACAGTAGTAAGGAATCAGGCAAATGTGAAAATTTTGCACTTTGGGGGCCCTGACGTGCCCTTAGAATGATTCAATAAAATACAGATTTCTTGTGAATAGTGGCAGTACCATAAGATATGTCTATGTAAAATTAGAGAAAAAGTTGCTGAACGGTTTCTGAGATATGGCAGCTAACGGCGCATGGCGGACGGCCGACGCAGAGTGATGGCATTAGTCTGTTGGACCTTCGGCCCAAAAAATTGAAAAATGTGAATTGCATTGCTAGCAGTTTCTTGTAACATTATGAAATAATATAATAAACGTGTTCTGACATGTTCTGTTTTAGCAGAATAATTTATACAGGTACAGTAGACAGTCCTGTACTACAATTTCTCGTCTTTAAATCATAATACATATTACTCAGTATTCTTGTCATAGAGTACAATTTTATTAAATAAATGTTATTGTTCAGCTTAGAACAATGGCATAATATATTAATGAAGGAAGTTTTTCATATAACAATTATATTTTTAATAAAACAAAAGAATCACTTCAAAATAACTCGTCTCGTTCTATTAACTATTTAATATTGTTGTATTACCTTATTGTTCCATCTACAAAACTGTAATGAACATTTGATTACTGGGCTACTTAACTTTCATTTGATCGATGATACACTGCTCAGTACAAATTACCTGTATAGTTCACCTTGGTCAATTCATTAATTGATTATTTTTTTAATCAATTAATAAATAGTTTAGTTTATGCAAATCATGTCAATATAAATAAGTAAAATATTACTTTTTGACATATTTGAAAAGAAGGACTACAAATCTATCAGTGTGCCAAATTCCATCGATAAACATTGAACAGAACTGTTTCTATTAGTTTTAATAAAAATATGCACACGTTTTGGTGCCCTTTTCCAGTTCACTGGTACTGTATAAGAGATAGGCTTACAATGTGAATTTTTTATTTTATTTTACATCTTCAAAAATTAATATCTTGAAAAGTACTTCACCGATTTTGATATTGTTTTCACTTTTCACTTTCTCTTGGGTTCTGCCATATGATAAAATATAAAACAACATAAATCTCCAATTTGAAATGACATCCCTAATAATGTGGATTATACTATAAAATGTAATAGTAATAGGAAGGAAACAAAGTAATAGCGATATATTGCACTGCAATGTAATTGACCCCAGGCCTGTAACACTGCATTTTTTAAATTATAAAGCTATACACCATTCGTGACAACTGTGTAAGATTTGCCGTCTTAGAAATGGATATGTTCAGTTGTTGCAACTACTTAATTTAAACTGCTAGGTGTGTTTACGTGCAGCAAATCAACCACAACCTTCAACGATACGTGTAACATTTGAGATTTCAATTGGCGTAGTCGACGGTGCACAAAAACTGTCTTTTAGTAAGTCATAAAAACAGTCCTGAATAAATTATGACTTACTGTCATACGCCCTGTGCGATTAGATGGCAAGAACGCAAACCGGTCGGGCAACTTCGGTGACATCGACGGACGTCAGTTGTGAATTTTTAAATAACCGATTTTCTGTTAAGTACATCGAGTTTGCGACGTACCAATAGCAAGCCAGTGTAAACTACATCCCTTGCACATTTAACGATTTTTGTGATGCCATAGGTATCCTGTAAGAACGACAGCACATTTAGTGATTTATATAAATTTAATAATGGCATGGCTACCGAGTCGGAATCCTTTATTAATGCGACTGGCCTGTTTATCTGCGTGGGCATTCTCACTGTGTGCGATCGTCAGTTACGCCTCCATGCTTCGTAGCAGCATTGGACTAGGCGTGTTCAAAAATTACAAGGCGACACAGACAAGCAAACTTCCTGAACTGAAAGTACGCACCAGCGACAACATCGTCACAACAGCGTCGACGACCACGGCCTCACTTCCATGTGACAGCGAGTGTCGACGCTTCGAACGTCTGATGGCGGAGTGGCCGCGCGATAAACCCAAGGCAGCGTTAGTCTATCTCGTATACCGGATCGAGTACCTTCTACCCTCGATAAAGTCAGTCAGCGATTTTTTTTGTCAAAAGTTTGACTACCCAATTGTTATATTTCACGAAGCGGGCTTGTTCAGTTCGTCATACATACAAAGGAGAGTGGCGTCTTTGGCGAATGCTGCAGCTTGGAACTCATCACGCATTTTCTTCCAACAAGTTGAATTCTATGTGCCGACGTTTCTTCCTAAACCTGTACCGAGAGTAATACCCTGTAGTAACCGAATTGGCTATCGACATATGTGTCGTTTCCAAGCAAAAGGTAAATAACTTGTGATCTACTTACCCTGCAGTATTAATTAACATACTATTATTTAACATTCCTACTTGATATTATTAATATGTACACACTAACAGTAACATTTAGTTTTTCTAAAAAAAAAATTACGATAGCAGTGGTTTAATTAGTAATATCAAGTAGGAATGTAAAATCATTGCAATCATTTAGTATCTTGGAGAAAAACTAACTGTTACAGTACTGTTAGTCTGTAGACATATCTGTTCTGACAGTGACAGTGCCCGAATGCCGCAATAGACTTCGGCGACTACATATATTAGTTAGCAGTCCGACCGTTGCGCGAGACATCGATTGCACGTAGTTTAGTAAATTTGTCCTTGTTTGGTATTTGTATCATGCTTATTGACACTTAAGTCTCTTGTTTCTGCTCGAGCATAAGCAAACAACGTCAATACGGAATCTTCGACAGTCACGAGAGCTGCCAGGAAGAATTCGCGGTATCGGCGTTTTGAAACGAAATTTGCCTTCTAAAATTGAAATTCCGCGACCTTGGAAAACGTATGGACTATAGAATTCCGCGTAATCGACATTTCGAAACGGGATTTGTTTTTTAACGGAAACTCCACAAACTCTGAAAGAGTAGAATCACCAACACCGTAAACGATACTGAATTTATTGGCGATATTTTGAAACAAACATGATTACTCTGCAACGGTATTCGTATTTTTGTGGATTTATGACGCAGGACTTTTAAAACACGCAAGGCAAATTGCTACGAAGTGTCTTGACGCCCGTGGTACCTCGTGTCAACCGACGTAAACAGTGACACGGGCGAAACGCCGAAAGGCGCTAACGTAAACCGTTTCGGGATCGTTGTCTGGCTGTCCGCTAAGCGCATTGAAGCCAAGTTGCTAATTAAATGTAGTTGTCACATCGTTAGATCACACATAAGTGTACATATTTCGGTTTCGAATACAAAACACGAAGAAATAACAACAACCTAGGGCTAGGTTACGCTGGTTCAAAATGATATAGTCCGCGTTTCGTAGTTCTCACAAATTCCGTTGGATGGCGTCATAATAGTTTAATAAAATTACCAGTGAAACAGCATCAGTGCTTTGAACATTCATAACTGTTAATATGATTGCTTGTGTAATTTACATTTGTTAACTTATATATTACGTACTGCTGCATTAGAAACAACCAGTAATTTGTTTTACTGAGTGAGAGGAATTATTTTATTATCTAAATTGATTATGTATAGTTGTTACTGTGTTGCAACTATTGCACAAATAAATGTTGTTAGCCAAATTAACCACTCGGTAAAATAGTGTTATATAGATGCATAGATCATAACACTGTGATCTTTTAAATATTTCACAGAATTTATTTCTCAAAGTTAATTTTGAAATAAAATATTACTTTTCTGAACAGAAATGGGCTTCTTTTCTACTTTAAACAAGAAATGCGTTATTTAACAAGGAAGATGAGTCATTTGACACATAATTTGCCTTTTTCTGAAACAGAAAATATGTCATTTGAAACAGAATTTGCCTTTTTTATAAATATAATTTTGAATCGGAATTGAAACGGAATTTGTCTTTTTGAAACGGACAATCAGTGTCCCTACATTGCCCAAACAAACAGCATTACTTGGGTGAACAAAAAATGCTAACTGCTGCACCTGAGGGCCCACCCGAGACTGCAGTTGACGAAAACGAGCCGAACACCGGCAAACGCAGTGCCGTTGCCACTGACGCCACCTGGGCCTTAAGCGAGAAACTGACACCCGACAGCATATCGCCACAAGGCATTGTGAATGAAAAATATATCGCGCAAACAGTCCTGGGTATAATTCAAACAAATTAGTGGCACTAATATTACATGCCCGATATAATAAAACTTTCAATGCTCACATATACAAGGTTATTTAAATGACTACTATCATATGCACAATAATACAATTTTAATTATTGAATTAAGTTTAGTTTTTATTATTAATACTTACCATGTGAACACATCCGAGATATTCTCTAGGATAATATCTCGCAACAATATCTATGATTTTCTTTATATAACCCAAAACAATTTGAAGGTGTCCTCTTGTACGCTAGGTGGCAGCACCAAGGTACACCTTGGAATACCCTCTTTCTCTTATATACATACAATAGCTGACGGCGTCAACCAAGTAGAGGGGCGGGATAATTAATGTGTTCACATGGTAAGTATTAATAATAAAAATTACAATTAATTCTAAATTTTAAGATTTTATGTCTTAATACATTTACCATGTGAACACATCTGAGATGAGTTTATCCGACAGGCGGTGGGAAGCGTAATATGCACGCTAACATACAATGAATATGTTTAAATTGTACGAGAGCTAGTACGTTGCCTTAACGAACTTACTGACCCGCCACAGAGGGCTTCAATACAAACATGTCGTCCATGAAAGAGCACATGTCACGCAAATAGAAGTCCGAAAAGGTACTCTTAGCTCTCCATGTGCATGCCTCCATGATAGCGTCCATGGGTACGCCTCTAAATGCACCCCATGAGGCTGACAGTGCTCGCACTTCATGAGCTGAGACTTTCGACACTTTTAGAGTCCTAGGATTACTCCGTTCAGACTCATACGTCATCTTGATCAGTTTAACCAGCCAAGAGGAGATCGTAGCTCGCTTGATCTCATCCATCTTCGCTAGCTGATAAGTGACGAAAAGTTTCTTGCGTCCTTTACGGAGGTCAGGACTCGAGGTCACCTTCCTGTAGTGGAGTAAGGCCCTGACAGGACAAAGTTTCCTGTCAGGGTCTTCCCCCACCGAAGTAAAGGCCCGCAGTTTAATGGATGCCGCCACCGCATCCAGAATTTGGTTTTTCGCCACAAAGTCGATGTCAGGATATAGGGTAATTAGAGACTGTTCCTGATTCTGTCGGAAATGAGCAGAATCAAAACACAGCATGTAATTCAGACCGTCTTCTCCCAGAAGCCAACGCCACGAGGAAGACGGTCTTCAGCGTCAGATGTTTTAAGTCTGCCTTCTGAAGTGGTTCAAAAGGAGGCTTTAACAGAGCCTGGAGAATCAAGGGAAGACTCCACTGAGGGAGTATTTTTCGTTGCGGTGGTCTCTCCAACATGAAACTGCGTAAAAGAGCCGATAGTTCCGGGGATTCCGAGAATTCTCGGTGAGACCCATACGCAGAGACAGTCGCACTAATCGCTCAACGGTAACCCTTAATGGTCTGGGGATTCGGTCCTTTCTCATGAAATAAATAAAGGAAGAAATCCGCTAACTGTGGAATAGAGATCTGGAAAGGATCAAGCGCCTGTTCCTCACACCAACCAGAGAAGAGCTTCCACTTGCTATCGTAGACCACTCGTGAGGAGTGGCGACGACCTCTGGAGATCTGGTCCGAAGCTGCTGGTGAAAATCCTCTCTCTTGGAGGGATCGCTTGACAGCTTCCAGGCGTGTAGACACACTGCCTGAAGGGACTGGTGTCTGTGATTGGTGTGAGGTTGAAAGAGAAGGTCTTCCCATAGTGGCAGGTGCAAAGGAAAGTCGACTAGTAGCTCCAACAGTCTGGCATACCAAGACTGATTGGGCCACTTCGGGGCTATCAAAATTAACTCGCATGGATGGTCGTGTAGGATTTTTTCTAGCACCTTCCCCAATATCACGAATGGAGGGAACGCGTAAGCAAACATCCCTCTCCAAGACATCGACAGAGCATCCACTCCGACAGCTTGAGGGTCGGGCATGGGAGAAACCCAAACTGGAAGCCTGTTGTTCAGCCGTGTAACGAACAGGTCTAGATTCGGCTTCCCCCATACCCCAAAGATGGTGTCCACCACTGACTGTTTCAGTGTCCACTCGGTGTGGATGACGGTGTCTTTCCGAGAGAGGATGTCCGCCAGCGCATTCCTCTCCCCTGGGATGTGCTTGACCTGGAGTGTCATATGCAAGTTGTGTGCCAGCAGGATAATCTCCCCGCTGATTAGATACAAGGTGATGGACTTCGTCCCCCCTTGATTGCGCAGATAAGCCACGACTGTGGCATTGTCTGACATCAGCAGAACAGATTTTCCCTGAAGGTCGGTCTGGAACGCTGACAACGCATATTTTACTGCCAGCATTTCCAGACGATTGATGTGCCACGTGGCTTCCAAGGCATTCCAACTTCCCATCGTGTGTTTCGTTTCTAGATGGACTCCCCAGCCCGTGTTCGACGCATCGGTGAAGAGATGAGTTTGGGGGTCTGGAAGATCCAGAAACATCCCCACCCTCGTGAAGGACCTGTTCAGCCACCACGCTAGGTGATCTTGTAACAGGTCGGTCTTCACAGGAACCAGTGCTCTCAAGTCTTTTGACATCGGGGTCCAGTGGGCCAACAGATACATTTGTAGAGGTCTTAAGTGCAACCTGCCAAGGGGAATTGCATCGACTGAATTCAGTAGACCGAGCAAGGATAGCAAAAAATGTGCTGTTGTCACCCTGACCTTCTGTAACCGCAGGATGTAACTCTCGATCTTCAAAATTCTGTCCATGGGAGGGAAGATCAGGCCCACATCGAGGTGATACTCGATGCCAATGTGGACAAATCTTTGAGTGGGTACGAGCTGTGATTTCACCTCGTTGACCACAAATCCTACTCTCCGAATGATCGTCATTAACCAACCTATTTGTCGTGTCAAGCTGGACCTCACCTGATGTTTCAGTATCCAGTCGTCCAGATATTGAATCAGATATAGTGCATGTAAGTGGACAAAATTTGCCACTGGCAGTGTCACCCGGGTAAAAACCCTGGGCGCCGAAGTCAGCCCGAACGGCAGAGCTCGGAACTGAAAAACTCTGAGCCTGCCTTTGAGCTGCAGGGCAAACCGCAACAGATGTCTGGACCTCGGGTGAATTGGCACATGAAAATACGCATCCGTTAGATCGATGCGTACAGCCCAATCCCCCACATGCAACGCATTGGTCACGTCTCTTTTTGACTTCATTTTCAACTTCTCCTTGGTGACAAACATGTTCAGGGGCTTCAGATTGAACACCGGCCTGAATCCTCCATCCTTCTTGGGCACCAAGAAGATGTGGCTGTAGAAACCGGGCGATCTGCTGGGGAAAATAATCTCTTTCACGGCTCCCTTGTCTACCAGGGACTTGATCTCGGATCTCAGAGCTTGTGATTTCTGTGAGTTTCGAGGCCATCGCATAGGAATGGGATCTGTCGAGAGAGGGGGTCGAGACAGCAACTCTATCCGATAACCCTCTCAGACTATTGACTTGACGAAGGAATCCGAAGTCAATTGATCCCATTCCTGAGCGAAGTCCAAAAGTCGAGCTCCCACTTATTGGTTGGGGAGCTGAACACCGTCAAACCCTCGGCTTGAAGCGACCCGCCGGTGTAGCAGATATCTCCCCCCTACCTCTACCCCTGAAGGACCTCTGAGGTGGAAAGCTGGGCTTGGGAAACCTAGTCAGTCCTTGGGTCTTTGGAGGGTATGAATTCTTACCTCACTCCCTCCTCTGTATGTACCTCTGCCTCCCTTGAGGACTAGATGTAGCTTGCGGCCGTGACGGACCACCAAGAGCAGCTTTCAGGATGAACTCCTTCTGTCGGTCTTCTGAAGCTACTTTCAGCGCCTCTCCAGATTTATTGCCGAACAATTTTGGTAGGCAAATTGGTTGGTCTCGCAGGAACTGTGTGGTATCCTTATCCAGCATAGTGTTGGTAAGGATGGATTCCCGGCGTACTGTTGCATTACTACCCAAAGTCGAGCCTGAATCTGGCTTGCATGGTTTAATGCAATCCCGGAAGACGATAAAAGTTTGCGTACCTCCGCGACCTTCTCGGGAGTCAAGTCCCCCGCGCCGAGGATCACCAGGACTGTGGACATGAACCAGTCCACGTGGTTAAGCACACCAAGACTTGCTCGTATCATGGCCTCCCAGTCTCGCAACTGAGCAATTTTCACAGGACATGAAGCACCGTCTGGCTTGCCTCCACTGCGTAGCGCTGCCGCATTCACTGACCACAGTTTATTCGTGAGTACTCGCTCCTCCGGAACAATTTCTAGGGCATGCCACACTTTGTAGTAATCCGGCTTGTAAAAGCGAATTGGTGGAGAAGTCAGGGATATGTGTGAACCCCAACTTTGGGCCCCTTCACGGGCCTTCCCTGGTTCCTCCAATGGAAGGTGCGCCACACCTCTGATGGCATTGTTAACAGTGCGAATAGCACTGGACAACAGTTCCGACTGTGGGAGCGCCGGATGTCGGTCCTCAGTGACGACCTCTTGGCAGTGCTGAAACAGTTGGCCCCCAAAAGTGGTCTCCTTTTGTGGGGCCGGAACTGCTAAATTGTTCCATTGTAGCACACAGTTCAGTGTTCGTTGATAGCTCGCACGCTCATTCTCCGTACCCGACACAACTGGAGTTGAGTGGGAACCAGTCGCTGCTAGTGACCTGACATCAAGTGGTTCAGTCATTGCCTCATGACTTGTCGCATCAGAAATCTTGGGGCCTTCCTCAGACGTGCGCCAATCCCGTGGCTCTCGAGGAATCTCCTCCTCAGAAGAGAAATTGTCAGACTGTCCAACGTCTACGCAGAAGGCCTCAGACTCCTCCTTCTCCTCCGGTGCCTTTTGGGTGGCATCCAAACGAGCCATAAGCGTGGCCTGAGTGTGTTGCATCTCCCGCATCATCTTTAGGAGCTCAGAAGACATGTGGTCTGACCTCGGGGTCCTTTCCCTCGCCCTCGAGTGTCGTGACTGCACGATATTGTCATCATGCCTGGAGACATGTCGCGTGCGTGACCTGTGACGTCGTCGTTTGTTTTGACTGTCACGAGCCTGATAACAGACCCCTGCCGAGCCTGAGTCCGACGAGCTATCTGTCATCAGACACATAACCACGAGACCCTTTGTTCCACTTACAACGTGCGTGATTACGCATAGACACGCGCGTTCGGTTGTTCCGGTCAGGTGAAAAACCACGTTTTCTGCCCTTCGGTCTGTTGTGGCTACCGCGTCGCGCAGGCCAAGTGTCCACCACCTGTCTCTCATACACTGAACGACCTCTGCGATCAGGTGAGGAGGCGGACCGGTCACCCATGGACCGATTGATCTCTACCGTACGGGCCCCATGTCCCCTGGTAGTAGCCTGCGTCACACGGCCTGACTGGCCTCTGCAGTCAAGCGAGGAAGCAGAGTGTGAGGGTTCACTCTCTGACCCAGTGACCAGTACCTTACGGGCCCCATGTCCGTGGTAGGGTCTTGCGCGTCATGCCCTGTTGAGGTAGACTCTGCTACTTCAGAATGACTCAAAGTGGTCTCTGGGCATATAGAATGGTTAGACATAGCCATTGCCCAAGATTACCACACAATTAAGTATATGGTACACTGTACAATAATTTACAGTGTACCGCTGGAAAATATACTTAATCTGATTGACAGAAACTAAGGCTGGGGAATGTAGTACAAATAAAAAAACCTTTATAACTGTGGCTACACCTAGCACAATATATAACTTACATAGACATTATTACTACCAACTGAACGTCACAAAGTAAACGGACACAATTAGGATGAGTGCGCAATCACTCCCCAAAATCGCCCGTCCGTCACTGAATAACCGTTATCAGGCCGTAACAGTTAGCGTCGCCGTGCAGGCACTCGCCGGCGCAATAAACACCCGCCAACCACTAACGAGGGAGATCATTAGTACGAACTAGTAACGGTAGTATCAGGGCAGTAATAAATATAAAAACAGTACGTTGATTATATTATAATGCAAACAGCACAAAGGAATTGCCTAGCGTCGCAAGTAGTGTCGCTACTACCGCGACCAACGCAGCGTAACTCTACGCTTCGTAAGCCGCAACTTCGCAAGGCCGTAAACAACACAACTCACTACACGTGCACAGTCGGTCGTGGTAGTATTGATAACAACACATAACAATTCAGACACAATATAATCCCGATAGCGGAACTAGAGACAGGAGAATCGGCGCGACTCAACGCGATTCACAATTCCACTGACATTGCAGTGTCCTGGCATGTCCCCACAAGCCACGAAGGGACTTTGGAGTTGGGACCTGGTAGCGATCACGCCACCCAAGCCAAGGCTTGTTTACGTCAGTTCAAAGTGGCATAAAACGTGCCAAAGTCCAAAATTACACAACTGGCGAACTGGTTGCGAAGTAACAATTATCCTTTTAGCTAATAAAACAGCAATCAACACGAAATAAACACTATTAAAACTTAGCGTGAAAATTCGCGAGTGACTCGCCGTCAGCCATAGAGAATAAGAGGATATTCCAAGGTGTACCTCGGTGCTGCCACCTAGCGTACAAGAGGACACCTTCAGATTGTTTTGGGTTATATATAGAAAATCATATGGTGCGAGATATTATCCAAGAGAATATCTCAGATGTGTTCACATGGTAAATGTATTAAGACATAAAACAACGGATTTGGGGCACATAAAATTTCAAAAAGTCACATAGTTCTACCTGTGGTGTGCCTGAAGGGCACATGCATATCTTTTTCCAGGGCGATCCATGAACACCCATACCTGTAAACAAGTGATTGATCAATGAAGATGAATTTGAATGATCAGGAAGCCCTGCATCATAATAAGGGATCCATGGGCAATTGTTGTGTAATATAAGCAGATAAGCTGATGGGCAGCAGAAGTAATCCCCAGCTGAATCACCTCCCCCAGCCAGAGGGGGTGGGGATACTGATGAACAAAGGCTACCAGGCCCAGGGTCTGTACTAGACTGTAGCCAATAGCAGTGTGCCATAGATTATGCAAAATAAACAGATAAGGCAACCTGGGGACCGTTTCACTAGCATTTTTAAGAGCTCTTAAGCCCCATTTTGCTCCATAAAATCGAGTGTTCTCCTTACCTAGGAGCGAAAATGAAAAATTGCGTTTCACTAACAATTCATCCAGTCCATAAAAACGGTCCTAAAAATGCCAATTTTTATGACGACGTTACACCACTCTTTAACTATCATAAACAGCTAGAGTTTATTAATTGCGTTTTAATTTGGGTCCACTGTCACGCAGAGAACCAGTTGTTGTGCGTAGCGGTTTACGGCTTCGCAAATGTGTAGGTTGTTGTGACATTTGTTTATAAATTTTGAACAAAGTTTAAGTTGTATCTAACTTAACCTGCGCATTACTACCCTTTATATTACTATACTCGATGGCACAATTTCGGTTTAAGTTGTTGGCGCTCTCTACTCTCTTCAAAACTGAAAATTGTCAACAACGACTCTCCCATAAAAATATAGCAGAAATATTGTCCTCTGTGATATGTCGGCGGCTTCTCTAAGATTTCGTTTTAATTTTTCGCACAGTGAACAAAAAGTCACACGTTGTTGACAAGTGGTTGTAGGGCCGTATTTTCATACACTTTTTGACAACTGTTCAATCTCTTGTCAAACTGTGTCAACTGTGTAGATTATTGCTTACTATGATGGAAATATCGCTCTTTGTCTTAAATAGGGATGTCATCAGACGGCGCCGCTAATTCAGCCGGATGAGTTAAGATTTTGCCGACTTTCAACTTGTTTCCACGTAACAACGCATTGATCATAATTTGTTTTTATTTTTTGAATAAAATTACATTAACATAATTAGTATTTTTTAGGATTATTGATTTCGCTGCAACTTGAAACGGTTATTACACAAGCATGCTTTAAAGCTGCTACCCGTCGGGTGATTTACGTCCGATCGTTTTGACGCGGCCCGGCTTCGCGTTTAAGGGCACTTACTTCAACGAAAAATGGGCACATGAGCTCGATATGTGACATATTAATGTGATGCATAAAATGAAAGGTAATATAATAAACTGTTTATATCTAGAACTTCATTGTAGTGAGTTTCGTGTAACGTTGTGAAAACTTATAACGAAAACAACTGTTGTTTCGTTCCCATACTTATGAAAATGTAAGTTTGATGTTGTTTTGCCAAGGTAATCTATTACATTTATATTTCAAAATACGTAAAGAAAAGCACTATTGTTGGTCCAGCTCATGTGCCCCTGGAGCTTAGAAGGCACCCCCTCCAATTTCGAACGTTCGGATGTTTCCGTGAGCGGCTTCGGCAATATCCGTCGGCTACTGTTGTTAGTATTACATGATCACGGTTTTTTTCGTTTAGGGGTACGCATTTCCCAAAAAAAATTGTACGTGAGACCATCATCCCACACACTTTTGTTACATACAAGTTAAAGCTAATTTAATACATTTATTACATCCTGCTAGCAGTTTCTTGTAACATTATGAAATAATATAATAGATGTGTTTTGATATGTTCTGTTTTAGTATAATCATTTATATAGGTATAGTAGACCTGTACTACAATTTCTGGTCTTTAAATCATAATACATATTACTCAGTACTCTTGCAATAGAGTATGATTCTATTAATGTCACGTTATTGTTCAGCTTACAACAATGGGATAATATATCAATGAAGGAAGTTTTTCATATAATATATATTTTTAATAAAACACAAGAATCACTTCAACATAATTCGTCTCGTTCTATTAACTATTTACTATTGTTGTATTACCTTATTGTTCCATCTACAAAACTGTAATGAACATTTGATTACTGGGCTACTTTCATTTGATTGGTGATACACTGTGCTTATTGCAAATTACCTGTATAGTTCACCCTTGTCAATTAATTGATTATTTTTGTAATCAATTAATAAATAGTTGTATCGTCTACAAAAAATAACACATACTAATTGAGGAAATCCTCAGCTTTCGATTGCTATATTACACACTATGACCGTTGTAAAATAATCATCTTGTTAGTAATTAATTAATGTCGTTATATTAATTCATTGATTAATTAATTAATGTATTGTTCTGTCTACACAAATGGTATGCATACATTGAATGCTGAACAAGGCAGTTTTAATTTGCTATATTATACTGATCACTACAAAATGTTATTTTTGTCTATTAATTAATTAATGTATTTTCTGTCTACTAGAATTGCCGGTGTCTATTGATTGATGAGCACTTCAGCTTTTATTTTTTGTATTACATGCAGTAATCACTAAAACAGTCATCTTGCTTTTAATTAATTTCTTATATTAATTAATGAACATATTGTTCTGTCTACACATAGGGTATACATATATTAAATGCTGACCTGTGTAGCTTTAATTTGCTATACTACACACTGATCACTACAAACATGCTGTATTGTTCTATTAATTTTAATTAATTAATATTGCGTCCAGTCAACAAACAGTTACACTTTCGTTGCTGAGCTTCCCAGCTTACATTGGCTAAATTAAACATGATATGTGCAACACAATGATGATAAACTACAATTTAATTACAAAATTTCCCTGAAAATCCTGCTTATATGCCAACACAAATAAGTAAAATATTACTTTTTGACATATTTGAAAAGAATCTATCAGTGTGCCAAATTACATTGATAAACATTGAACAAAACTGTTTTATTATAGTTTAAATAAAAATATGCACGTGTTTTGGTGCCCTTTTCCAGTTCACTGGTACTGTATAATAGGTAGGTTTACAATCTTCAATTTTTTTTAAATTTTACATCTTCAAAAATTCATATCTCGAAAAGTTCTTTACCGATATGATAAAATATATAACAACATATCAGCAATTTGAATTTTTCAATGACATCCCTATCTTAAGAATAATTTAACGATCACGTCAGTGAAACGCATTTTGAAAATACTCCGTCAGATTCTATTCTAGGATGGATTTTCCTTAAAAGCTTAATATGTTAGTAAAACGGTCCCCTGGGTCTCAGGCTGAGATCAGCAGGGAATACACTAGCTACCAGTGAACAAAGGCCAGAGGCAGAGTGTAATCAAGGCTTTTCAAGGCAGCAAGCCAGGATTCAAGGATATCAATGTCTTGAATTTGGCTAGGTGTAATTCAAGGTTTTCAAGGATTTCAAGGCCCAGTGGCAGTACCGACCCTCCGTATAGTCCAGTGGCCAAAATATGGTCATGTTGGAACAAATTTCAACAAAAGCAATTCTTGCAGTTTTGAACACTGATCTATATAATATGGATAGGAAGTGCAGAGCTTCCAAGTATCCTGATTTGGCGGGAGATCTCCCGATTAGACCTGAATTTTGACAGAATCTAGAAAATCTCTCAAACTCCCGAAATAGACTACAAATCTCCCGATTTTTTCCGAAAATTTATAAAAACTGCACAGCAGTCCACGAGTGCTTTGCTGGCGTGCAAAATCAATGTTTCCTATGCATGCTACCAGTTGGCGTTGCAGATATCACCAAGTTTGCTGGAGTCGGTTGGAAAGGCGACTCACCTTTACAACACCATGTTGCAGAAGCAATAAAGTGATGATTGCTTGGCGATTACAGTCTTTTGTTCATCTAATTTTTCATGTTTTGCACTATAGTCTAAACATCTACATTGTTAATGTTGTAGGTTTTGCTGGTATATGTGTGTTTCAGTTTAGGTGGCTTTCGATAAGCGTTCCTTTTTTAAATTACCGGTAAAATCTCCCTATTGTGTTTTGATAATATAGGGAGATGTCCCTATTTGGGGCAAAGACCGTATATCAATACAAGACGGTTCAGCGCGCGCTATTTACAATGTTCGATAAAAGTACGTAAGCAGTTCGTCCGCCATTCTGGAGGTGCGCCAAGCCAGACCACACGCGCGCAAAAATGCAGTTGTTAGCATTTATTATTTCTGAACATTTTCAATGATAACTTCAATATTTTAATTATATAAGAAGTGGTATAACCTGATTATTATTCTGGTGAAACATGACGAAGTTCAGATGGCTCAATAAATATTTGCAACGTTTCTACATGATTTGTTTGCAAATTTCATTATTTTGAATTGTGATAGGTAAACAGTTCAACGATTACGTTAATATCTTTCATTTTATATGACGCATCACAGCTTGGTGATTATTCTGATGAAATGAGGTGACTGAATAAATACTCTAACATCGCGTGCTGCGGTCCCGCAGGCGCATGCGCTTGCCTTCCGAATGGCGGACAAAACGTTCGGTGTAGACTGCCATTTTCTCGCTCAATGACGCACGCCTCCTGTCCAAATAGAGGCTCCTTGATTTTGGGTTCATTCAACTTGAAGGTGGTTATTCAGAGCGTAACGTTAAAAGGCTGGCTTGACGTGAAGCCAGTCCACCATGTTGCTTTTCCCATTGTGACGTATGTAGTATAGGCTTTGCCGCCGTATTGCATCACCTTGGTTATGATGCATAGCGTCCACTGAAACGCTAGGGTTTGATCACGTATCAATATCAGATATTAATATCATTACTAGCTCTAGTTGTAGTTGTTTCCAGCGCTCGGAAACGTCCTATTAACCGACTACAGGAACCGATGTAAAAATCTCATTCGACGTGTGCTTCGCATCAGACTGATACAAAGTTAAAGGAAATAAAAACAAGGCATTAGTTAAAATCCGTTTATCATGTGTACACGAAGTTTAACATTGTATGTAACATTCGAGAATATAAAAAAATACGTTTGTAGCATAAATTAGATTTTAAACCCGTCTGTGTAGCGATTCCCGCGGAAAATAATTTTTTTATGAGCTAGGCGATCACGTGGTATCTTAACGTCACACATGACTCACACTCGCAGCAGGCCGACCCTTTCTATGCATTCAGAGCATGTTTACATGGATAATGTTGGGGTCGAAACGAGCGTCAGAATGAGTTGTTATGCAATAATCCGATGTAATACAAACACTAGTCATCATAGAGGAACAAGCAGTTATCTTACGGTTCCGCATGAATCCAATTTTATTCAAAACAATGAATGCGAATAAGCCTACAAGTCGACTAGGTATCGCCGAGCTTGGGCTCGTTTTCAGAATGCAAGATAGATTTTACATCGTCATCGGTGCCGCGTTTCGCCGCCGCGTTCCGCAGTTTAGAGATGCCGCAAACTGTCAACAAAACGACACATCACCCGCTCGACAGCGTGATTCCCTTGATTCTCCGGTCCCAACAAATCAGCGAATTAAAAAACGCTAGCCCCGTGGATACAATTACACGTCTTTTGTGCAGTTTTATCTTAAAATGGCATATTATGTAAAAAAAAGTTTATAGGGAGTTCTGGAAAGTGATATGTAGTGTATGGGATATGTTGGCTCGCTGAAAATTTGTATTTTAAACATGGAAGAACTCAGAATGCAACTTTAATATCACATCAATGCACCTTGTAGACATTTCCGATTTACATATCAGTCATCATCGAACTTTAAATTCATGGCTGCTATTTTGATTACTATGAATTTTCAAAATGATTGTGGCATTGGATTCCTTATATATATTAAATGTATACAAATATTTTTTTATTTTATTTGCATGGTGATAATTTTTAATATAATTTATTCCTATTTTTTATATATATTTACTCCACTAGTTACAGCACGTATAGAGGACTGTTTAATAAGTCCTGAGAGGATTTCAGTGGCCGGTGGAATATTGATTTGGTTGTTGTATGGTTGTTGTATTGAAATAAAAATTCCTGAAGAGCCCCCATGTAAGTTTAAATTTCTTTTGGTGGGGTCTTTAAACATCTATTTTGTGATGTCATATTAAAGGGTCCCAACATTACATTCAGAGAGATAACTATCTCATGCAGCGAGGAAGAACGTAATATGTACAAAATGTGTGAAGTAATGTGTGAAAATATTATGATCTTGCATTCTAACTTCCCCAGGCGTACATGGGCATTACAAATCAAAATGGAAAGATTTGGTTTAAAGGAAATAAAAACAAGGCATTAGCTAAAATCCGTTTTCCATGTGTACAGAAAGTTTAATATTGCATGTAACATTCGAGAACATTAAAAAAATACAGAAAAATACATTTGTAGCATAAATTCGATTTTAAACCCGTCTGTGTAGCGATTCCCGCGGAAAATAAAATTTTAATGAGCTAGGCGATCACGTGGTATCTTAACGTCACACATGACTCACACTCGCAGCAGGCCGACCCTTTCTATGCATTCAGAGCATGTTTACATGGATAATGTTGGGGTCGAAACGAGCGTCAGAATGAGTTGTTATGCAATAATCCGATATAATACAAACACTAGTCATCATAGAGGAACAAGCAGTTATCTTACGGTTCCACATGAATTCAATTTTATTCAAAACAATGAATGCGAATGAGCCTACAACTTGTAGTACAAGTCGACTAGGTTTCGCCGAGCTTGGGCTCATTTTCAGAATAATTATATCGAATGCAACCAACGGGAGATAATGTACACCAATATACATACATAGCAAACATATATCGTATCCAGCTACAGAAAGTAACGTGTAAAATCTCATAATATCACTAGAATATTGATGTATGAAGGAGAAGTTGTACAAGTTATCATAACAACTGAAATCAGTCGGTGAATTTCTGCCGGCTCCGATAGCTCACTTGGTAAATGCGTTGGTTCATTGGCGTTTGTTTTACAATCGGGCGACGCCGGTTCAATCCTGACAGCATGCAAACTATTGATTTTCTTTACACCTTTTTTGTTTATGTTTTCACGAAGTAATATAAACCAAATCATTTAGTATACTATGATGCACTGTTTGTAAATATTTTTTTAATTTTTGTAGTAATTATTTATTCGCCACAAATGAAAATATGGTCATTATATATAACGATGTTTCTAAATTGTATTTATCCAGACAGATCACAATCTTTTTCACATATATAATTACAATATATTACTGTACAATATATTTACAGTTAATAAATTATATATCCATTACATTATATTTGTTTGGATAAATAAAATTTACAAACATCGTTATATAATGACCATATTTTCATTTTTGTGGCGAATAAATAATTACGACAAAAATAAAAAGTATTTACAAACAGTGCATCATAGTATACTAAATGATTTGGTTTATATTACTTCGTGAAAACATAAACAAAAAAGTGTAAAGAAAATCAATAGTTTGCATGCTGTCAGGATTGAACCGGCGTCGCCCGATTGTAAAATAAACGACAAGTAACCAACGCGCCTACCGACTTGTAGGCACATTCGCATTCATTGTTTTGAATAAAATTCGATTCATGTGGAACGGTAAGATAACTGCTTGTTCCTCTATGATGACTAGTGTTTGTATTTCATCAGAATATTGCACAATAACTCATTCTGACGGTCGTTTTGACCCAAAAGCTATACTTGTAAACATGCTCTGAATGCATGGAAAGGGTCGGCCTGATGCGAGTGTGGGTCATAAGTGACGTCACATCTCGGCATCCCGAAAAGCGCGCCAAAAATATGCATATTCGAAAATGTCCGGATGTACAGCATTAAATGTGGAATTTCTAATTCATTGATTTTTTTGATTGTTTTTGGCTTGGTGGAAATGGAAATAGATAGCAGGATGTAATATAACATGAATTCAAGCCATAGATGTTTTTATTCCCTTTAACGGATCTCCCTCGCTGTTTCGTTTTATCCATATAGGTAACACAATTCATACAGCAGCCTGTTGTACCTGTACAGGATAAGTCGCCAGTCACTAGGAAGATTAATTCCTGAGACATATCATCTGGGACTTATATTATCCTTAATATATATCAACGATTTGGACGATGACATAACAAGCAATGTGTTGAAATTTGTGGATGATACAAAAGTGCTTAGAAGAATTAAACGTGATGGAGATAGAAAGCATTTACAAGATCATCTTGACAGGTTGATCAAATGGTCTGAAAAATGGCAAATATTGTTCAATTTTGGGAAATGTAAATGCCTCCACACAGGACATGGAAGCGAAGATGTAGAACACACAATGGGGAATACTGTACTAAGTACTAATGTAAAAGAAAAGGACTAGCATAACCATTAGTGCTGATGTGAAGGTTTCAGAGCAGTGCGGAATTGAGGCTTCAAAGGGAAATCAAATCATTGGATTAATTTGACAAAATATAGCGTATAAGGAAAAAGAACAAATAATACCGCTGTATAAAACAATAGTTAGCCCTCATTTAGAATATTATATACAAGCATGGAGGCCATATCGCAAGGAGAACATGCCTGACTGTTGTCCCATAAAACCATTTACTCGTGACGTAGCTCAATCGACGTGGATTGTTGTTGACTTGACAAGTGTGCCATTTCGCTCATGGGGTGTGGCCGTACTATATGCGATTTCATTGGCTATTGGATGCTCCGTGTCGGATGACAACAGCGCAGGTTGGATCCCCAGCATCCAGGGGTCGCTGCTGCTGATTACGTCAGTGCCAGCCAGCAGTACCCCGTGGCTGATCGCTTTGCGAAACTCTGAATTTAAGCTCAGCCTATAAAATCGCTCACTATATCAGCGGATCTCAGCAGGTCAGGCGGTCATAATGAAACTAATTTCAACCAACCGTGGCTCGTACTACATGCAATGTTTAGGAAATAGAAGCCATTATTCGAATACACAATACCGCTCAGCTGCTCGTGCTAATGAGCAAATGGGTTATATATTGGGATTCCCAGAAGTCGTTTATCCGTCTTCAAATTGGGGCGGGTATTTGCGCTGTTCTCACGGGTGATGCAGTCGCGACTGGCGAAGTCAATTACTAGTTTGACTCGGCTAACTTCCGCACATCGCGTAGGGGATCAGTCAGGGCTAGTTTTGCATGGCAAACAGCCCTGGCTTGCGAGGGTGATCCCCAACAGACATCAGATAACTCATTCGACAAGACACTGCCGTACGGCATTGCCTGATAGTGTATCGGAGCCTTAACGAAAGAAAGCTATTCCAAAACACGTCAACATTTAAAAATGCCATTACAGTGGAATCAAGCATATTTCAAGTCAAGTCGGAAGACTGAAGTGTGTTTACTTGTATGTGCAATATTATTGTGTGTTGGCATCGTTTACGTCAACATGCTACATGGTGAGGTTGACGTTTTCTATAGGTACAAGGCTACACAGTAACAAATTTGCAAAGCACACACAAGCAACAACATCGTCGACGACCATGGCCCCAGTTCCATGTGACAGCGACTATCGACGCTTCCAACGTCTGATGGTGTGGTCGCCGTGTGACAAACCCAAGACAGCGTTTGTCTACCTCGTACACCGGATCGAGTACCCTGTACCCTCCGTAAAGTCAGTCAGCAAATTTTTCTGTCAACAGTTTGACCACCCAATTGTTATCTTTCACGAAGCTGGCCCGTTCAGTGCGCCATGCACATGAAATGATTCATGAAGTGTTGAATGCTGCACCGTGGAACTCGTCGCGCGTTTTCTTCCAACAAGTTGAATTCAAAATGCAGACGTTTCTTTCAAAACCTGTACTGCCCCAAATCAAATGTCGCAGCAAAATTGGCTATCTACATATGTGTCATTTCCAAGCTAAAGTTAAATACCTGTTATGATCATCTTTCATCGAGTAATTATGGTGGGAACTATGCGACATTGAACTTACCATTTTTAGTCGTGTTTTACAAAATGTTTATATACTAGCATCAATTCCTGCATCTCATCAAGGAAAAGGTAAATTCTTATATAGCGAGGTATCAAGTCCATAGAGCTATTCAATGTGTTTTGCACTTCACCCTTGACAGTCTTACGTTAACAAAATCAACTTCTGTGAGAAGCATTCAGCCCATCTCAGTTACTGTACAAAGATACATGTACTAATATTCATATCCACCACTTGACGGCAATCAGCTCCCAGAGTAGACCATTAGTGCTAACGGACAGGAATGCCTGGACCAAAATGAGTGCTTTTGTAATGCGGGGTAACAATATGTCATTCTTGAGTCCTTAATCTTCAGTCTCCTCTTTCTCCCACTGGCCACAATGAGTCCTTCATCTTCACTGTCTCTTCTTTCTCCCACTAGCTCCAATGAGTCCTTCATCTTCACTGTCTCCTCTTTCTCCCACTGGCCCCAATGAGTCCTTCATCTTCACTGTCTCCTGTTTCTCCCACTGGCCCCAATGAGTCTTTCATCTTCACTGCCTCCTCTTTCTCCCACTGGCCCCAATGAGTCCTTCATCTTCACTGTCTCCTCTTTCTCCCACTGGCCCCAATGAGTCCTTCATCTTCACTGTCTCCTCTTTCTCCCACTGGCCCCAATGAGTCCTTCATCTTCACTGACTCCTCTTTCTCCCACTGGCTCCAATGAGTCCTTCATCTTCACTGTCTCTTCTTTCTCCAACTGGCCCCAATGAGTCCTTCATATTCACTGTCTCCTCTTTCTCCCACTGGCCCCAATGAGTCCTTCATCTTCATTGTCTCTTCTTTCTTCGACTGGCCCCAATGAGTCCTTCATCTTCACTGTCTCTTCTTTTTCCCACTGGCCCCAATGAGTCCTTCATCTTCACTGTCTCCTCTTTCTACCCCTGGCCACAATGAGTCATTCATCTTCATTGTCTCTTCTTTCTCCCACTGGCCCCAATGAGTCTTCTGTTCCCCGATACATCACTCCCGTCTATTCCAATTAGAGTGATTTTCTATATTATTGCTTTCTGCGAGGTTTACAGTTACCGTCGATGTGTGTACTAGGCCGTTTACACAGTCTCACATCTTTATTACAATGTTCTAAAATAACCACAATTAAAACTGAACTGAATCTTTGTGCACAATATGGATTTTGACCTGAATTTTGATCTAAGCTCACCCCAGTGTCCATGAGTTTATTGATAAAAATTTTGAAAGTAATACATCTAGAAGACTATACATGATGTGTGTTTCTGTGTACATCAGGTGTGTTCGAGCAGCCGGTGATCAAAGAATTAGAGTACATGTGGCGGCTAGACGACGACTCACTGCTTTTGTCTCCCATCACATACGACATTTTCCGCTTCATGCGCGACAGCAACCTCGACTACGGTTATGTGTGGCGCCATCTAGATGCCACAATGTGCGTGATAGGGTTGTGGGAGGCAGCCCGTGAGTTTCTACGCGACACAAACATCAAGCCAACATTCTTTGACAGATGGAATGAACCGTATCTCTTCTACAACAACTTTGAGGTGTCAAAATTATCAGTGTGGCTGTCTGCTGATTACCGCCGCTACGTTGACTACATCGACAGGAAGGGCGGCATCTACTACCATCGGTGGGGTGACGCACCCATCAAAGGCATTGCAGTGTCAATATTCATACCAGAAAAGCGCACGCATTTCTTCACCGACATTGGCTACAAGCACGGCAGCTTTGTGAATGGTGAGACTAATGCCCAACAAGTTGCCAGGTACAAAAAAAATCACACAATCATTTTGTGAAATTTAATGTTAATTTGAACTTCTTAACTCGAACATTGATCAGGCTTCATTTTCCCAAGAAATTAACTTAAAAAAATTGTTTTTAAAGGGAGGCAATCTGATCATTTTCATTGTGAAATCATGTTACATGTATGTGGTATAAACTATACCTGATATAATGGACCGACTGCCAAAATGTGTTTGAAAGGGAAACAAAAGGCAACTTAATTCAAACTAACCATTCACAACTACAATCAAAATATTAATGTCAGGGGTTTACTCAGAATGTGGTCTCAAAGTAGAAGATTCAAATTAGAAACTGAGGCTTGACCAATAAACAACCAATAAGTGAGCAGCGTTTATTTTACAGCGAAGTTGCTGCATTGTCATTGTTCCTTGGCTAACTGTTAATGCATTTCATAGCATGTGGCTTGGTGGACTTTTAAAAGGATGGTTTACAATATAACGTGATTCTGCAACATGCGACACTGTTCCGCATGTGTTTGTAGCAATACTACACTGAAGAATAAACAGCTGAATCTTTCCCATTTTCCTATGACTAGATCAGAACTGAAACAATAGATCCATAACTGAGGACGGACTTGGTGGAAACCTTCGGACTATAATGAACAATTTTTGGTTCATTTTTAAGAAACCTGCTTTGAAATATATAATATATATATATCATGAGTTAATAGGACAAGACCCGAACACAGTTCGCACAGTTAATTTTGGTTTCGATGTTGGTCCCAGGAAGGATAGGCCCTATCCGCAATGAATTTGATATAATACTTACTATTAAAATATGTTGGAGCAAAACTCGAAGTCACGGAACATTTTACTGTCACAGAATGTTCTCTATTGGATTATTGTTTGATCTGTCGCCGTTTTTGTTTGTCGCTGTCATGACCTATATCAGTGCCCCCATATCCGTTATTATTATAATATAATACTTAATAAGTAATTTTATACTATGTGTCAACTAAATTTTTCGGTTGGTAAGGGGTAGCATAATTATCATTTGAATGCATTCTTTTGTGTTATGATTGCCATCATGTCTCCTCCCAAGACAATCAATTTCAACATCAAAAAAGGGTTCATTAACAGACATTTGGGCAGTTAGTATGTTAGAAAAGATCAGAGTTTATACTGTGTTTAACATGATCTTACGATAAAGCTGAATGGACTGCCTCCCATTAAATAGTGAGCCTGTGTCGTTTCTGAAAAGGCGGGAATACAATAGGTATCTCAAATATTGAAAGAAAGTTTATGTTCAACCAGACCCAATAGTGGTTTCTAGATATTTTGCATGTGTCACCAATCTGACATTTGTGGTGTTTAGATATGGTATTATCTCAATAAGCTGCCTCATGGTTTTAAATGCCTTGAAAGTTGGTGATACCTTGTTTTGTTCATATTTGTTATTGGTTAAAATAGAAGAACAGAAAAATAATGCCTGTATGATACGTCATATATTGTACAGTAGCACAATAAGAATTCGGTGTGTGTGTAATTACTTTCACTTTGTTTCCATTTATCAAAGGACTAGTTGCAACATGTTAAGCAATCATAAAATTACATACAATATCTTTCCTTGGTAGAAGCCAGTGAAGGGAAGTTCTTATATAGCACGGTATCCAGTCCTTAGGACTGCTCAAACCGCATTACACTTTGCTCCCTGGAAGATCTATTTATTTGAACATCACCTCAACTTCTCTGGAAAGCCTTCAGCCATGCTGCAATTACTCTACAAAAATATATATCACATCCTAACACCACAGTCTATAGTCAGTTATTTGTAATACAGTGGAGAATATCAGTCTGAGTACCCACTGGCATATCACCACATCGAAACGTGGAAATCTGGTTGAGCCAATCATCTTTTTGCCTTTCTGGTATAATTGGCAATTTTTATTTGGACCAATCGTGGCTAATATTACATGTAATATTCGCGAAGTAGAAGTAACTAACAGAACGTGCACTATCGTGGAATGGTCTGACTGGTAATTATTGGGATTTCCTGGAGTTGTCCTTTGACATGGGCATGGGTGTCTGCATGGTTCCCATGATAAGAATCGTAACTGGTAAAGACACACACTAGGCTGAAGTACAAGTTACAAATGATTCAGTGAACTTCACTGCACAGGCTGTCTGCCAGAGGTAATCAACTACCACCTCAGGCTTGCAATGATGATTCAAACATGGATTATCTTGACTGAAAATTATTACACCTACAGCACCCCATATGAGGGGAGTAAGAGCTTACCTTCACTGTAGAGTGGAGCGGCGCGTCTAACAAGCTGGTCCGCCAGTTCAAGGGAGTCGGCAGCAGTCACCTGCAGCTCACGCGTCAAGCCCATCAGTAACACACGCATCAGTGTGTTCTCATACACGGGTACTTCACACACCAGGCGTAGCATCAGTCTACAATCGGAATACATTAGAGTACACACGCATCATTGTGTTCTCATACACGAGTACTTCACAAACCAGAAGTAGCATCAGTCTACAATCGGAATACATTAGAGTACACACGCATCATTGTGTTCTCATACACGAGTACTTCACAAACCAGAAGTAGCATCAGTCTACAATCGGAATACATTAGAGTACACACGCATCAGTGTGTTCTCATACACGAGTACTTCACACACCAGGCGTAGCATCAGTCTACAATAGGAATACATTAGAGTACACACGCATCAGTGTGTTCTCATACACGAGTACTTCACACACCAGGCGTAGCATCAGTCTACAATAGGAATACATTAGAGTACACACGCATCATTGTGTTCTCATACACGAGTACTTCACACACCAGGCGTAGCATCAGTCTACAATAGGAATACATTAGAGTACACACGCATCAGTGTGTTCTCATACACGAGTACTTCACACACCAGGCGTAGCATCAGTCTACAATCGGAATACATTAGAGTACACACGCATCAGTGTGTTCTCATACACGGGTACTTCACACACCAGGCGTAGCATCAGTCTACAATAGGAATACATTAGAGTACACACGCATCATTGTGTTCTCATACACGAGTACTTCACAAACCAGAAATAGCATCAGTCTACAATCGGAATACATTAGAGTACACACGCATCAGTGTGTTCTCATACACGAGTACTTCACACACCAGGCGTAGCATCAGTCTACAATCGGAATACATTAGAGTACACACGCATCAGTGTGTTCTCATACACGAGTACTTCACACACCAGGCGTAGCATCAGTCTACAATCGGAATACATTAGAGTAGACACGCATCATTGTGTTCTCATACACAAGTACTTCACACACCAGGCGTAGCATCAGTCTACAATCGGAATACATTAGAGTACACACGCATCAGTGTGTTCTCATACACGAGTACTTCACACACCAGGCGTAGCATCAGTCTACAATCGGAATACATTAGAGTAGACACGCATCAGTGTGTTCTCATACACAAGTACTTCACACACCAGGCGTAGCATCAGTCTACAATAGGAATACATTAGAGTACACACGCATCATTGTGTTCTCATACACGGGTACTTCACAAACCAGGCGTAGCATCAGTCTACAATCGGAATACATTAGAGTACACACGCATCATTGTGTTCTCATACACGAGTACTTCACAAACCAGGCGTAGCATCAGTCTACAATAGGAATACATTAGAGTACACACGCATCATTGTGTTCTCATACACGGGTACTTCACACACCAGGCGTAGCATCAGTCTACAATAGGAATACATTAGAGTACACACGCATCATTGTGTTCTCATACACGAGTACTTCACACACCAGGCGTAGCATCAGTCTACAATAGGAATACATTAGAGTACACACGCATCAGTGTGTTCTCATACACGAGTACTTCACACACCAGGCGTAGCATCAGTCTACAATAGGAATACATTAGAGTACACACGCATCATTGTGTTCTCATACACGGGTACTTCACAAACCAGAAGTAGCATCAGTCTGAACAATCAACATATGCATTAAACTACACACATACACCAGCGTGTTCTTAATCACACACAAGGAGTTGTATCACTATCAGTGTATATAATTAATGCACACTTTAGAATACACATACAAAATATCTACAGTAATTCACACACTTAATGTCTTAATCAATTAATCTGCTATGCAATGGACCTTGTTATTCATTTTAATGAAATACAGAATTCCTTCTATACATAAATTTATTAGCATGCTGCTTTTGAAACACATAAATTAGACTTTAACTCCCTCCGCAATTCGTGCTGTTTAAGTTCACATCTGCAGTGGGTGAACAATTCAAGCTTTGTGCACCAGCTTTAGTAAGAGTGTAATTTGTTAAAATCATCGACAGCATTGTTTTTTATCTGGGGAACATAGGAAAGCATGGACAGCCTTATAACATAGTATAAAGTTGGGCCACTTGTAAGTTTCTTGTTCGATGTCGATGGGCCCTTTTGAAACTAACCTAGTAGTTTGCCCAACGATTGCATCTGAACTAAATAACCCATTTTCACTAACAGGCTACAATGCCGTAATGGATATGAGATAAGTTTGGTGTTTCTGGAAATTATTCTATAACAAGACAAGTGAAATTATTGCAGAAGCAGTTTTATGCATGCTATGACAGCATTCTGTCACCCTGAAAAAGAGGAGGTGGACATGGCTTGGCCATGTCTAAAACATGAGCAACGACATTCCAGCAAAATCAGCACTGACCTGGATGCCAGAAGGAATTAGAAAAAGATGCAGACCAAAAACAACTTAGCAACAAACAATAGAAGAAGAAATGAAGACTGCTGGGCTGACCTGGGGCACAGCAGCAAGGAGAACCCAAGACAGAGGGGTCTGATGAGATCTTATGTGAGCCTTATGTGCCACGGCATGAAGAGGATAAATAAGTATGACAGCATCGAAACATAACACTTACCCTCGGTCAACCTCCGGTGGCCAGTTGTCCATCTTGTAGTAGTATTCAAACTTCTCCATAAACAGCGTCTTCTTCAAACTGTCAGGTAGCAAAAGTTATGTAGTGACCGTCTGATTTTTAGTCATTTACAAAATTAATCTTAGACTAAGCGAAATGAACCTATTTTATTACCAAACTCCATGAAATGAACCTTTTTTATTCCCAATCTCAATAAAATATACTCTAAAAATAGTGCTTGATATTTAATAAATGTTTTAACCCCCTCCGTCACCCTGTTGTTGAAGGCCCCTTTTGGTCGCGCTCTTCTGTACATTTTCTGCAGTTTGTTGTGACACCTAGTGGCTCTGATGACGTCACCGCAGGCACTGCCACGAAGCATGCCCTATTCTTTAACATGGTAAACGGCAGTGTGGCTTGTTGTTTCAGGCTGTACATGATATTGCAACAACGGAATGTAATAATTTTTTATATCACTGTAAAGACACTGTCTGAGCACTACAAGAAACGTCTTCCAGACTGAACCATGTCACTAACTAGTTCCTACAATAATTATTATTACTATATAAACAGCCGTATCCATCAATGTGCGGAGTATTGTACATAAAAATGACGTAGAATGTAGTCCAGACAGAGAGAGAAGCAGTGAATGAAAGAAAGTAGAACTGACCAATGGATGTAATCAGCCGACTTGCAGTCGAACATCTTTGGTACAGCCGTATGCAGCCACCAGATGGCGTCACGCTGTATTGTGGCAATCTGCTTCTGGAAGGTTCGCAGTTGCTCGGTATCTGAATCGTGTCAAGTTGGAGTTTTAGCTCAACTGTTGCATAGAGCTGTTTCCTTCATATAAAGATCTCTCCTCAATCAGATGTTTTGCTTGTCATGTTACCAACAAATTTCACAAATAAATTGAACATATCTAGTATGTATGCAATAAGACACACAGTCATCTGTATAAATTTGTTTTAGTTAAATCATTACGCAAAAAATAAATAACCAGGTCTGGTCAAAATTTAGCAAAAAATTGTGGTAGTGGTCCATTTTTTCACAAACTGGGCAAACAGAATAGATTCCAATGACACACACACCACAAACATTGATTATGAGGCATCCTAACCTTTGTGACACCCACGGGCCGTGGCTGTGACTGCCTCTCTCACACTTGGAGTGATACAGAGTAACTCTGTGAGAGAAATGAGGTCTGTGAGAGACAGAAACATCCGGTCCTGAAACACACAGGGGCACATAGCAAGGAATGAAACATCAAACTACGGCTGCAATAAATAATTAATGCGTGTATTCATGAAAATATTACTACTGTGATTTGTGTTGCTTTTTTCTCTCTCTTCAACTGCACAATTTGTTTTCTTTTTGTTAAACTTGTACCATGGAATTACATATGTATTAATGTACTGAGAGGGAACATCAGCTACTTGTGGCTTAATACCCTCATTACAGAAACTATAACAAGATATATAAAATATGTTCCATCGAATGCATTGTACATAGTTTTCTATGATAAAAACCATCACCATCAACTCAATTGTAAGAAATATTTATGATTTTCTAAAACCTCAAACACTCGTTACCCATTTTCTGATATAATTTAATTACCTCATATGTTCCTAACAAAATGTCTGACGAAAAGTCCAGACACATTTGTATTACTGTGAATTAGCATTCTCTAATACATAAAAAACATATATTTATTTTTTTAAACTTCTTTTGAAAAACTGGCTGGTAATCAGGTAAAAACAGAGAGCCACTACATAGTGTAAAAATTAAATACATGTTCAACATTTGATACCAATGTTACATTTCCCAGGACAACAAACAAACACAACAGTTTCTTATGTATAAAGTAACATACACTTCCCAAACAGTTGCTATTCAAACACACACATGCACGCACACACGCACGTGCACGCGCACACACAAACACACGCCCAGTGCTGCTTAGATAAAAGCTACAACACTTAAAAGAACAAGTAAAATAAAACATACAACAATTAACAATATATTATTTTTCATTTTAGAATGATGTTATAAATCCGTTACCTTTAGTGGGGGTTCTAGGGAGTGGAAATCCCGTTCTTCCATAAGACCGAGGGCAAACTCATTGAAGTTGAAGTCATGCCTGGCAGCCTTCACAATCTCGCGCAAGAGAGCACGCACTGCGCGCAAGTAATCGTCTCGGTTACACAGCAGATCCTGGAAGATGTCTGCCAGCACCTGCAGACACCGTAAACACAGTGTAATAATGTAACAACATTATCTCAGTGGAACACAAAGGGGAGTAACCATAATAAAGTGTAAACACAATGTCATAAAACATTACAGTGTGAACACAGAGTAACATACATAGTATAAAATCCATATTTCAATGTAAACATGATTACATTGTAATAATAACACATTGGACTGTAAACACAAAGCTGTCGTCTGAACGTGCTGCTAGACTTTAACAATTTTCAAACTATTCTGCTGCCTTATAGAAAAAGCTGACTTTTTACTGACCCATATTTTAGTGTCAATAAAAGTAGTAACAGCGGTTGAACCTGGCTCACAACTATAACAGATGGCATACTAACCCTGGCCGACAGTTCGGGGGAATGGTTGAACATGGTTGAGAGGAGAGACATGTTGTTGGGATTGCGAGAGTTGGAGAGTTCGTTGTAGATGGCATGCATCATGAGAGTCTTCAGATTGTCTGGGTGCTGATTAAGCAGCTCTCTGCAACAAACAGATTATTTTCGTACAACACGTGACAGATCTCCAAATGGTCAACATGTGATCTAGTCTTATCCACAGTACACCTAGATCCTCCCATTTTATGAAATGTATCTGTAGTTTCAGAAGTAAAAGGTTCTTACATAGTGCAGTATCCAGTCCTTAGGACTGCCATGAACACTTTATTCCCTGGCAGAACTGGTCAATCGAACACCATCTCGACTTCTCTGCCGCAAATACTGTGCAACTGTACAGCTATTCTATTGTACTCAAATATGCATTACTGCTACTGAGAATGTCATTTGTATACAAATATCCACCTATTCATACATAAATATCCAACACTGTCTTTAGCCAGGTATTCATTCTTAGAGCTGAGTGAACTGGAGCAATGTGGAGTGAATGAACTTGCCCAAGGTTTGAAACAGCAGCAGGAGGAATCAAACCACTACGTTACCACACCATATAAAGTAGCCGATAGATCTGGCATGTCATGGTTTACCAACCGTAGCGTCCGTACGTCACAATCAAACCACTACGTTACCACACCATATAAAGTAGCTGATAGATCTGGCATGTCATGGTTTACCAACCGTAGCGTCCGTACGTCACAATCAAACCACTACGTTACCACACCATATAAAGTAGCTGATAGATCTGGCATGTCATGGTTTACCAACCGTAGCGTCCGTACGTCATAATCAAACCACTACGTTACCACACCATATAAAGTAGCTGATAGATCTGGCATGTCATGGTTTACCAACCGTAGCGTCCGTACGTCATAATCAAACCACTACGTTACCACACCATATAAAGTAGCTGATAGATCTGGCATGTCATGGTTTACCAACCGTAGCGTCCGTACGTCATAATCAAACCACTACGTTACCACACCATATAAAGTAGCTGATAGATCTGGCATGTCATGGTTTACCAACCGTAGCGTCCGTACGTCATAATCAAACCACTACGTTACCACACCATATAAAGTAGCTGATAGATCTGGCATGTCATGGTTTACCAACCGTAGCGTCCGTACGTCATAATCAAACCACTACGTTACCACACCATATAAAGTAGCTGATAGATCTGGCATGTCATGGTTTACCAACCGTAGCGTCCGTACGTCATAATCAAACCACTACGTTACCACACCTAGCATGGATCTGGCACCGGTTTACCAACCGTAGAGTCCGTATGTCATAATCAAACCACTACGTTACCACACCATATAAAGTAGCCGATAGATCTGGCATGTCATGGTTTACCAACCGTAGAGTCCGTACGTCACAATCAAAACTTATGCATGTGACCCCCATCAAGCTTTGCCTTGCAAACAATGCTGACAAATATGAGCAAATTATGTGCATTACATTACTATCGCGTTTGACATTTGCTGCATACAGTTCTCATATATACAACATTGCCCAATGTTTTTGTCATAAAGAAAAACAGTGAAGCAAAAATTTCAAAAAAACATGACAGAATGTCTGAAAGCTCCATGTGTGAAGCATCCATTTTTGATGACTTGACAGACCTTGTTACTAGGCAATAAGTCACGTGATGGATAGTTCAACTGACAGTTCATTCTATATTGGGCAGGTTCTCCTCTGTAGGACTAACCTGATGCAGAAGAGATGATGATTGATGAGAACTTTGGTCTTGAGTCGTATCTTGCTGATCTGACTCATCACCTCAACATCCTGTTGCGAGTGCTGGTCACAGTTCATACACACGGCCATCAGGAGGTCCTGGGCTGGACGGGTCAACTACAAGCACAGTTCATACACACGGCCATCAGGAGGTCCTGGGCTGGACGGGTCAACTACAAGCACAGTTCATACACACGGCTATCAGGAGGTCCTGCACGGGTCAACTATAAGCCCAGTTCATACACACGGCTATCAGGAGGTCCTGCATGGGTCAACTATAAGCACAGTTCATACACATAGCCATGAGGAGGTCCTGGGTTGGACAGGTCAGTTACAAGCACAGTTCATACACATGGCCATCAGGAGGTTCTGCGCTGGACAACTTCAAGCACAGTTCATACACATGGCCATCAGGAGGTTCTGCATGGGTCAACTATAAGCACAGTTCATACACATGGCCATCAGGAGGTCCTTGGCTGGATAGGTCAGTTACAAACACAGTTCATACACATGGCCATCAGCAGGTTCTGCGCGGGTCAACTACAAGCACAGTTCATACACACGGCCATCAGCAGGTCCTGGGCTGGGCGGGTCAACTACAAGCACAGTTCATACACACGGCTATCAGGTCCTGCACGGGTCAACTACAAGCACAGTTCATATACATGGCCATCAGGAGGTCCTGCGCTGGGCAACTACAAGCACAGTTCATATACACGGCCATCAGGAGGTTCTGCGCGAGTCAACTGTAAGCACAATTCATACACATGGCCATCAGGAGGTCCTGGGCTGGACAGGTCAATTACAAGCACAGTTCATACACATGGCCATCGGGAGGTTCTGCGCTGGACAACTTCAAGCACAGTTCATACACACGGCCATCAGGAGGTTCTGCATGGGTCAACTATAAGCACAGTTCATACACATGGCCATCAGGAGGTTCTGCGCGGGTCAACTACAAGCACAGTTCATACACACGGCCATCAGCAGGTCCTGGGCTGGACGGGTCAACTACAAGCACAGTTCATACACACGGCTATCAGGTCCTGCGCTGGGCAACTACAAGCACAGTTCATATACACGGCCATCAGGAGGTTCTGCGCGAGTCAACTGTAAGCACAATTCATACACATGGCCATCAGGAGGTCCTGGGCTGGACAGGTCAATTACAAGCACAGTTCATACACATGGCCATCGGGAGGTTCTGCACTGGACAACTTCAAGCACAGTTCATACACACGGCCATCAGGAGGTTCTGCATGGGTCAACTATAAGCACAGTTCATACACATGGCCATCAGGAGGTCCTTGGCTGGATAGGTCAGTTACAAGCACAGTTCATACACATGACCATCAGGAGGTCCTGGGCTGGACAGGTCAGTTACAAGCACAGTTCATACACACGGCCATCAGCAGGTCCTGGGCTGGACAGGTCAATTACAAGCACAGTTCATACACACGGCCATCAGCAGGTCCTGGGCTGCACAACTACAAGCACAGTGCATACATATGACCGTGAGGAGGTCCTGGAATGGACGGGTAACCAATCAGGTCATCAAAATGCACAGCTAGAGACAGAATGGGATGGAGAAGTTCCATGGCAGCTTTACAGGCCATGAGGCCTGAGCGAGACAGGTAACTTGTGGACCTTTAAAGCGCTCATATGTTGTTTCCTGTGGTTGCTATACACTGCGCCATACCTTTGGGTTCTGCAGCCACATCTCGAGTCTCTGAGCTGCCATGGTGCGTACCTCACTGTAGCCACAAGCCACAGACATCACCCGCAGTAGGTTGCGTGAGCCACCATCCATTGGCTGACGGCGGGTCAGGTGATCTCTCAACAGATCCAACACGTTCGTCTCGATGCCCACTTGCTGGTATGTATATCTACAAGAGGAACACGTAAACTCATTGACATCACCGTGTTAAAAGGAGGCATTAAGAGGGGGCAGTCTGTTCCTAATTTTTCTTTTATTAATTAGTATAATATTCTTAAGACTATACTATGTTGTAGGTATACTGCCCACCAAACTGTGTTTAGTAAGCCTGTAACAACGGTCGCAATTTGAAGGTACAACTACGGGTACATGTTCAAATAGTACACAAAACATCCAGTTTCAAAACAAGCTTTATTGGCAATATGGCTGAGTCAGGCTGAATTAACTACTATACCCTTTTAATGTTCAACTTTCCTCATGTTCAACAAGCAAACCTCCTGTTACAAATTACTATGCCTGCTAATTCTGGGTAGAGACTACGTCCCTATAAGTTATTAAAAATGGTTGCAAATTGGAGTAATCTGATTTTCTAAACAATATATTAAGTTTTGTTTGGATGGAAGAAATTCAGAAACAATATATACCCAAAACATCCAAACCCTGACACATTCTTTTGTGTCAACAATCACATATTTGTACGTACAAGAAAATGTATACTTATTCACTTTCATACGTTTGAAGTAACGGTGCTAATAAACTTCACTTTAGAGTGCAGCCAACCAATAAAATAGCCATCATCACATTCTCTCATAGCAGAAATTAAAATGTACATATGATTACAAAAATTATATTGTGAATTATAACTTTATTAAAAAAATTACTTGTGCAGACCTGTGAACCCAATCTCACAGCTTTCAGTATCCTCAAAGCTATTTTCAGTATTCCTGCTCTAAACTGCTGAAGTCGCGTACATTTCTTCGATGGCTTTGTTGATATTGATGGATCGACTTTCCGCTTACTCGAATCATCATTCCTGTCCATCATTATCGTCAAAATGGCAATCCGTTCCCGCGGGTTAAGATTTTCGTTGAATGTTCATTACCGGGCCTAATGCTTGGCCTGATAATACGGGTATTCAGTGCGTAGCATGCGCATCAGTTCGTTTTTAGCTGTTAGTGGACAAGTGCAAACTTATCCAAAAGGTGGCGCCACATTTTCTACAAGAAAAAATTATTGTATTTTGGGACCAACGATTTCATAAAACAAAACTAACAAATCCATATTTTCGTATTCAGCATTCGATTCCGTAACAAATACGGAAGAATATGGAACGTGCACAGGTCTGCTTGTAATAAACTGTCAACAATACGACCAAAGAACACACCTTTGTGAACTTCTATCAATAAGCTACACTTGTTACTTTAGTAGTGTAAATATGTAATTCACAATGTATCTGTATGAAAAACCTGCTCAAAAGTGCCAAAATAAATCAAAAACATGTTAAATGGCTAAAATTATAACACGTTTTAAAAAAGATATGTAAATATAGGTTAAATATAATAAATATGCTGACTAAGGGAGCAGTGGACTGACCTTGGGAAGACAAAGGAAGAGATATCGTCACTGAGGGAGGAACTGGGTCGACTACTGCCATTGTCTGCCGTCGAGTCGACACTTCTGTCCTCGTCCTCACCAAAACTGCTTGTCTGAGATGGACTCGCTCCTACAACCAGGGTCAAAGGTCAAGTCATCCACATTCCTTGTTTGGATGTGTGTGTGGAGAAACTTCTTTGGTAAATACTACTTAAGGGTACCGATACTTTGGTCCCCAGCGTACGCATCAAAATTGATGTGTTTACCATATAATCTAGCTATATACTATATAGCTTTTCCTCTTAGATGGCACTTTCATGGATTAATTTACGACATCCTTGGTAGAAAAATAACACCATTATGTTTTTCAAAATTCCCAGTCGTTAAGGTTTTTACTGGTTAAATGGACGTAAAGCCACTGTTCATAATGTTACGCATATTTTCTGAAATCGACCCGAGGACCACCAATCTGTTTTATGTCACTTGTGCTGACATGAACAAATTTACTTTACCTCATAAAAAAAGGCTGGCCTGTCATTTCTATGACAGCAGCACCGTAACCATGGCAACACATACCTGCTGAGACGGGCTGATCAACCTTCGTGTCTGTGCTTACGGTGCTGCGAAACTTTGTGTTGAAGGCTGACTGAACGTTTTGCACAAACATCTTGCAGTCCGGCCGGTCGACCCACACACGTTCTCCCAGCGAATCCTCCAGTAGAATCTGCAACACAAGTAAGCCATGAGACAGTCGATGATTGGTTGATTCATACTTCCAATCAATTACCCAACCTTACCAATTACCCAATTATGCCACCAGTGACTTTCTTTTCACATACAAGTAGTACCTGCCTTCAGCGACCCCTCTG
This sequence comes from Paraescarpia echinospica, assembly GCA_020002185.1. NCBI lineage: Eukaryota > Metazoa > Annelida > Polychaeta > Sabellida > Siboglinidae > Paraescarpia > Paraescarpia echinospica. The sequence continues at coordinate 57,475,081 of CM034535.1, forward strand.
ACCAGCGACCACTTGCTATGTAGGGACATTTTTTCAATGTCCCGATCATTTTTTAACGGAAATGTCCCTTAGATTAACGACCACCTGCTGAACGCGGACAGCAATATTTTTTGGTTGTATGTCCCTGCTAAGGCGGACAGTATTAATTAATTTGATGATTTTTCGTCGAATATCTTTAGAAAATGACAGACAAACAGAGTGTTGACAATGAAAACACCAGTAACATTACCCGTGTACCCGTGTACCCGTAGCGACCATCTTGTTTTTCTCACTGTAGTCCTTGTGTTTGTCCACACTACCTAGAATTCCTTTGATGATGCTTAATAAACTGCAGACCAAGTGAATATGGAGCAAGGTATTGTTTATTTTGCACTGGCATCAATCACATTTGCAGATGCCAGCATGGCTTCTACCTTCAGCTTCATGCCTCCAGCCAGGCCAGAGGCTTCATCTTGGTGTTGCCTTTTGCAAAGTGTAAATTGTAATTAAAATTCACAGATATGATGTATACAAGATTCAGATCAATTGTTTTCAAAGCGAACTTTTACTTTCTGACCTAACCATGAAACAACCATAAAATTATTCTCAGCTAAGCCAAATGGCATGATTGTAAAGCAGTTCACCAGTGCTTGGAAAAGATGAACTGGGTGCTAGCGTATGAAACAGTGGATTGCATTATCAAGTGACACACAACTCCTGCATTCATGAATCTTTCGAGATTTGATGAAAGACGAAATGAGATAATTATCGATTGTACTTGTTCAAATTTTTAATGTTTAATAAACGTTTGCGCTGACTATATCAACCAATTTCAATATTCGGTTGCTCATCTCCAGATTATTATTTTCTATCTTGTAGGTGGCAGCCAAACTCGTGAACTTACGAATTAATTACAAAGTATTTTAGCGAAGGAAAATCTAAATCGTTCGAGAATACCAATTTACACAATGTTGTACTTTAGTTTTCTGCGAGAATACAACACCAGGCCGATATCATCTTGTAGGTTAGTGGCAGTGCGCGGTTCCAGAAAATTACAGATCGCAAGTGGGAGTCAGGCGAACTATGTCGGGCAGACGATATTACTCCAAGACCAACTGTTTATTTTAGTACATCACATTAATATAGTGATCATAAATATGGAATAGGATTTCTACGATGTCCATGTACTGAAGTCTGAACTCCAGCACCAAACTGCCCGTCCCTCCGATGAACAGTCACATGCAATGTCGGGACAGTTGTGCCTGGATATAGATGTGTCCGCCGAAGACAGGAACTATTGTAGATAAAATACTCTGAAAATTGGGTCAAAACAGGATCAGTAGTTTTTATAATATGACAGTTAATAAAATATGACATTACACGAGGAATGTGGCCCCATAAGAAATGTGTAGGGACATGATCAAACTGTACCACATACAGTATATATCCATGCGCATATAAAACAGTAAAAAGGTAAGGTTTTATATAGCACAGTATCCAGTCCTTAGGACTGCTCGAAGCACTTTACACTTTACTCCCTGGCAGACCTGTTCAATCAAATACCATCTCAACTTCTTTGGGAAGCAGTGCAGATCTGAACCAGGATTTCAAAGTTATTTCTTTACAGTGGATATTATTGATATCGGGAGTCCTTATCCTGTACGTATGTTAAAACTTTGCCAAATACATAACACATCAGCATCACAAATTGTACAAAACTATATCTTACACCTATATATATATATATATGCAGTACCACGACCACTAGAGGGATTGCTCACCTTGACGAAGCTGTCGGGCCAGTTCTCCTCGTCTTGGAAGGCAGCCATCATGACATTGCAGGTGAGCACGGACACGAGGGCATTGCCCTTCGCCTTGAAGTTCATCGACACATCTCTCTTGAGTAGGCTACAGAACGCCTGCAACACACAGTCCACTCAACAACTGTTTCACAGATCTCATCTATCAAATCATAAGCATATTAAATAATCACATGTGACGGTTCTGATATTAAAGTAGATTTTGGCAGTATGGGGTTATGAGCATCAAGGTAAAGGGCAACAGTCTTACACTGATACAGCATCAGTCATGTTAGGCAATTTCTTAAATTACGGGTAGTTGAATTGATCTGCCAAGGCTTTTATGCAGGATCAAATTTTTATTAGACCAAAAGTGTCCCGATAGATGTAAACATTCACACACACGCAATCCAATCATGCATAAATATATATATACAGGGGTATACAATAATACATGCCTACACGGGTGTGACACACATTTTAAAGCATAATGGACATATCAATAACAGTGAGAGTCAATAATATTTGCCTCACAAAAACTAGGACACCCCAGTCCCCAGCTCAAATCTCCCCCCATCCAAAACAAACTCATCCAAAAGGCGGGTGGACCATGGATGGCTCTTGATAAAGCCATGAATCTACCCAGTGAACCCAAAGAATTTGTACCCAAAAAACTTATTATATAATCAATCATCGAGCGGTTTGGCCAAACCAACGATTGATTATGAAAATCAAACCGATTTGCAGCATTAATCAGTGTCAGAGGGTCAAAGACCCTCAGGCTTTGTAAGAAAACCTCAGCTGTAGGAGACATGTAGGAAATGCAACAATAAAACTAATTTCTGACATACGTAACGACCTCGTTCCAAAGAATGCGAGTCTGCTGAGAGTGACTTACTTCAATAACGACCTCGCTGCCAAAGAATGAGGGTCTACTGAGAGTGATTTACTTCAATAATGACCTCGCTGCCAAAGAATGAGGGTCTACTGAAAGTGACTTACCTCAATCAATAATGACCCCGATGCCAAACAATGAGTGTCTACTGAGAGTGGCTTACCTCAATAACGACCTCGATACTAAAGAATGAGGGTCTACTGAGAGTAACTTACCTCAATAACGACCTCGATACTAAAGAATGAGGGTCTACTGAGAGTGACTTACCTCAATAACGACCTCACTGCCAAAGAATGAGGGTCTACTGAGAGTGACTTACCTCAATAACGACCTCACTGCCAAAGAATGAGGGTCTACTGAGAGTGACTTACTTCAATAACAACCTCGCTGACAAAGAATGAGGGTCTACTGAGAGTGACTTACTTCAATAACACCCTCGCTGCCAAAGAATGAGGGTCTACTGAGAGTGACTTACCCCAATAACGACCCCATTGCCAAACAATGAGGGTCTACTGAGAGTGACTTATTTTAATAAAGACCTCGCTGCCAAATAATGAGGGTCTACTGAAAGTGACTTACTTCAAAAACGACCTCACTGCCAAAGGATGAGGGTCTACTAAGAGTGATTTACAGTCACTAACTTCAATAACGACCTCGGTGCCAAAGATTGAAGGTCTACTGAGAGTGACTTACCCCAATAACGACCCCGTTGCCAAACAATGAGGGTCTACTGAGAGTGATTTATTTTAATAAAGACCTCGCTGCCAAATAATGAGGATCTACTGAAAGTGACTTACTTCAAAAACGACCTCACTGCCAAAGGATGAGGGTCTGCTAAGAGTGATTTACAGTCACTTACTTCAATAACGACCTCGGTGCCAAAGATTGAAGGTCTACTGAGAGTGACCTACCTCAATAACGACCTCGTTGCCAAACAATGTGGGTCTACTGAGAGTGACTTACTTCAAAAACGACCTCACTGCCAAAGAATGAGGGTCTACTGAGTGACTTACTTTAAAAACGACCTCACTGCCAAAGAATGAGGGTCTACTGAGTGACTTACTTCAATAACGACCTCCCTGCAAAAGAAGGAGGATCTATTGAGAATGATTTACCTCAATGACCTCAAAGCCAAAGAAGGAGGGTCTACTCAGAGTGACTTACCTCAATAACGACCTCGCTGCCAAAGAAGGAGGGTCTACTACGGGCGAGGTGCATGAGAGCGAGGTAGGTAGCGGGGTCGGGCTTGGCGCGGTTCATCTTGAGGTACTTGACCGCCCCACACAACAGAGCCTCGATTTTCTCGTCGTCATTGCTGTCCTCAGCCTCATTCACACAGCTGAGGAAGTCTACCGGGTCGACTGCAAAAACATACAAGATTGTTATCGCTGGTGACATGTCAACATATACACACCAGACTGTCAACACTGATATCATGTCAACCAAACTTTCAACACTGGTGTCAGTGGTGTGTCACGTTGGTGATAATTGCTGTCATTGTTATGTTACTCCATGGGTAGGTGTCAGCTAATTTTTTGGGGATTGCTAAATCAGCATGCTATCACATAGCACCATTGTCACTCACCGTTTCAGAGTTTCAGTTCACGTTCAATGTCAACATCACTACAAAGGACTACAGGTTAGCACTGTCTCATAGCAGATAATATTAGAATGTATGAAGTCATATTGCTGCATATTTATATTTTGACACGGACAGTGAAATTTGTCTTCTGCCAAAATTACAAGAATTCAATGGGAACACTTTCAGAACCTGTAAAACTAGCAATGTACTGTCGCCATACCTTCCTTGGCGAGTTCTTCATACAGATACACCTGCACTGTGGGAGAGCCACGTCTCTCGGCATCCCCCGGACGGCCGAGAGGGGTGAATGTCTGGGATAACTTGGGTTTCTTGGAGGTGAGCCCAAGTCCAGGCAGGGAGGGAGAGTCTCGCTTCAGAGGTAGGCTCACTCCCGACGAGAGGGCCTTCCGTGACTGACCCACAGATGACAGCTTCGAATCTGTCTTGGAACCTGTAAATCAAAAAGTAGAGTGGTCAATGATAGCAATGACATAACATAGCAATGATGTGACATCATTAGACAACTTGGGTCGGGCCAACCTCTGTTATGACAGGCTCTTTTTTTAAAACTTCTACAGAGTTAATTTATATTTAATACATCCCAAACAAAATCAGGTGCTAATGTTTTTTAAAATGTTGCTGTGTCTACATGACAACTTGTGGTTTCATAAGATGTTATATATATTACTTTACATTTGAAGAACGTCACTTTAAAAGTGGTAACTGGGTATGGATGCCTAAGCCTTATCAGTTGTCACCGAATGTAAATGACGACACTGACAGCATTTCTAATTTATTGTTGCTAACTTTGAAAACTGACAATTAAACAATATAAAAATGTTGTCTGTCATAAATGAAAGTTGTCCCTGGGTCTAGTGCACACTGCACTGCATACAGCAGGCATGGGGTAATTAATTTTAAAAGTTAATGAAATAAATAAATTTATGTATTCTGGTGACAGTAGTTATTTAAAATGCCCTCTTATAATTGTACGTGTGACTTACCAAGAGCTATGAAATCCCCTGGTGGCTGAGGAACTGAAACAAGAACACAGTTCAGGTAGGGAGTCTAGAAAACAACTACCGGGTACATGCAATAACAATTACAAAACTGGCCATATAATATCACGCTCACAGACTTTTAGGGAATGTGTTGTAATTTGCTGGTAAAAATGTCTACATGTCAACACAATTGAGCAGCGTTTGACATAACTGCGGGCCTACGGGCCCGTGAATCTTCTGTCAGGCCCATTACTGCCACAAGTCACAGGCCCGATTGGCCTGAGTGGTTTTTGGATATATATATCTCACATTAATGGAGAACAAACATGAATTACAAAACGTATGGCAAGAGTGGAACGAGGCGTTCTAAAAAAGGTGCTATGTTCTGGCAACCGTTTCACTAACATTTTATGAGCTGCCAAGCCAGATTTTGCTCTATAAAACCGATTTCACTCAGGGGACATAACAGTGATCTTGTGTACTGAACATTGTCAACACGAGGACATGACACCGTTTCATGGAAATATGTCTTCAGTGACATGGCGGCAGTTTTTTAAATTTTAAAGCAATTGTTAAATTCAACAAAAATTACAACAAACTATGCTTAACCCGTTTCAGTGCCACAGAGCCGATTACCAAGAAATGCCATGCAGCCGACTGCGCCAGTTTCTTTTTGCAACACGTACCGGCATTGGCTGGTGTCCATGACACAATTTTAAACTGACCAATAAGATTAATCATTACAAAAGGGAGATGTTTTATTATTACATTTAGATTTGTGCTAGTTTTATGGCGAAAACACACTGGAAGTCGTAACCAAAAAACACAATTTCATACGTTTACCACGCAAAACGCATCGGATGACAACCTAAGCACATATATTAGTGAAAGTTATGTTGTGTCATCTGACTATTACGTTTTTCAACCTAAATAGAAAATGATGTCCTTTCCGGAAATGGATAGTTTAGTCTAAAAAATGGCTTAGCATTTCTTGTATGTCAGTGCAATTTTGGCTGACACTGAAACGGTTAATGATGGTGGTCAATATGTGAATTCGAGCAACAATTATATGCGTTTGTACTTCGTATATGAGTGCAGTGAAAGATGTGTACAAGAGAGTGCGAATGCAAGGGAGAAGGAAATTAAGGAATCACGATGGATGGGAATATAATTGTCACGAGGTGCTTTGACCTACATGTCAGGATGTGTCACATCGGATACTGGTGATAGTATTCACAACTCGAGTCAAGGATATCTGTGATGGCAATGTGGCTTTTTCTTGAGACTTACAGACAGACCATCGTCATTCGTGCTCACTTTCCTCGTGGTTTTCCCTCTATCCAAAATCCAGCCCTTTCACAGCGACCCCTATTGCTAGACTCCAACATTGAGCTATGGCCACTGCTTCTCACTAGGTGGCGTTACTAGTCTAAGTAAGGGAACTATAAATCAATAATAAAATTAAAATAGCGTTATGGCCACCCATGACATAATCAAATGTGTTGACAAACAATATACACAGTACTGCCAGTAGCATGATTAGTGAGTCGGGCTAGACTAGGCAGTAGCTTGAGGCCGAGTACAGAGCAGGCTAGACACCAGCGGGAGCATGTCGCAGACGGAGTAGCACTACACAGTACGCTGTCTAGACTGCAGTGTATAGTCACCTACTTGGTTTCTGCCCTATCTGAGTTTCTGCCTCATTACGATTATATAGCTGGATCTCGTATTAAATGCATCTTTAGTCAGATATATCGGACACAATGAGCAAAGGACGTATACAAACTTGCAACAAACTTATTTGTCTCAAATTAAAACGAGGGAAACAGATTTTTTACATATATTTTGATAGCGAACGCAGACCACGTGACTACTGTGCACCATATCGGTGACGGTGTTGTAAACAACCGTAATATTAAAATTTGTCGGACGAAATTGTAAGCAACTATTCACCCTAATCAACACAGGGAAGTTAACGAACAAATCCGTGGAGTTTATACAGTGAATGCGTTGCGATTTGTCGCACAGTGATGATTTTGAACACGATGAGGCAGAAACCGAGTGCTTCCGTTTGGCGCGTGAAGTGATTATCACGAATATTGTAAGTATTTCATTAAAAACAACTTATTTGACGCTTCGTCTGCATGCCATTGGTGAAATAAGTGGTTCTGATTAATAATATTGATACGTTGCTGAACAATTTCAAAAATTGTTGGTGAAAACTGCATATTATGCTTACGTAAGACAGAAACATGACCAAGAAATCATTTGTGACACTCTACCGGGCATATGTCCATCCACACCTCAAATTTTTGGTATAAACATGGTGCCCATATCTGGCAAAGGACATTGACATCCTCGAAAAGGTACAGTGAAGAGCAACCAAGCTGGTTACCAGCACAGCGAAGCTCACATATGAACAACGATTACAACAACTGAAACTACACTCGTTGTATTACCGATGTCAGAGAGGCAACCTTATTGAAGAATTATAGACGTTATGTCCCAAGGCGCTTATGTTCCAAACTGTGGACGATATGTCTAAAAAAGGAGCGTTATGTCTCAAAAACGACGATTTGTACTGTTCGTTGTAAATTATAATAAATGTCACTGTTATGCTTAAAATTTGTTGTTCTGATCATATATTTTAAGCTTTGTAGCCAAAAATCCGCATACATGTGTGTTACATATAAAAATGATTTCAGTACTTATATTACCCTGAAATTGTAACATCATCCTGAATTTGTCCCTGTCCTTTGATTTGTTTGCATCTTTGATTTGTTTGTTTTATTTTTTTAGGGTACCCCATAATTATAATACACCTTTATAACATATCTAAAATCAGCACTTATGTTACCCTGAAATTGTTCAATAACCATGAAATGATTATAGTGTCCTTTTAATTGTCATAGTAATCGACGTCCTATACTCTTGCATTGTGTTATTGTTTTTTTCTTGGTTTTGGTTTGTGTGTGTTAAGAATATTTGGAGGCTATCGTAATTGTCTTCACAACACCTGCTTTGCTTTATCTGGCAGATTGTTTCAAGTAGTCTATCCTTTGATTTGTGCATGTTAAGGATTTGCAGGCCATAGTAGTTGGCTTGGTACTCTTGTATTGCTTCACTGAGCAGATCATTTTGTTTGAATAATGGCATTGTACACCTAATTGCATTGAAACAAAGCATCCAAGATCAACAGTATCTGACTGAAGTTGGTTTACATTTGACTTTGATTATGAGAAGGCCTAGGTGGATAATCAAGTACTTACTAACTCGCGCTCGAATGCTTTGAATAGAAGTTAGAGGAACTGAGCAGATCTGGTGTGTCAGATTTGTGTTAGAATTGTCTAATGTTACATTCTCAATGAGAAGTTTAATACCTGTTTATGTTCCCCCTGCAATACATGTAAATTGGTTCAGGGTAATGATTTTTAGATATAATAACTAATTAATATATGTTTGACTATACATCTAAAACTATTAATGAAACCTAACCATTTGCGGGAACCGACTTCTGGCGAGTGGGGAGACTGGCAAACGAAAGAGCTGTCTATAGACAATCCATCAAGGCTGCAACATCCGGAAATGGATAAGCAAAACCCAACAACAACCATTTGCTACTACAATTAAGAATACTGTGCCAGAAGTTTACTAGAAAAACCTTGTTGAAAACAAAAAATTCTAGTTGGATGGGCTGCACCATTTTCATGGATAGACTGACGTCACGTGTTCCTACTCTTCCCTGTTAATTTTGTTAGAAACTTCCACTTTGAGACCATATTCTGGTTTAACCACTGACTAGTTTGTTTTAATTCTTTTAAATGAACATGCCCAAAAAGAAGATTTTTGGGTTTCCCTTTGCTTAAAGTGCATGAAATACCGGTATCTGGTAGTTTAATGGCTTAACTGCAAATGTGCTCAATACCTACTCAGTGAATGAAACAACTTCTATCATTCATTAGAAAGCCAATTATTCCTGGTGTGTGAGTCAATGGCCTTCACACATTCCTAACAAACACAATAGGAAAACCAATTGTTACCTGTTAATACTTAGAGTACAAGTTAATAGATATGGACTTCAAAGTTAGCACATTATAGTCAGCCAGCCTTCATGGAGCTGAAAGTGCATTGACCATCAACGGCCAAACTATCTACCAACATATTATATTACATGGTCGTTCGTTAACTTCGTGGTCGTTCGCCTTTTAGTCAAACCCCCTGCAAATAGGCATTCGGGAGATAGAGGCAGTCACATGCATGCATTATTAGTTAATAAAAATAATAAAACTCCATGCGGATTTAAGAGTACATTATTGTTTTGTATTTAGTCATTATTAGTTGTGGAACGACCGAGTTGTGTTTAACAGGTCAAATCTGAATTATTGTTTTTAAACTTCACGACGACGGGCGATAATAAGTCATGTTTATCCAAGCATTTTGGGACATACCGCTCCAAATTTAGGACATATCGTCTAGGACATATGTGACTTGGGACATAACGTCCATAGGCCTTACTGAAACGTACAAAATACTTAACGGAATCGACAAAGTTGAAGCTCGTCACTTCTTCCAGGAGAGGGACAGTACAGCAACACGAGGACACACGAGAAAGCTTTTCAAATTCAAGCAAAGAACAAGACTGCTGGTCTGACAGAATTACTTCTCAGTTAGAGCCATGGAATGGATCAGTGGAACAGGCTCCCACAACATCATGTGGTAGATGCCAAGACCGTCACACAGTTTAAGGCCTGACTCGACAAGCACTGGAATAGCTTAGGATATGGACACCAACAAAGGCCAATGGCTTAAATCAGCCCATTAACCTGTAAGTGAAACAGAGTGGTCCAGTAATCAGTATACACTGTCTACAGTCCACGGTATCCGCACACCCGCTAATGACTTGCCTTTCCCTTTAGTCGAACGCTTGGCAACAGACTTGCTTCGGTCCATCGTGTGTTTAATTTCTGTAGCCTATGATAAGGGGAATTTCGACAACATATTAATTCGACACAAACAAATAAATCGAGAAGGCAAATGCAGAAACTTGGATTAATGCATATCCGGCCATTGACACCTGAAGATGCCGTCGCGACAGCATTGCCTCGACTACAGCCTGCATCAACGACCTCCCAGAACAACTCACCTCGCGGACACGCCTATTTGCTGATGACACCGCTGTCTGTCGCCTCTCCTCCACTGACCACAACCAACACCAGCTACAACTCGATCTCCACCGACTGGAAAGCTGGGAACAACGATGAGACATGGCTTTCCACCCTGGGAAATGTATGACTCTCCCTGTCACCCGCAAGAGGACCATAGCGGAGTGCCAATACCTACTCCATTGGCCTCTGCCAAGTACCTCGGCGTTACCATCACCCGAGACATCTGCTGGGACCAGCACATTGACAACATCTGTGCTAAAGCCAACAAGACACTAGGTTTCTTACGTCGCAACATCAAGATCAGCGCCACCCAGCTGAAGGAGACAGCATACAAGACCTTCGTTCGTCCCATACTGGAGTATGCTTGCTCAGTCTGGGACCCTTACACACACCGCAACGTTGACAAGATCGAGGCAGTCCGGAGAAGAGCCGCCTGGTTTGTGGTCAACCAGTACCAGAAGGCATCTAGTGTCACCACAATGATCAACATACTCAAATGGCCTTCCCTCCAGTACCGCAGAAAGGTGGCAATATTGACCATGTTACATAAAATCCTTAAAAAACAAGCAGTAGTCGATTGCTCCAAACTCCATCCTGCCCCGATCAGACAAAGAAGAGGGCACTCACAGCAGCCCTGCCAGATCCAGTGTAGAACCAAGTACAGACAACATTCTTTCCTCCCCAATACCATCAAAGACTGGAACGATCTGCCTGAAACAGGTGCAGCTGCCAGCACCCTTGACCCTTTCAAAGCAAGGGTGCCACAAAACTAGATCTTACATAGTTAGATTAGATATAAGGGTATGGATTTAAAGTTTCATTTCATTATTTATTTAATTGTTTTACATTTGATTTCATTTGCGTTTGTTTTTTATTGAGTTTATTTTATTATTATTTTTTTTTTTTTTATAGTGAATGTTCTCCAGGTCTGTCACTCTAGATATTCTTCTCTTGGCAAAATCAAATTCTATCTCCTCGCAACCCCCAAAGAGCGGCAGAATAATCAGCAAGTTGATTGTGGCCGCCAAAAGGATGATGATGATGACAACAACTAAACTGGGATGTGCGTGAATTCGACACAGGAATTTAAATTTTGTCATGCTAATTTCTCTATCATATCACTAGTTGACGCATCGATGGCACAGCTTCCCTTTGATGACGAGTACATGAATAACAAGCGCTCAGAGTCGATGGTTAATGGGTAGATATTTTGTAGAAGCCGACACTTGTGTCAGATCCGGACCCATCCCGATTTCGCTCTGATAACTAGAGTTTTGCCTAGCTTTTATACCTCAGTATGTTAGTTCTATTATTCAACATTATTCCATGCATATTTTACTTTTAAGAATATTGCGTCTTAGCGCACTTTTGAGGCGTAAATAGCGCCCCGGTTTGCATCAACATACGCCGCTATATATATCGCTCATTTTACGAGCGTGATGCAATACAACGCACTACCGCAGCGGTGCAGAATATTGCAGATCGCTATTTGGACTTCAAAAGTACGCCAAGACACAATATTTTCGTAATATAAATATGCCCGGGATGATGTTGAATGATGGAACTAACGCTCTGAGGTATTAAATTTAGGCAAAACTGAAGTTATCACAGCTAAATCGAGGTGGGTCCGGATTCTACACAAGTGCCTTTTAATATAACGCGCGAAGTTTGGATCCCTTAATTTATAGCTTATCCTAAATAACATTATCTGGATCGACGTGTTACGTGTTTATCATGTCATCTTCTAAATACGTTTAAAAAATATTGAACATCACTCGTTCCATTACAATAGGTAGAATGAGGAATTTTAATTACAATTAATTAATAAAGAATGAAGAATTTTAATGACAACAAAGTGTAAAGTGCTTTGAATAGTCATGGGGATCTAATACTGCGCTATATAAGAACTTACCTTTTACCTAGCTGTATGTGTACCTCGATCATTGACCTCGCAGATTACCCGTTAGCACCCGTTATTGAATACTAGCAGAAATGCCCGTCACCTGACGGGATGCCTTGGTAGAAGAGAGTCGTGAAAATAATATTTACCAAATGTTGGAAAACACTCGGCATTGTTGCATAAACACTACAATGCGTTCGCAGATATTCGTTGTTTGTTCAAAATGTCGAAGTACGTCGGAGAAAATATGAAGTTAACGTTCATCGATAGGCACTATTCGACCATGATAGTGTAGAATTGTCCACTAGTATTCGTATTGCTATGCAATTGGCATGAGGGTAGACATAAGCATTACTGTGTCTGCGTTTACTCCGTTTTGCCAAGTTTATGACGCAGGGGTCGTTTTGCCGCGCCCGCGTGGTTCCTGTGATTGTTAATTATGGTCTAACTTAGTATGCGCTCATTTATGTTTCCGTATTATTACCTTTTAAGTTCAAAACCATCAAGGGACGAACTGATTTACCCCATAAAGGTATCTTGACATATTTGGTATTTTTAAAAATATATAAGTATTACGTCCTACTTTAGGGGACGTTGGTTGATCCCTGAAAGTTTGGCGCTCGATGTTCAAGCTGTCCAAGAGGGAATACACATACGCTAGGTCGATTATAGTTAGGTGATGATGTTTTAATATGTTGTTTCATGTGAAATAACAATAATTTTAATTGGAAGCTGTATATTATGGCCTGCTGAATATATTTTGTCAAGATACACAGGTTTCACCACATATAGGCCAACATGTGCATATACTGTAACATATAGTTCGTTATATTCGTACGTAATCGTATTTTTTTTATTCAATCGTACTTAATGAAGTTGTTCAAAATAGCAAGTTCTCGTACTCGATCATAATTGTAATTAATCCTTATTATAAGTGTCTGCATTATGTATATTTACATTGCCCCCTATGGATGTCCCAACTACAATCCCTTCCTGAAAATCTAAGTTGTTTGTTTGCATATAATATTATATTATAATTGTGTGCGTGACTTAACATTAACTCAATACGTGCTAGAAAAGTTAACAATGTATGGACAACGGGTTTACACTGTTACTGAAAGTGTGAACAAAATCACTGTGTTATAAATTTCTAGCTTCGAAAGTACAATGAAACAATGATGGAGCCGCAAGCCAATTACCCCATTCTATACATTCAAACATTGGTGGGCGGAAATAAAATAACAGGAAAAAGTCACGGAAAAACTCACATTTTTGCCTAAGAAAAAGTAACAGGATATAAAGTCACAAAATCATTTTATTCAAAGGCTATCTAGTTAATAAAAAAGTTGGTCATGCATACGTGAGCACGTTAAAACGGTTTTGACTCTGATTGATTTAAGAAGAAACTCACTGACAAGTGAGCGCAGTAAAGTCTACAGAAACTCTGCCAGTCTATCACATTTTCACTGATTGATAAGTGAGCACAATACATGCTGTCTTTAATTTTGATGATTCAGGCGAATATCCCAGTCGACTCCACGGAGAAACTCTGCAACAGTCTTAATTGCGGTCTTCTTGTCTTCACGACCTTTATTGCTGTCAATAACCTACATAATGGAAGGCTAGAGGAGCTAACGCAAAGCATGGAAACATTGCGCAATATATGTACATCTACCAGGCGAACTCTCTTATTCCCTCTGCGTAATATTTGTTTGTAAAGTGTCAGTGAAAGGGATTTAAACTGGATTCTGAGTGTCACTCACTAACAAGACAAGGCACCTGACTGAATCATCACCTGACTACCTGGTTTCCAGACAGCGTGTCATTATTATTAATGAATAATAAAAATATATGATACGGTTACGCGTATGTATGTTGTATGTTGTATCCGACGGTGTAAATAAATATATTGAAATCAATCCGTGTAATTCTGCATAATGCGTTGTCCGTTCCCAATACAACGTTCCAATCCAAGTTCGGTCCGTGAATCTAAAAAAGAATATGTTTGTCACCGACAACGACAGCCTCAAAATGTTCCTTTTCAACATTGTCGTCATCATCATACATGTCATAAACCTTCCTGAGTGAGGTCTTCTGCCAATGGTTCATCGCTGTATGCGGCAACAATCCTACGTACAAGCCTTCACATTTGTAATACAACTTTCCAAACCCGAAACACCAGAATCTGACGCCATGTCTTCCATGTTTACAGTGGGTGTCACCCCACTAGGCCCCGTGTCTCTAGCCCCCGTCACAGTGACCCCCCGAGCTTGCAGAAATGAGTGCCAGTAGCCCCCGACGTGTGAGAATTCAGTGACAGTAGCCCCCGCTGTCAGTATGCTGTTGGTGTAACACGCACCCTCTTTCTGAGATATTTCTAATTGTAGGAGGAGTTAATCTTTTGATGTCCCATATAATTTTCCTTAGTAAGTTAAGGTAAATCCTCTACATAAACCTTACATGAAGTGAGCAAAACCCAATTTAACTCACACATGAAAGCTAATTGCCCTGATCCAGGTATATGCTATTACAGTAGAAAGTCAACTGCCTCCACTTTTATCTTAACAAACCATTTATTGTGGATTTGTGATGTTCTATGCCTGCACGTTCACACATTTCCAATAAGGAAAGAATGTGTTGAGCTGCTCTGCTTCAGCTGGCCTGAGTTTCATGTTGAATTTTATAATTGAATTCGGAATGACATACGAAACGTGGCTGCTAGCGTCGAGTTCATCGAATATGCTAGGGGACACCCTGTTGCTGTTTTGAACAGTTATACCTATCACAAATCAAAAACGTTGACAAATGGCATGACGTTCACGTGTAGTAAGAGGACAAATGTGAACTGTAAGGCATTTCTGGTTATTAGCGATGACGGAACGGTGGTGAAAGCTGAAGATATCCATCATCATCAACCCAATCCTGGTGACGTACAAGCAAGGCAATCGAGGGAAACACGAGGAAGCGAGCCAGGGATGAAACGACTTCGATGCAGGCGATTTACGACCAGGAAAAGGTGAAACTGCTTCACAAAATTCTACTGCGACAGCATCACCAGCTGAGACAGCATCTGCTTTGCCTCACTATCAGCATGTCAAATCTTCCATGTACCGTGAACGGAGGAAACGCTTCCCCCAATGTCATCTACAAGGGATGACATTGATCTGGACGGCCAGTGGACAACAAAAAGCTCCGCAAGGAGATCGGTTCCTGCTCGGCGATGATGGTGATAGCATCTATATCAACAAGATAATAGTATTCGCATCCGACTCCGCTCTACATACTCTAGTGGATGCTGACTGGCTGTACGTCTTACCGAATTGTCACCTGCATGCGTTCGTCCTTAGAGTGATGCTACCACTTACCCCAACGTATCTTGCAGGGCTTCGAAAAAGGTCTGATGAATTCCTGCCTACACGTGTTTCCCCGAGTGATTGCCAATTGATATGCTATACTTCCACTATGCTGAGTGTCTGTATAGAAGACGTCAAAGTATGGTGTTATCCGGCAGCTACAAAGAGAAAGCTGACAACAGGAATTGGTTTCGTATGTTACTAGCAATGCCATTCGTTCCAATGCCACACGTGAAAGATGCATTTGAATTTGTCAATACCATGCTTTGCACCGTGTACGAGACTTCATTGACTACTTCGACAGCACATGGATGAACGGACAGTATATATCCAATCGAAATGTGGGATTTATTTAAATATGACGGCCCTCGCACCAACAATCACGCGAGGAAGGCAGGCAAGATATACACCACTATCTTTGAGGTGGGGGTGGTTGAGCTGTTCAGCCAAGAAGAGGCCTCATCACTCGTCTCCATCTTCCAGCTAGAGTCGGGTAAGCCTGCTCCCGAGAGCAGGAACAAGTACGTTAACCTCGACACTCGTTTGGATGAACTTGGACTAGAATGCACGTTGTATGATCGGGGAATTGAGTCGTATTTCAGTGCCATTGAACACATGATGGACAATTTGTGTTGAGTCGGCACTGCTGGCACATGTAGGTGGTCGACGATTCGTTGCCGTAGAGGAGGGTGCTCAGCACACAGGCCTGGTAGACTGTCATCTTGGTGTTCTCAGTGAGCATCTTGTTTTCCCATACTCTTTTGGTCAGCTTGACCATAGTGACTGCGGTTTTTGTACTTGTTAACATACAAAATTAATTATCAATGCCAAATCCTTTTAGCAGAAATGGTTCATCACCAGCTAGAATGCATTAGGTATACATTATTAAAGTAATGGTTAAGGCACATATCTAGCGTTCGTGCATATGATTGAGGTTATCTGTCAGGCAGGGCCAAACTTGTTCTTGAAACAAAATCACATTTCATGGTCGTTTTCAAGCAAAATAACTTCTTTCCAACCTATATCGGCGGCCAACTATACCAGCCAAGCCTACTGACAACAGGCATGGGACATTTACCAGACAGGGTATTAAGACTCTTATTCCTATTCCATTAGACAAGACTTTTCCGGTTACCAGGATTGTTGTATCCACCATGTCACCTTCCAGTAACACGGGTGCGGTCAGCCGTGTCGCGGTACCGGTCACATTGGGCATTGTTAACGCTCGTTCAATTCGCAACAAGACCGATATATTCGCGGAGTACGTGACCGAGGTGAATATGGATCTTGCAGCCACCCCAGAGACGTTGTCGTACTTACTTTTATCCGGGGGTTAAATATATATATATATACATACATATATATATATATATATATGTCTATATATATACATAAATTATAAAATGTTTGCTTCCCACATACATAAACAATTTCTGTCGTAAAACAGTTTCCTCTCCACGCACACGTCACGTGACTTACTCTTATACTTGGTCACAAATCTGAAACAGCAAATTATAATTATGTACTCTAACTATATAATGCTCGTATTATGACAATAAACGAAACATATTTAACTACTGGATATTTTTGTATCACTATGTGATCTACTTAATTGTGCCAAATATTAAGCCTTACATATGCACGTAAACATCACCCGGATAAATAAATAAAAGACCTGACGCCCGCCGAATATCAGTTTGTACATCTTCCTCGGAAAAATAGCCGCGGTGGTGATATCGTCTTTGTTTGCCGATCGAGTTTAGAGGTGGTTGTTAACCGACGTGATGATATGAAATCTTTCGAGTTCATGGATATTGATGTTTCATCATCGAGACACTCAATGAAACTTGTAATCATTTACCGTCCATCTCCGTCGAAAAAGAATAAACAGTCGTACGCTGTGCTTCGTTAAATTCAACATCAAACTGGTGTACTTGAAATGCCAAAGAATAGAATTGTGAATAAACACAAACGTCCCTCTGCTTTTGCCTTCAGTCTGTTCACAGTTTCCATATAATACCATTCCAGGTTGTATTCCTGCATGGTAAGTTGTCTTTGAAAATGTGCAGGCTTTAAAATTACTTCTGATATTGCTATAACACATGTAGTGGAGTTGAGTGGTTTTTATAGTCTACGTTTTAGTTCAGTTAGTTTTCCTTTTGTTAGTACATCAGCATTTGTAAACCATACAATTATTTCTTCTGTACTGGCACTTACATTGCTCTGGTTTGGTTGGTTATTTTACCCTTTTTATTACCTTGATTATTTGCCTTTCTCCTGGTCGACCTCTTACCAAGTAGATAAAAAAAATTGTCTGTTCCTGTTTTTTTTTTTAATCTTACCTCCTGCAATAGTCGTTCCTTCTCTCTGTCAACCTTGCTCATGTTATGCTTTATAATCATTCCACTGAATGGCTCACCTTTGTTTTTCAGTTTATATAGGTTTTTCAATACTGAAGCTTTTTTCCTCATCTAACAAGGATAAAAGTAGGGGACAACTTCTTGTTTTGTTTCCGCTGTCTCTGTCTCCTTTCCAGACTTACTCCCTAGTCTCCTTATTTGTACATGTAATGTAAACGTTATTAAATTAGACATCATTACATAACTAAACATATCCAAATATATTAAATACATTTTCGTAGCATATATTAACAGATATATATCACTTAAATTGTGTATACTGAGTACATTATGTGTTTATTGAATGTCGCAAATTTGACTGCGTCGCATTCAACAAAATACTGCTAAGAGGTCCGTCAAATACACATTGTATTAATGTATACATAAGAATTATCCATAAAGCATACTGTACACGAAAGGATAACTCTTCATTCAATATATAGCAGAAATATTAAATTACAAGCACTTTTTGCCGGGGTCCTGTATAGATCGAACGCCATATGTTGTATGGATCGAACGTCATATGTACTTCAATATATATATAAAACTCTGGAATAAAAATGCTCAAAACCACCCAAAATGTAAAATAAAATTCCTAATAATGCCACAAGTTATTTCCTTTATGCCTAAAATTTTTACACTAACAAGGATAATCGTAACATAAAACGCATCAATAGCGCAATAACATACCAAAACTTTAAGAGACCGGAATTTCACTAATAAGGTCATCATTTGGACTGGGTGAAAGTATCCTGAATAGCGAGGGTACCATACTGGTTTTCTGTTGTAATGGTCTTGACATTTATATGGGGTTTGAATAGTTTTAGTGTATGTAGCTGGGTTTCCATTGAAATGCTGTTGGAATAAACTTTTGAAATATTACGATTTGTTTCGTAAGACTGGTGCAGAGACCCCCACACTCATGTAGCGCTTCGTCACGCTTGCCCACAGACCTCCCTCCATACTTTATAGATGGCCCCTTACATAATGTACACGTATCTAAAAGTGATTTTCGGAAGAGCATCCAAATGTAATTTACTTTCACAAGTTCGTTGTATGGAATATGTTTGAATTAGTTATTATTTCAACCGTGCCTGCCAGTTGAAAACAAAATTTAATTATTTCAATAAGTAATGCAAATTTGGTTTTCTATTACAGGAGCGGGCCGGCGGCATAATATAACAAGCGAGGATATTAACTGTTGGGAGCCTAGCACTGAAAAAGTGGGTTTATATGTTTGTTCAGTTTCGTGACATATACATTGTATTATTTTTCTGTCAAAGGATACAAACATACGATATTATCTCTTATGTGAAACATTAACACTCTCTTATCAAAATTCAGATATGTGTATGTAACATGACTTTTCCAACAATGTAAACAATACATTTGTGACTGAATGCTGTTAGAGTATCGCATTGTAAATGCAGACATACTATGTCACAGTTAAAAACTGTTGAACTGTGTTGTTTATGACAATAGTGTTTCAGTGTTGTGTGTGGCCGGTTCGATCCCTGCTGGTGTTCAGTATCCATACACTACTGGTTGTGCACACACTCATTCCATTCAATAACTTCAACCGTTTACAATAACTCCATCTAAACTAAGTTAATTCCACTTAAACAATTATTGGAAATAGCACAGCAAATTAGCATGCCACATATAACATGGCAAGGATAAGCAATGACTCAGTCGTGGAAACAAGGGTGGAAGACAAATAACCCAAATGGGATGAAAATGTAGGAATTTGTACATAAATAGAGTTTTAAATTCACAGAGAAAACCCAACAACAAGGGTGTATTTCAACCTGAACAGGGCATGAATGCAACACATCACTCCCAACATCACATGTTTGTATATACCGTAGCACACCAACATGTGATATAAATGTTGACTATGTGCTATGCAGTAAAAAGATGACTGGAGGAAAGGTGCCAACTTGCATGGTTTCTACAGGAGGCGACCACATGCTAATGTTCGACAACTACAACTGTACTCTAGTATGAGAGGCTATGCTGCTGATACATACATCTTCTGGGTGTTTGCCAAGGATGGGTGCAGTACTTGGATGTGTACTGCTGTAATGCAATAGTCAATTTTTTAAGTTTTAAATGTAGTTGTTTGCAAAATTTGGGATAATACCGAACTGTTTTACCAGGTACTTTTGTTGGTTGTGCAATTTGAACTGACATGTTTCATACAGTATGGACATTGATCACTGATGTATTTGTCTGCATTTTGAAAGAAATTAATCATGTATATTGCAAGGTATATTATGTCATGATGTTATTGTTTCTAGATTATCAGGGTTTCACTGTATCATATGAACACTTGATATAACAAGATGAAATTTGTATAACAAATTTATTTACACATACATGATCATTTACACACATGTTGAATAGTATTAGGCATTGGTAATCGGTATAACAATAATATCTTCAGACAAACATGTGTATTAAAACAGGCAATTATCTTTTACTTTACCTCATGATCAGAGGTAATGAGCGACTAACTAGTCTTTTTGTGTTCAATTCTGTAGATTTAAGTACGAATCGACTTGCTCTTTGCTTAATTAACTGAATGCCAGTTCTTGATGTGTTTACCATAAAGGTGCATTATATTCAACAATATGTTGCCAGTTGAGTTTTTAAATACAAGTTTCAAGAGACAGTGTTACTGAATATCAAATGTTTCAAACAAGTTCAAGTTAGGGAATAACAAAATACTGTTCTTCTTGAGGAAACATTGTTTCTTTATATAGAAATAAATAATACACAAGTTACTATTGATAGTATACATACTTGAATCGTGTGAACTTTGCTTATTACCCCCAACACAAACAAAAACCCAACATTACTCAGCTAAATGTAGATCTACACACCATAAACTGTGTTCATCTTGGAACCAATGAGCATCCCAGTTTTCACCAGGTCAGATATCCACAGCTAAACAAGCATGTCGATAAATCATTAAATAATTTACTACGAAAACCTAACGTTTCTTTACCGTGTGCTTTTGAGATTTTTATTGTAACATACTGACATTTAAAATATAAGGCAACAATGCTGTATTCTGAACATATATATATCATTAAACCACACATGGTTCATCTAACTCTACAAAACTAAAAATGGGCCAAGATGCCCTGAAGTCCTTTGGAATATATTGTGAGTTTGTAATTATTAATCAAATGTTTTTTTGGTGAATCATAGTTACAGATCATTAAGGGTTACGATGGAAGTAAAATGTTTACATGTCTAGTGGGGACTGTATACATGCCAGTGAAGATACACCTGGAAGTGAAATATTCGAGCACAAGACTGTTGATTATGTGTTGTTATATGAAAATTGGGTCTTTTATTATAACAAATTGTTTTGTAAGTATTCTAAAACCATGCCAACTCTTCTAATGGTTGACATTTGGTTGTTTCAGGTGTCAAAATACCAGTGATCACAATGTCAACACATACATCGACGTGACACAGAAGCCACGTGTAGGATGACAACAACCAAGATAAAAGTCTTACAAAGCTGGGTTTCCTGTTTATATTGATACAAAATGAACTGATTTATATAGTACTATGTCTACACAAGGCATGGCATGTAAATAGAAAAGAAAGTAGAATGCATTTTTTTTATTTGATGTCAATAAACGTGTCCAGAATATTAATTGTCTATGTGTGTCACCTACAGGTGACAATATATCTTTAACCAATAGATACCACAGTCAAACCATTTTAAAGATAATTAAATGACCATCAAAATAAACACAACTTGCAATTATAGAAAATAAATAGTTTTGAAGATACAGTTTAAAACCTACAGGCACCCAGAAATGGTGAAATCTGTGGCAGCAGCATGGGGATCAGGGATGCATGCTAATGTACCTGGCCTGGTGCACACAAGCAAGTCAGTATCATAAACTTGCCTGCCCAGGATCTGCCAGTGCAGTAGGGATTCCCATTACACATTACTCACAGCCCACATGGAGGCATTCTGTTTGACACTTGGACAATGGCAGGCAGTGGGCTTAGGCTAGTGCAATAAAGAGGCTTACAGCTGCCCAGTTTCTGCCAGTGCAGTAGAGAAATAGGGAAAATGATAATTTAGAATTTGAAATTTACCAGTGGGGGGTAGAATGATTCAATCAAATACAGATTTCTCGTGCATAGTGGCAGTACCCAAGGATATGTCTGTGCAAAATTAGAGAAAAAGTTGCTGAATGCATGGTTTCCGAGATATGGCAGCTAACGGCACATGGCAGACAGCAGAGTGATAGCGTAAGTCCATTGAACCTTCGGCCCAAAGGACTAAAAGCACAAAGGGACTTAATCACTCTTGCAATGGAAACTTGAAAAGAATGACATTCCCCGGTTAGCAGTTTAAGATCAAGATACTATAATGGCGCCAACAGTTAACACTGGCTTGTTGTTCCTTAGGTTCTGAATTTCCGATACATAGTAGCATGATTGTTGTGAATGGCAGCATTCTCGATGCATTTCGCTTTACAGTTCCAGTAGTTTTCTTGATCCTGTTTGAGGGCGCGTTTTCGAGACTGTTTCAGTTTTCGGTAGGAGTCTGTGTTGCCGGAGAGTCTGGCTTCACGACACTCGTCGATGATTGAGAGTGTATGGGTCGTGATCCATGGTTTACGAGCAGTTTTGACATGGCCGATGGTAATTTCAGTGGCTTGGGATACTTCTGATTTGAAAGTATTCCATCTGTCTTCGATATATGTTTCGTCAAGAGAAGCAAGCGCGCCAAAACGGTTAGAGATCTCAATGGCATAGGCATTTGGAATATTTAGTTCACAGAGAAGACTAGTTTTATACCGCCGTGCAGGTTTGCATTTGGCAGGCGTTTTCAGTTTGAGTTTGAGCTTGGCAATCAGTAGGCGATGATCCGTGTTGGAGAGTTCAGCACCACGATAAGTACGACAATTGTGCATTGACGAGAGCCACTGGCGATTTATTATAATGTAATCAATCATTTTCTTTGTCGTGCCACTGTTGCTGTACCACGTGTATATTGGTGGATCTCTTTACGAGGGTATCAGGTGTTTGCTATGGCGAGGCCATTTGAGACGCACGTTTGAAGAAGTCGTTCACCGTTGTCGTTTGTTTCGTCGGGAGAGATGGGCCCAATGACATTGTGCCAGAGGTTTCTTGAACCAGGCGATGTGGAGACAGTTGCATTGAGATCGCCGAGAACGAGAGTGACGTCATGACGGCTAACGGTTGAGAGAGTGTCCGAGAGTGATTAATAAAATCTGTCTTTGTCAGCATCGGAGGCCACATTAGTTGGAGCGTAGCACACAATGATAGTCAACTTGTCATGTCGATGATGCAGACGAGCCTTGAGGAGGCGAGACGAAATGGGCTCCCAATTAATGAGGGCATCGTATGACTTCAGATTGAGGGCTAGGGCAACACCCTGAAAACGACAGTCAGGACCAGACCAGAGGAAGGTGTATAGCCATCGATTGTTTGCTCGCCAATCAAAGGCCAGTGAGTTTCTGTGAGGCCAGCAAGACTAATGTTGTACTTTAGTTCTCTTGATAGGAGAGAGGTTGCATGTGCCTGGAGTGTTGAGTGTCAACACATTCCACATAGCTATTCGCGTGTGTTTGCGAAGGTCAATGTCATGTCCGTAATCATGTCCGTTGGCGGTTCGAGGTCGATTCCTTAGACTGTCCGATCGTAAAGATTTTAATGTGACTTGTGTAAGCAAGGGTGCTTGTACTGGATTGATCAGGGCCCACACAAGCATTTCACCAGGATGCCGAGTTAGGGCATCGCTGTAATATAGTGTCTCTTTCCGTCAGCACATCCAATATGCCTCTGCATACAGTCTGATGCCATGCAGTGTGTCGCCAAGCAGTGTGACGCCAAGCAGTGTGTCGCCAAGCAGTGTGTCGCCAAGCAGTGTGTCGCCAAGCAGTGTGACGCCAAGCAGTGTGATTTTCGGCCTCTGCCTCCCAGTCTTCTGAGCTAATCGATGTTGCAGGTTTTCAGGTCGCGCTTACAGACATCCTTGAATCTGAGGGCTGGGCGTACCACTAGTTTCGCTCAGTGGCGAGTTGTCCATAGAGGATGACTTTCGGCAAGCGGTCATCCTCCATGCCAGGCCCAGCGAGCGGAGACGTTTCTGGCTCAGCAGGGAGTACATGCTGGGGGATCGATCCTAGCACGTACGGTCCAGCATGTCGCTGTAAGGGACACGGTACTGCTAAGTGATACTGCAGATGCGATCGAGGCAACGCATGTGGATTAAGGTGTTGAATCGGCACTCCTGGCGCATGTAGGTGGTCCACGATTTGCTGCCGTAGAGGAGGGCCTGTGCTCAGCACATAGGCCTGTTATACTGTCATCTTGGTGTTCTAAGTGAGCATCTTGTTTTCCCATACTCTTTTGGTCAGCTTGGCCTAGTGACTGGGGCTTTTGAACTTGTTAACATACACAATTAATTATCAATGTCAAATCCTTTTAGCAGAAATGGTTCATCACCAGCTAGATTGCGTTATACCTTATTAAAGTAAAGGTTACGTCACATATGTCTAGCGTCCGTGCGTGATTGCGTGCGTATGGTTGAGGTTATGTATGTCAGGCAGGGCCAAACTTATTCTTGAAGCAAAATCACATTTCATGATCGTCTTCAAGCAAAATAACTTCTTTCTAAACTGTATCTTAATAGCGTACCTTCAACTTGGATACACGATCAATATCAAGTTGTTTTATTTTGCAGTCGCCCAGCCGTCGGATATGCAATCTCAATTAAGAGTCTGACGGTCTACATCGATCAACTATCTACGTATTCTGCTAGTATCTTGCGATGCCAGTGTGGATAATTCAGGCCTGTTAAAATGTTGAGCTGATGCCATTAGACCTGTGCATAGGTTGCGACACACCCTCCGCTATGACAAAGAGTCCGCTTGAGGGGATTAAAAAAGTAAACATTTCCCCAACTTCCGATGTCATGTCCGCCAGTACGATGTTATGAATATACAAAATATTACGATGTTATAATACACAAATCACCAATAAACTCTTTGATATTTTATGAAGTAACTGTGCTTTCATCCTTAACAGTTAACAGTTTACAGGAAACACGATATATTACGACCTCTTTGCTTAATGCTTCTTTGTAAGCGCGCTCGCTCGAGGTTATTAGGACTGGATTACTGCGCTTCACAAAACAGATCTTCTAATACACAAAAAGCTTGTATGAAAGCTACGTTCAAGGGGTTTTCGTTTGGTATACGACAGACATGCCCAAATCACCGGAATCTTTTATGTCTGATGACATCTGAGTTTTTTGGTATATTCGGTAGTAATTTCATTTAATATTTATTGAATATTGGTTGAAACATATTATAGAGCAAACAAATCAAAACAAGTCATTAGTTAAAATCAAGTCATGCGTGCAATTCACGAAGATGGGAATTGTATGTAATGGCATAATAAAACGAAAAAAAACATGTTTGGAAAGGAGTAAATATGAAGTTGTAAACTTACAAATAATAATGTTGGTGGGCATATAATACGATCGTGCTTTGGGCCGGTTGACATGTAAGAATCTGTAACACAAGAAGTACAATGTATTATGTAACCCTGGCGGAATTGTTTCGTGCAAGCGGTTGCATAGGCTATTGTCATGTCAGCCGCCAGACGCATGTAGGGTAGCTAGAGCCACACCCAGTCTCAGTTTGCTAGGGATCATGGACGTGTCCACAAAGATATACGTACAGTTCTCTCGCCTCCGAAAAATTCGAGCATCAATATACACGACCTGGTGAGTTATTTTTTCATGTTTACATGTTATAGTAGTGATATCATTAGAATAATGCGTAACTTGTAAAATGTTTCTTGTTAATTGCCCCATTACTGTCACTTCGGGCAAGCCAGCTATAGTATGGCGAGTTTAGCAGTGTTGTGTCGTATAATGTCAAATTGTGTTTACAGACGACTTACACATCTAGGAAGCAGTTTAGCTAATTATTGTAATGTATAGGTATGTCGTGTGCATAATGGGACGGTTACTAGATAAAAGAAGTACTTAGCTAAAACAAGTTTCTCCGACTCGTTGTGTGTACAAGTTCAGACAAGTACCTATAGGGTGACCGATTAATTACATGCGGTTTAACACGTATAATATTAGAACAGCCGACGCAACTTAATAATGTAGCGTTGGTTGCTTGACTACAGTGTAGCGATTTTGTAGTCGCAACCAGCACGCTGTCTCTGTCCATATATCTCTCTATAAAAAGTACTTCTGTTTTTCTCCCCTTCTCCGGCCAACTCTCCTTCTCTCCTCGAAACTCTCTCTCTCCTCCATCCTCTGTGTTTGTCTGTTAGAATGTCTGTCTATAAGTTTGAGACAGTACGTCAGTCCGCCTGTCAGTCTGCTTGCCTGCGCCGGTAAGTCTGCCTGCCTGCCTGCCTGCCTGCCTGCCTGCCTGCCTGCCTGCCTGCCTGCCTGCCTGCCTGCCTGCATGCCTCCCGGCCTGCCTGCATGCCTCCCGGCCTGCCTGCCTGCCGGCCTGCCGGCCTGCCTGCCTGCCTCCTCTGCCTGTATGCTTCTCTGACTGTCTGACTGTGCGCCTGTATGCCTGTCTGTATGCCTGTCTTGACTGTATGCCTGCCTGCCTTGACTGTATGCCTGCCTGCCTGTCTGTCTGTCTGTCTGTCGGCCTACCTGTTGGCAATATGCCTCTGCCTCTCCGCCTCTCTTTGTCTCTGCCTCTCTTTGCCTCTGCCTCTCTTTGCCTGTGCCTCTCTTTGTCTCTGCTTCTCTTTGCCTCTGCCTCTCTTTGTCTCTGCCTCTCTTTGTCTCTGCCTCTCTTTGTCTCTGCCTCTCTTTGTCTCTGCCTCTCTTTGTCTCTGCCTCTACCAATGTGTCTGTCTGTCTGTATGTCTGCCTGTCTCCCTGCCTGTATGTCTGCCTGTCTGTCTGCATGTCTGTATGTCTGTCTGTACGTCTGCCTGTCTGTTTGTCTGTCTGTCTGTCTGTCTGTCTCTCTCTCCCTCTCTCTCTCTCTCTCTCTCTCTCTCTCTCTGTTTGTCTGTCTGTCTGTCTCTCTCTGTTTGTCTGTCTGTCTGTTTGTCTGTATGTCTGTCTGTCTCTCTCTCTGTTTGTCTGTCTGTCTGTCTGTCTCTCTCTGTTTGTCTGTTTGTCTGTATGTCTCTCTCTCTCTCTCTCTCTCTCTCTCTCACTCTCTCTCTCTTCTCTCTCTCTCTGTTTGTATGTCTGTCTGTCTGTCTGTCTGTCTGTCTGTCTGACTGTCTCTTTCACCCCTCTTCTTGCGGTCCTATTTGATACCATTGTTATGGCAGAAACACCTGCATATTTACAGGCGGCATTAAATGTTGCATGTTATTATTGCCAAACATGGCACCTATCTGTTAATACTAGTAAAACAAAGCTTATTATATTCTCTCGTGGCAAGGTCAGATCACACCTAGACTTCTTGTTTGGAGAAAACAAATTATAAATAACTGATAGCTATAATTTATTTTGGAACCAGTCTAAACTATAAAGGATTGTTTAAGAAAGCCATAACAAAACACGTTAACGTGCAATGTTCAACCTAACAACTAAAGCAAGGAATCTAGATTTACCGATAAACATACAAATAAAGAAATCAAGAGAATCATTTATGGATGCGGACTACCCTGGGTATATCTAACATGTGGCATGATCATGGAAATGTAAATATAAAATGGTTGAAGCATACCCTAGAACTTAAAATGAAAGTCATAAACAGCCAAACATGGCACAATGAAGTTCATATAAATAGGTTGTGCTCAAATTACAGAATATTTAAAAATGAAGTAGGGCTTGAGAAGTATTTAATCTAGTTAAGCCCATCTGACAGAATCAATTGATGTAAATTTCGTTGTGGAAATCACGAATTACCTATTTCTGTAGGTCAGTATCTCCCTGAAAATGCTCAGAGGCTCTGTAATGTATGCAACAATGGAGACCAATGTGATCAATATCATTATGTACTTGTATGTCCATCACTAGTAGAAGAAAGATCAAAATACATATAGAAATATTTTAGAATCAGGCCCAATACTTTGAAAATTACCCAGTTGTTTAATATACATAATGTAAAACAGTTGACAGATCTTTCCAGATTTATTAATGTAATCATGACAAAGTTTGTCTATGTAACACATTCCCTGTCAAAACGGTGAATTGCATAGAAGAAACATTGTAGCTAATAGTTAATTTATTAGTTATATAATTACATGTAAATGAGTTCAAATTGTGCAATACATGTATAATACGTGGTTTATTTTATATTATTTAACATTATTTGTTTTGCACTACTGATTATAAAAAATATCGAAAACACTTAATACAGTAAGGTCACTGAATGTTTTATGCATTGTGTGTTGTTTATGTTTGATCACTATAAATATGATGTATATAATATAATAGAAGTCTAGATGTTCTTAAGAATACAATGTTCTATTAAAATGTACTTTAGAGAGAACACTATTCTCATAGTCCGCAAGCTAGTGGTCATAGGGAAATAAAATTCATCCGAGTATCTTCCCCTCCATCTCCTTTCTCACTTCCTTCCTCTCCCATCACCTCCAGTCCCCTCCCCTCCTCTCCCTTTCCATCTCTGTCCCCACTCTACCCCTCCATCCTTATATTCCCCGTCGCGCTCACTGTTTCCCCTCTCTGTCTGTCCCATTCTTCGTCTCTTGTTCCCTCCTCTATTTCTCTCCATCCCTCTTGCAATCCTCCCCCCATCTCTACACATATATATATATATATCTCTCTCTCTCTCTCTCTCTCTCTCTCTCTCTCTCTCTCTCTCTCTCTCTCTCTCTCTCTCTCTCTGTTTGTCTGTCTGTCTGTCTCCCTCTCTCTGTGTTTGTCTGTCTGTCTCTCTATCTCTCTCCGTTTGTCTGTCTGTCTGTTTGTCTGTATGTCTGTCTGTCTGTCTGTCTGTCTCTGTCTCTCTCTCTCTCTCTCTCTCTCTCTCTCTCTCTCTCTCTCTCTCTCTCTCTCTCTCTGTTTGTCTGTCTGTCTGTCTGTCTCTCTCTCTCTGTTTGTCTGTCTCTCTCTCTGTTTGTCTGTCTGTCTGTCTCTCTCTGTTTGTCTGTTTGTCTGTATGTCTGTCTGTCTGTCTCTCTCTCTCTCTCTCTCTCTCTCTCTCTCTCTCTCTCTCTCTCTCTCTCTCACACTCTCTCTCTCTCTTCTCCCTCTCTCTGTTTGTATGTATGTCTGTCTGTCTGTCTGTCTGTCTGTCTGTCTGTCTGTCTGTCTGTCTGACTGTCTGTCTCTTTCACCCCTCTTCTTGCGGTCCTATTTGATACCATTGTTATGGCAGAAACACCTGCATATTTACAGGCGGCATTAAATGTTGCATGTTATTATTGCCAAACATGGCACCTATCTGTTAATACTAGTAAAACAAAGCTTATTATATTCTCTCATGGCAAGGTCAGATCACACCTAGACTTCTTGTTTGGAGAAAACAAATTATAAATAACTGATAGCTATAATTTATTTTGGAACCAGTCTAAACTATAAAGGATTGTTTAAGAAAGCCATAACAAAACAAGTTAACGTGCAATGTTCAACCTAACAACTAAAGCAAGGAATCTAGATTTACCGATAAACATACAAATAAAGAAATCAAGAGAATCATTTATGGATGCGGACTACCCTGGGTATATCTAACATGTGGCATGATCATGGAAATGTAAATATAAAATGGTTGAAGCATACCCTAGAACTTAAAATGAAAGTCATAAACAGCCAAACATGGCACAATGAAGTTCATATAAATAGGTTGTGCTCAAATTACAGAATATTTAAAAATGAAGTAGGGCTTGAGAAGTATTTAATCTAGTTAAGCCCATCTGACAGAATCAATTGATGTAAATTTCGTTGTGGAAATCACGAATTACCTATTTCTGTAGGTCAGTATCTCCCTGAAAATGCTCAGAGGCTCTGTAATGTATGCAACAATGGAGACCAATGTGATCAATATCATTATGTACTTGTATGTTCATCACTAGTAGAAGAAAGATCAAAATACATATAGAAATATTTTAGAATCAGGCCCAATACTTTGAAAATTACCCAGTTGTTTAATATACATAATGTAAAACAGTTGACAGATCTTTCCAGATTTATTAATGTAATCATGACAAAGTTTGTCTATGTAACACATTCCCTGTCAAAACGGTGAATTGCATAGAAGAAACATTGTAGCTAATAGTTAATTTATTAGTTATATAATTACATGTAAATGAGTTCAAATTGTGCAATACATGTATAATACGTGGTTTATTTTATATTATTTAACATTATTTGTTTTGCACTACTGATTATAAAAAATATCGAAAACACTTAATACAGTAAGGTCACTGAATGTTTTATGCATTGTGTGTTGTTTATGTTTGATCACTATAAATATGATGTATATAATATAATAGAAGTCTAGATGTTCTTAAGAATACAATGTTCTATTAAAATGTACTTTAGAGAGAACACTATTCTCATAGTCCGCAAGCTAGTGGTCATAGGGAAATAAAATTCATCCGAGTATCTTCCCCTCCATCTCCTTTCTCACTTCCTTCCTCTCCCATCACCTCCAGTCCCCTCCCCTCCTCTCCCTTTCCATCTTATCTGTCCTCCACATTCTCCGTCCCTTGTTCCCTCCTCTATTTCTCTCCGTCCCTCTCGCAATCCTCCCCTATCACACACACACACACACACACACACACACACACACACACACACACACACACACACACACACACACACACACACACACACACACACACACACACACACACTCTCTCTCTCTCTCTCTCTCTCTCTCTCTCTCTTTCTCGCATTCACTCGTAATTGGGTACGGTCATGGATCGTTGCACAGTTAGCACGAATAAAGAGGCTATTCCTACATACATGCCAACTGTGCTTCGTCCACAAACAATGTCATGGTGCATTACCTCAGAGACAATGCATTGATTCAACTACCGGTGAACATTCTAGGCATCACGTGCAAGCCCAACAATGGTTCCTTCGTAATCACGTGCCAAGAGGATTTAAGTGGACTTTAGTTTGAATTTAATATGACTACTTCTGTCGAGGTTCACCTGACAGTTGTTGTAAACCTGTGACTGAGAAGCGTAAAACGACAAATAGGAATACGCACAGTGGTTGAAATATAGGTGACACGACGGGTTTCAGTACAACACCGACTTAACTGGTGGATGGTTCACTTGCGTGGGTGCATCCACATTATTTGTATGTCAAACAATATTCGCTCGATATGGTGCTTCCTGTAACAGGTGATTTCAACAGTGCAACAGATACAAATGTCGGAAAAGACAGCGTGAAGGGGTAGCCATTGCAAGATGGCTGCAACAGCACCAACTGAAGGAAGGTAGGGACTTTCGATGTTTAGAACAGCAAGTAGTTGTAGTATGTTCTATATATTGCCTTTGTATGGGTACAACACGAAAATTCGTTATTGTTGACTAGTCTATTCACGGCGACAGGCACGCGCGCGCAAGAAAAGAACATGGTTATTGTCTTTAAACGTTACTTTTGTATGGTATCGTAATGTAGACACATATAGACAGACATATACATACGCACTCGCGTAATGTGTTCATAGAACATCTTGTCAATCACAATGCAAATACGAATACGCTTGTGCTTGGCCGATTATAGTTACATTAATTGGCAATGATCAAAGTACTAGAAACAAATGTATCGTCACTTAAAGTACCCAAAATAGATGCCGGCGTCTCGAGTTCAATACCCGGACCGGGCAGGTATGGTATATTTGGTATAAAAACCTGGCTCTCAACATTCGGTACTGTGTATCCCTCGTGACTCGGAGATCACGTTAATGTCGGTCCAATCTCAATTTGGGACGTAAAAGCACCACTGAGGACGACAAGCATCCTGGCAGTGACCACCCTCAGTGCCAGCATAGATAAGTCGGCTTGACGATAATGTTCTTTAAAACGCTGACTAGATGAATGAGACCTCATAAGATCATAACATTGTAACCACTATATATACAGACTAATCAGTTAATAGAACCTTACCGAGTGCTGGAAACAACTAGAACCAGAATAAATGCACTAGTTGAAACATTTATGAGTGCAACGCACCATGGCGGAGTAAACATAAGTTCTCCCATCATCTCTCCCCGTTTATAATTCTCCATTTATGCCGCACTGTGTATTGTACTTTAACCGTTGTTGGTATATTACATAGACAATAAATATGATTTGACTTTTGGAAGTTTCCCCACTGTGTGCGCCATCTTGGATTCGCCCCTACTGGCGTCAACCATAACTATCCATGAATTTGCATACATCAGAATACATATAATAGATTAGTAATATTATGTACGCCGCGTACACATATGTCTACTACATCATATCATGTAATATAACATATGACCAAAGTTTTAATACCATTCTAACGAATAAATAACTTCAACAGTTATAGATATGCAAGATTAATTAATGTTGAAGTTCACACACCACAATTCCGGCTGCCTGTGTTTGGCAGGGTATAAAGGCAGGTAAATTTTCTATGTTAATTGCAGCTTGACGTGCTCAATATATAGGGTTATATCACGTGGCATGGATGACCACAACGTCTATGGGAACGGCGTATGGCTTAGGGGCCGATATATCCCTCCCTTGCAGAGTGCAGCCACACGGGGTGGGTCAGCTGTGAGAGATCAGGATTGTGACGCTACTTTCCAGAGTAGCGTTATGAGGAGCTCCCGATGAGATGTCCCGAGCCGATCATTGGTGCAGTTAGCTCTGTACCATAGGCAGTAACGGCTCCAGTGTCTCCCACTTCCTGATTCTCTCTTTTGTCTTACATAAATTATTTTTTTATTGTATATAAATTATATAACAAATGTAGTAGAATGTGGCATGAAAATTTTTGCGGATGATACAAAAATATACCACCAAATTTCAACAAGACAAGATTGCTTAGATCTACAGAAAGACTTAGACATATTACAGGATTTGGCTGAGAAGTGGCAGTTAAACTTTCACCCGGACAAATGCAAAATAATGATAATTGGACATGGGCACCCAGAATTTAACTACACCTTGACTACAGCAGCAGGTACAAATCCTCTGGAGTGTAGCCATGTCGAGAAAGACCTAGGCATCCAAGTTGACGATCAGCTGAGATTCACACAACATATCCAAAAGGCTGTATCAAATACAAACAAGTTGCTGGGTGTAATTCGTCGTACGTATCAATATCTAGATAAGACAACCTTTCTCTATCTTTATAAGGGACATGTCCGATCATCTTTGGAGTATGGCGTAGCAGTCTGGTCTCCAAAGTATCAGTGTGATATTGATGCTGTGGAGGCTGTCCAAAGAAGAGCGACACGTATGGTGCCAGAATTAAAACATTATGATTATGAAACGAGAATAAAGGTCCTAAATTTACCAACGTTAACATATCGTAGATTACGAGGGGATGTTATTAATGTTTACAAATACTTGAATGGCATATTTACTTGCACGCACACTATGTTTAACCTGGACCTGTACGAAGGAACACGGGGGCATTCTTTAAAGTTGCATAAAAAGGAGTAAACGAGAAATAAGGAGACACTTCTTTAGCGAGAGAGTAATTGATGTATGGAACATCTTACCCGAAACCATTGTCACAGCTCCAACAGTCAATGCACTGAAAAACCGACTCGATATATTATGGATGCAACATTGGTTAAAGAGCGGTACATAGGCAAATTTGCTTGAAGACCGAAGAGGATGTATGTATGTGTGTGTGTGTGTGTGTGTGTGTGTGTGTGTGTGTGTGTGTGTGTGTGTGTGTGTGTGTGTGTGTGTGTATGTATGTATGTATGTATGTATGTATGTATGTATGTATGCATATATAAATTAACTTCAATGTTGCTGGGCCATTTCAAGATGTGAAAAGTAAAGTGAATAACATCTTTCAGGTTGTTACAGGTCCTCTTCTGGCTTGAGTAGGCATTACTGCCTCTGTCTCTTACATGCCAGCTCTCGCTTTTGACATCTGCTCCTACTGTGCGCATGCGTCTGGCACAATCCAAGATAGGAGTGGGGCAGTGTATTCAGTTTTCATAGGGTGGTTTTGCCATAACTTATATAATTTTGTGTCAAACGACTACATCGGCAAAGCGTCAACTACAGACTGTGTGATATGGTTTCACACATCTGTGCATCGGTATATAAATTAGTTATTTCTAATATTTAATCAGCATCTTTCTTTAAATATTTTTAGGTGGTGCCCTCTCGTACGTGCTTCGTTATCTCTCAATGTAGCAAAATTGCATAAGACTGCTGGATCATATTTCCCTGTTAGTATCTTATACATTTCAATCATATCTCCTCTGAGGCGACGGTATGATAGAGTTGGTAATTTCATTCTCTGTAAACGTTCTATCTATTCAAGGTCTTTGAAACCAGGAATTGATTTGGTTGCGCTGTGCTGAACATTTTCAAGAGTTGTAATATGTGTCATTATGAAAGGACTCCATACCTGATTAGCGTATTCAATGTGTGGACGAACGAGAGACTTACAAGTTGTAGAAAAAGACTTTTCATCCATGTGATCGAAAGTACGTCAGATTATCTCCATCATCGACTTGGATTTATGAATTTTTTTCTGACATATTTGCCTCAACATTAAGCACTTCTAACAAGGATAATTGTAACATAAAATGCTTTTGTTACGCAATAAAATATCAAAACTTTAAGGAAACCGGATCGAGCCAGTCTCCTTAAAACAACAGTCTCCTGTATGCAGTGAAATATGCATAAACGTTCCCCATATGCTGTATATATATAGTATTATATATGGAACTTCACTATTAAGGTCACAATTGGGACTGCCTAAAAGAAACCTGAATACCGAGCTAACCATATTAGTGGGACTAATTTCCTATATTTTACATTATATATGGAACTAATGTGGGACTGTCCTAGGGTGACCTTATTTGTAATGTGGGAGTATTAATGAGGTGACCGTAAATCGAGTTTCAACTGTAACTATATGATATCTGTGCATGTAGATATTAACTCTTTTTTGGCAGGGTCAATGGGGTGATGACACAAGCGTCGTTTTGTGGACTTAACCATCTACAAGTGCATCTACTAGTGAGTGTAATGTGCTTGGTGTGGAACTTGAAAACACGTATTCAACAACAACAACAATTGATAGTGTACTACATATATACACGTCACATAGCAAACACACTTTTGGTGACGTGTCTATCCCCACACTAAATTTCCTCCCAATGATTCATTGTGTTGCCCAAGGAGATTATTGGGGTCAAAACACCAATACAATTTCTGAAATAGGGGATTGCTGTGAACGTCCACATCATGCTCGTCAAGCCATTTCAATTCAACATAATCCATGTACTGGATTGCATATATGAGATTGCGTCATTTTTTTTGTAATTCTAAATGTTGATAAAATAGTAGAAGTGGTTTTCTGTTGGAATGCTCTTTAAATTTATCTGGGGTTTTAACATTTTTAGTGTATGTAGTTGGTTTTTCATTGAAATGCTGTTGGAATAAACTTTTGAAATATTACGATTCGTTACGTAAGACTGGTGCAGAGACCTCCACACTCATGTAGCGCTTCGTTACGCTTGCCCAGAGAACTCCCTCTGTACTTTGTTAGACGGCCCCTTACATAATGTACATGTATCTAAATGTGATTGTTGGAAGAGCATCCAAATATAATTTATTTTCACAAGTTCTTTGTATGGAATATGTTTGAATTAGTTATTATTTGAACTGTAAAATTTAATTATTCCAATATGTAATGCAAAATTGGTTTTCTGTTACAGGAGCGGGCCGGCGGCTTAATATAACAAGCGAGAATGTAAACAGTTGAGAGCCTAACACTGAAAAAGTGGGTTTATAGGTTTGTTCAGATAGTTTCGTAACAAGTATATATTGTATTATTTTTCTGTCAATTGATACAAACATACGATATTATCTCTTTTGTGAAACATTAACACTCATTTATAAAATTTCACATATGTGTATGTACCATATGACTTTTCTAACAATGTAAACAATACATTTGTGACCGAATGCTGTTAAAGTATTGCGTTGTAAATGCAGACATACTATGTCATTTGTTTGTTTAAAAACTGTGTTGTTTATGACAATAGTGTTTCAGTGTTGTGTGTGGCAGGTTCGATCTCTGCTGGTGTTTAATATCCAAACACTACTGGTTGTGCACAGACACTTAGTCCACTCAATAACTTCAGCCATTTACAATAACTCCACCTAAACTAAGTTAATTCCACTTAAACAAATATTGGAAATAGCTCAGCAAATTAGCATTAGGAGGAAAGGAGCAAACTTGCATGCTTTCTACAGAAAGACGTCAGTAGGCGACCACATGCTAATGTTCGAAACAACAACTGTATGAGAGGCTATACTGCTGATACATACATCTTCTGCGGTGTTTGCCGAGGATGGGTGCAGTACTTGGATGTGTACTGATATAATG
Source organism: Paraescarpia echinospica (assembly GCA_020002185.1). NCBI lineage: Eukaryota > Metazoa > Annelida > Polychaeta > Sabellida > Siboglinidae > Paraescarpia > Paraescarpia echinospica. Next base: position 57,511,707 of record CM034535.1, read on the forward strand.
CAACAGTCAATTTTTCAAGTTTTATATGTAGTTGTTTGCAAAACTTTGGATTACACCGAACTGTTTTTACCAGGTACTTTTGTTGGTTGTGCAATTTGAACTGACATGTTTCATAAAGTATGGACATTGATCACTGATGTATTTGTCTGGAATTTAAAAGAAATTAATCATGTATATTGCAAGGTATATTATGTCCTGATGTTATGGTTTCTAGAGTATCAGGGTTTCACTGTATCATATGAACACTTGCCGCCATAATAAGATAAAATTTGTGTAACAAATTTAATGACACATCTACGACCATGTACACACATACTGAATAATACTAGGCATAGCTAGGTAATCGGAATGACAACAATATATTCAGACAAACGTGTGTATTGAAACAGGCAATACTCTTTTACTTTATCCCATGATCAGATCGAGGTAATGAGCGACTAGTCTTTTTGTTTTCACTTTTCTAAATTTAAGTATGAATCGGCTTGTTCTTTGCTTAATTAACATAATGCCAATTCTTGATGTGTTTACTATAAAGGTGTATTATATTCAACAACACGTGGCCAGTAACATATGTACTGTTATTGCCACCTTGAGTTTTTAAATAGAAGTTTCAAGAGGCAGTGTTACTGAATGTCAAATATTTCAAACAAGTTCAAGTTAGGGAATAACATAATGTTTTTCTTGAGGAAACATTGTGTTTCTTTATATAAAAATAAATAGTACACAAGTCGATTCCGAAAGTAAACACGTTCGATAGGAATTCTCATAAAGCTGCATTATCGGGCATGAACAGTGTTTAGTTAACACTGTTACCCAGTGATGTATGTTATACCTTACCTCCAAAATAGTTATCATAGGCAATATATGTAAGTTCTTGGAATTGTTTTTTATGTTGCCTGGTTCCCACAACCTGGTTCATACAATCAAAAACCGGCGAAGACAAGTGGGACGAAGTATTTATTCACCGAACGTCCGTATATTTTTGTTGACCGGCAATAGACCAAGGGTAGTCTAATACGATTACTGGCTCGGGAGAATGATTTCTGGTTTTAACTTGTTTTATATATTCCTGTCTAGCTGTAGTGACCTGTCTTCCTTCTCTCGTGCATTCGCCAGCTAGGTCTTGATTACAACATTCGCCGCATTTCTATCTGTAAACGCTCATCATTGGTACCAATGCCAACTACATGCTTGATCTCCTTCACCTCCAACAATGTGTTCAACCCCGTTTTCTGGTGTCAAACCGCGCGATTTTTATCCACGCCAATCGGGCCTGTGAATTGTAGAACACTGTTCTCCGCGAATATGACCAGATCGGCAGATGTGTCCAAACACCGCGCGGGCCTGTGAATTGTAACAGGAGAAAATTCACGGGATCCGGGCTAGAGAGCCCGCAGTTATGTCGAACGATGATTTAACCTCGCCCAGTTGAAAGGTAAGACAAAAGTGCGTCGAGTCCTCATTCGAGAAATGCTCTTCCATGATGATGCTGCGCTGACAACTCACACAGAGGAAGATCTTCAGCAATTATTGGACAGCGTATCCCATGCCTGCAATGCATTTGAATTGACTATCGCCATTAAACAGACGAATGTCATGGGACAGGACGTCGTCGTGCCGCCTTTAATCAACACTGACACCGTAACACTTGATATCGTTAATAACTTCACGTACCTAGGCTCCATAATCACGAGTAATTTGTCGTTATATGCTTAATTAAATGCATAGAGTTTATAGCAAAAGCTGATCGAAGCCGTCATATCCAAACTGAACATGAGATCGAGTGTCAAGCAATAATTATGTTGATAGAAAATACCAAACTACATATGTCATCAGCTAACTCCTCTACAGAAGTGGGGCGTGGACAATCTATGCAAGACAAGAGAAGAGACTGAATAGCTTTCACCTTCGCTGTCTCAGACGCATCTCCTCGCAGGACATTGTCACGAACACAGAGCTATGTCCTGGGGCGTCCGTCCAGCTTCAGCATGATATACACGCTGTTAAGCCAGCGACGTCTGCGATGGTTCGGTCATGTTCATCGAATGGTTAGCGGTCGTGTACCGAAAGATGTACCGTATCGTGAACTCGTCACTGGGACGCGTATTATTAGCCGCCACATCTGCGCTACAATTTAAAGACACCTACAAGCGTGACATGAAGATGGCGTGTAGACACAAGCAGCTGGGAAAGAGCGGCCGATGTTAGTGGTCATTGGAGGTCGATCGTCAAAACTGGCATGAGAAGAGGAGAGGGTAAAAGACCAACGCAACTGGCTGAGAAGAGGGACCACCGAAAGTATACCTGCTAACTCTTCCGGAATTTCAGGGAGTCTCGTTGATGTTGGGTGTGTCTCCCTGTCTTCCGGACTACAGGCAAATATTCCGGATTTCCCCTTCAAATCTCCAACAGCACACCCCCCATCTTCCGATGTCATCATCCGACACAGCGCGGCACCACGGGTAACGTGCTGAAACGTGTTGTACCGCTGTTACGGCGAGACATCTTTAGCAGCACGTACCCTCCCCCAGTCTTCCGATTTCAAGATCCGAGAGACAGCGCGACGAGACAGCGCAACATGTGAAGCATGCTGAACCGCTGGTGAATCTCCCGGAATTAAGTTCGCAGGTATATTGTTAGCTGGGATGGTTACGAATACAGGGGTCCTGGAAAGTGCTTCCGTGTTCATGACGTTGACGGTCATTTACCGAAAGATGTACTATTGATTGTCCACATCTGCGCTACAAAGACACTTGCAAGCGTAACATGAAGGTGGCGGGTATTGGTTGACACAAGCACAAACACCAGGGACCAGCAAACGCAGCGGTCGTCGCAGTGGCGCCTTACAGTCTGCTAGAAGTCGAACGGCACAATAAAAATCAGTGGTTCCGCCTGGTGCACTAATGGCCAACTAACAAATGGACTAACAAAATCACATGATCTCAGAAATATCATGTGACTTTTGTTTTGGACAACATGGCAGACAGCGAAGTTACGTCTGGTGAATCTGACGATTCGCCGTTGTCGGCTGGAGACAACCCCGGTGACAGCCCAGGTCGAGATTGGAGACTGTATAATGTCATATTACTGGGATTTTCTTTCATGCTTATTTTCACCGCCTTCATGACTTGTTCTATGGCAGAGGTAGGCACGAGCCATGAGAATTACGGCAAAGCCAAATCATGGCAAATGAAATGTACTGTTGTCAGTCACTCAGACAGTGTCAGACAGTAGTCTGTAGACCCGTTAGCATTAGTTATGTTGACTAATGACTAATTGAGTAAATTGAGTAGGCTTAATCTCCGGTAATTAATCTCCCAATGTGAGTAATGTCTGAGTATTAGTAATGACTAATCAGTACCTTCTTGCCATCTTCAGTCAAATCTCAAGAGGGTACTGTGTCTTAGACTTTGTGAGTGTATCTAATTATGACTAATATTCATTTACTGACCCAGGGAGTAGATACGGTAATACTGTGTCTATTCGCCAGCATCCCGGGGCAGTAAATGAGTGACAATAGGCCTCTGACTCTGCATCACCTTTCACCTTTGCAGTTTTGCCTTGCTGTTGTCTTTTCAGTGTGGATGCAGGAGATTTCTCCCGAGTAGTTGACTTGACACGTTGATTTACCAAAACTCCTGATTCAGACAGGTTAAATTAGTCATTAAATAATAAAACAAAAACAATTCTTTAGACACAGAATTGTGAATTGTTGGATCACCCTGTCAGAGACTAGCATCAGCTCCATCTCTAAACTCCTTCAAAACCAGACTTGATAAGTAGTGGTGCGCTAAGCGGTATGAACAAAACACACACTTCCTTCCCGTGTGCACAAGCATATATATATATGTTTGTGCGCATGGGAAGGAAGTGTGTGTTTTGTTGCCTCTCTGAACCAACTGAACCGGTTATTTTACAGTTAGTTTGAAAATAACTTGCATGAATACTACACTTTATATGTGTATTATTGCAAATAATTTGTTAAAAGAAGCAAATTTAAAGTTCACATTTTTTTTTGATATGAACTGAAATGTTCATAATAAAACTAGTAATGAATAAAAATGAAAAATCGTGCGTAAACACATTTACAAACACAAACTAGTTCGTGGCTTCATGCATCCAAAGGCAACTTCATAGCAAATCGCTTTTCTTGCTTTGATTACTGCAAATTGATAACTAATTTGTTGGAAGTTTATGTTTTAAAGTACCCGCATAGACGGCCCAATTAAGTCATTGAGGCGATCTTGTCCCAAGGACACTTGCAGACACGTAATGTTTAATTCAGCATCATATTTAGGACTCCTCCTACCTAATATAATATGACCTTCACAGCGCAAGACAACTTGTTTCCGTGCATTTAGATCCCATATATATATATATATCTATATGTATATATATATATATATATGAAGATCAGCTAACTGGCTTATTTAATAGGGTCTTTAGCTTAGCTTTAATTTAAGCTTATATTTGGAAATTGTTCATTGAGTGTTGGCTATCTTAGGTCAAGCCTCTTACAGATTTATACTTAATTTAGTAATAATCATTGTGTTATGTTTTATGTTTTAATTTGTTGAGCAAATTATCATAAAAGAAACACTTTCGAAAAAGTAAATAAAAATAATTTATTCTGATTCTAATTCTTTCAAGGACAAATGAAAGCATGCATTTAGAAATGGCTGTGTATCGCCAGTGAAATCTTGTGAACTTGATCCCATTCCGACATGGCTTCTTAGAGACTGTGCGCACGATGTTGTACCTGTGCTCATGACAATTGTTAACCTGTCTCTGAGAACGGGGGTAATGCCTTCACACTTGAAGGAAGCGCACATCAGGCCAGTACTCAAGAAACCGAGTCTAGACAAAACTGTCTTGAATAACTACCGACCCGTGTCAAATCTACCCTATCTATCGAAGACAATAGAACGTGTCGTTGCTGCGAGATTGTCAGCTCACATGTCAGAGCACAATCTCTGTGAGCCCTATCAGTCAGCGTACAAGCCGAATCACAGCGTTGAGACGGCCCTTGTCTGTGTGCAGAATCACATCCTGCACGCAATGGACAATCAGAATGTTGTCATCATGGTTCTCCTGGATCTATCGGCTGCGTTTGACACCGTCGACCATGAAGTGATGTTGCATAGACTCTCACATGATATCGGAGTGGTCCAAGATGCACTGGACTGGTTTAAGTCATACCTGAGAGACAGAGTCCAGTCAGTCCACATTCATGGTGCTACATCGCCTGCTCGTCCTCTGGTATACGGGGTACCACAAGGCTCCGTGCTGGGTCCTCAGCTGTTCTCCATCTATGTAGCACCAGTTGCTAAGATTATTCGCAAGTACAATTTGATGTGTCATTTCTACGCGGATGATACTCAAATCTACATTCCAGTGAAACCCCACCAAGAGAACATTGCTGCGGCTGTCGTCCGTATTGAAGAATGTGTAGCGGAGATCAGGACGTGGATGATGACAAACTTTTTAAAGTTGAATGACTCAAAGACAGAAGTCATCGTGTTCGGCTCTGCGCAACAACTAAGAAAAATTGAGCTGCGCACACTATGCATTGGAGACTGTTTGGTCACTGTAACTCAGAATGTACGGAATCTTGGTGTACAGTTCGATGCCGAGATGAAGATGGAGACGCACGTGATTGCGGTCTGTAAATCTGCAATTTTCCATCTCCGAAATATTGCAAGAATAAGACGTTATCTAACACCTGCAGCGACAGAACAAGTCATACATGCGTTTGTTACCAGCAGACTTGATGTTGGCAATGCATTACTCCACCGACTGCCTGTGAAACAACTAGAACGGTTGCAGAGAGTACAGAACTGGGCGGCTCGCCTTGTCGACGGCGCCAGGAAGTTCTGTCATGTCACACCTCTATTGATCAAGCTGCACTGGCTGCCAATAGCAGTTAGAGTAGAGTATAAGATACTTCTACTCACGCACCGAGCACTGACTGGCTGTGCACCACAGTATATCACCAAATGTGTGACCCGACGTCAGCCAACTCGATTGTTGCGCTCCAGTGAACACAATCATCTATGTGTACCACGTGCAACGCGTCGCTGGGGTGATAGATCCTTTTGCGTGGCAGGCCCAACACTATGGAACTTGCTGCCGCAAAAGCTGACTGCAACAACAATGACAAACACTGATTTTAAATCAAACCTTAAGACTTACCTGTTTTCCCGAACATTCTGTAAGGCGCCGTGAGCAACGATTGTTGGAACGGCGCAATATAAATGTCACGATTTGATTTGATTTGATTTTTTTGATTTTTTGTATAATTTGTGTTTAAAGGTAGTTAAATGACACAAGATCCATTGAGACGATGGCAGCACGTGTGGTCATTATAAGCATTCATTTTTGTTTCACATTAAATATATTTGTAAATGAACTCCCATCTAGGTGATGTCTATTTCATAGCATTAGTCATAAACTGTGTTAATTATTCCTGTTGTTCATTGTTGTCCTACGTTCAAGCACGATCTGGCCTAGTTATACATGTCAGCAGGTGTGAATTAGTTTCATTGTATACCATGTGGAATGGCTAAGAACTGTCTTAATTAAATCTTTTCACCTGACCATCAACTGTGCGACAAGCATGATACATTAAAACATAACTGATATTTGCAGGAAAGTATTCTACGGGATGCAAGAAAACAATCAAATGGCACATTCACTGGGAGTGGCTACACGAGGTAACCATCTGCATAATCTGTGCACACAACATTACTGCATTCCTGTTTTATAAAATTAAATATTATCACAGTAATCCTATTAGTACTTAGGATTTTTTTGTCAGTTATTGAATACAGTGAAGAGTGATCACAGAATATCAGTCTTCATTTCGTGGATGTTGTCATAGTAACAGTACCTGGTAACTTGTTAATTGTACATCAGTTTTGATTACATACATTTTGAAGGTTACAGTACACAATTTTATCATACAGTTGTGTTATAAATATAGTAAAATGTGAAATCTAATCTAACATTTTGCCTGCTGAAGTGTGTTTTAAAGAACCACATTTTAAAATATAATCTGACCGTTATCTGTTAATGAATGCCTTGATGTTCAGTCTGCCATGTAAACATGATGCAACATATATATATATAAATATAAAACAGGTAATGCTCAAATGGCATGTGATACTTATACTTTATAGTTCATTAGAACATAGTTGGGTGGTTGAAGTATTACAATAGAGATACTTTCTGCCATTTTTATGTCAATGTGTTTAATACTGTGATTTAAGCAGCAGGAATATTACTTGAATGATACTGGTGCATTGCTCTGTTGTCAGATAAGGTTTGCAAATAAACATGTTATTGAGATCAGTTAAACAGTATGCAGCAATAAGTAAGAAAACATGTGGTGGTGTTGGAGATGTATTAGGAAGTTACCTTTCTGAATCCTTGTTTGCTCAGATAAAGCTTTCGGCATCCTCTCGATGCCTTTATCAGCATTGAACTGATTCACTTGACAGCACTTCCAAAAAAATTATAGCTGATGTCTCTGTTGAGAGTTGGATGCCCCTTTCAGATTTCAATTGCTTCACTAATATTTCTAGTATTTCTTTTCAACTGGGAACTTGGAAGTAATCAACACTGATGAAGGCATCGAGAGGATGCCGAAAGCTCCGCCTGAGCAAACAAGGGTTCAGAAAAGTAACTTACCACATTTCCAATTCATGAGCGCAACTGAATCCAGAAGCAACTTAAATGCTCATATGACGGTGTTCTTATTCTGCTTGCAGTCTGGCCATCATCTATGGCGTGTTCTCCGTGGCGAACTGGGTGGGACCGTCTGTCGTCGCAGTCGTTGGCCCGCGAGGTGCCATGTTCACTGGTGCACTTCTTTACTCGTACGTCAGTTTTCTCTCGTTCACCAAGCACCATTCCCTTTACCTACAACAGATTTTATACTACAAATTACATAACCTTATTTTGACAGGAAGTACAAATCAGACATGTAAAAAGGTAAAATAAAAAGCTATTTTTTCTATAGCGCAGCATTCAGTCCTTATGACTGCTCAAAGTGCTTTACACATTACTTCCTGGCGTACCTGTTCAGTCGAACGCCATCTTGACTCTGGCACTCAGTCACACAGCTGAGTGAACTGGAGCTATGTAGTGTGAACAAATTTGCCCAAGGTTCAAAATGGCAGCACAGGATTCAAAACCAAGTTATCTTGATTGAGAGTCCAGTGTTCTGGCCGCTACACCACAGCACTCTACAAATTTAATTTAAAATGTGATGATATGATGTGTGACCCATCTTAACAAAATGAATCGCATGTCGGAATTTTAATATTGAGTTATTAGTATCATTGGAAAGAGCAGAATCTCTGCTTTCACATGGTGTATCATGTAAGAAGATATCTTAATTCTAACTGAAGTTATGGCTTAACAAACACATGTGGGGTAGAAACCTTCAAACCCAGAAAACGGCCGTCAAAGTTGATGCAAAATATTCATTGTTTCATGAAATGTACCTTAGTTACGTGGACAGATCTAGCTAAAATTTCGTCCTCGTCCGCCTCGCTTCCATCCGTCATGTCTTCCATAAAATACTCCTTGATCAAACTGACAATCTGTGCACGATCACTTCCATCCGGATTTAACAGCTTTGCCACATTAAACGCCATTCTTCGCGTCTTCTTAATCATTATCTGGGTCAGCAGTGATGCGGTGAAATACATGGTGCGCATGTGTGTTTACAGATTATGTAAATGACCCATCACTGATCCAATGAGAACAGTTGCCTGTGTCATGCAGTTGCCGTTGCTACCACGTGATCCGAATTGTTTACACAGCTGGCCTAAACAAGGGGCACCTTCCAAGCTCTCTGGAGGTCACAGAATGTAGTTATTAGCATATTTATGCCCATATATGGGAATATGACGTGTCAAGCTTCGTGGTGATATCCCATATGTTAGAAGCGTCCCAAAATTAGCAGTTGCGAACGCGCGCAATTACTGTAATTTCCGGCGTTATTTTAAGAAAATCGGGTGGAACACTTCGCATAGCTCTATACAAAAATCGCTTTAAAATACACAAAACATAATTAATTAGAGGGTAGCTTGAGTAGCAATCGATGAAACGAATACCAAAGAATAATTTTCAGGGGAAATCTCAAAATCGATGGATTCACGATTTGTTCACATAAACGGCATTTACGGAAAATCAGATTTGCCGACATCCGACTCATTTCGTTAAGATGGGTCACATATGATGTGAAAATAAAATGACATCAGATAATTTAGTTATGTTCAATAGAGGAACGTTATTTTGTGATACACAGGCCAATCAAACATTGCATATGCTGGGAGGCTGTGCCTTCGGTGACGTAGAACCATATATTGTGCGGTGACTAACGTCAGTCAATGACACAAAAATAATCTTTGGGAATTTTGTGTGAACCTGTTGAATGTGTTCAGAGAGATGGAAGGAATCAAACTTGGTAATCGTGTGTGTTTCTTTAACTTTAAAAGTGAATAATTGTACACGATAACATTGGTCAAAAAGGCAATGTAATCACGATAACATAATTGTTCTCATAATCAATTACTTTCATATTCTAAGTAATCATACTCGTGCTTTTACAGAGTAATATTCAATTACACTTATGATAATGATATAATAATCCTACCCCTGTATGTTAAATCTCAAATTTGGTCAAAACGGTTGAATACAATGATACTTTCTTGATTATCGTGTTATACATGATTATATTAGATTATTGTTCCACTTGTTAAAAACCTAGTTTCTTGCTGTTTGTATTCCTACAGATTGTTTATAGCGTCGTTCCTGAAGCCAATGACGTGGTTGCTGTACCTTGGCTCAGTGCTAGTTGGTCTTGGAGCAGCAGGTATAGTCAGGCTTCACCTTCTTATGCTGTTATTCTCATGGTTTTAATAAGATTTTGCAAGAATGCCACCTAATGCGATGTGGCAAGTGGACAAGGAAGCCATAAGCTTATCAAGGATGTAACCTGTTTAAAAATTGTTGACATTTGGACTTATTAACATTTGGACTTTCTGATTGTTTCATATATATATATATGTGTGTATAATTATATATATATATATGTATATATATATGTGTGTGTGTGTGATCAAACTAATAGTTTTTTAATTGTTGTTTAATATAATGTTAGTAATTTTATTTATGATAACAATCATTCCAGTACTTAGGTGAACAATACTGCCAAATGTGTTAGAAGTGACAATAACAGTTACACATGAACAGACTACATCTATTGTGTTACTACTTAGTATGTATGTGTATATGCATCAGTGATACCAGTTCGTCAGTGGTGCCAGTGAATCAATGGTACCAGTTCGTCAGTGGTACCAGTGAATCAATGGTACCAGTTCATCAGTGGTGCCAGTGAATCAGTGGTGCCAGTGAATCAATAGTACCAGTTCATCAGTGGTACCAGTTCATCAGTGGTGCCAGTGAATCAATGGTACCAGTTCATCAGTGGTGCCAGTGAATCAATGGTACCAGTTCATCAGTGGTACCAGTTCATCAGTGGTGCCATTGAATCAATGGTACCAGTTCATCAGTGGTGCCAGTTCATCAGTGGTGCCAGTGAATCAATGGTACCAGTTCATCAGTGGTACCAGTTCATCAGTGGTGCCAGTGAATCAATGGTACCAGTTCATCAGTGGTACCAGTTCATCAGTGGTGCCAGTGAATCAATGGTACCAGTTCATCAGTGGTGCCAGTTCATCAGTGGTACCAGTTCATCAGTGGTACCAGTTAATCAGTGGTGCCAGTGAATCAATGGTACCAGTTCATCAGTGGTACCAGTTCATCAGTGGTGCCAGTGAATCAATGGTACCAGTTCATCAGTGGTGCCAGTGAATCAATGGTACCAGTGTACCTGTGGTTCCAGTGCATCCAAAGTGCCACAGTGTATCAGTGGTGTAATGGTAGTGTGACTTGTTCGATGTCTTACCATTGTTGCAGTGATTTGGATAGGACAGGGCAACTTTCTGACACTCAACTCAGACAAGACTACAATGGGTCGCAACAGTGGCATCTTCTGGGCCCTGCTTCAGTCCAAGTGAGTGGTATGCCTGTTGGATGGGCAACCTTCTACCAGGTCTCTCTCCTCCACACAGTTAGCCAGCCTACCTGCCAGCATGCATACATGCATGTATAAATATCTATTTTTTCTGTCTGTCTGTCTACCAACAGGCCCTTAGCCAGAAATAATTTGTGGCCACTGTTGAATTAATCAGTAAAGCACCCTACCAAACCTTTACAAGGATGTAAGAAAACAATGTTACAGTTTTTCAGACTTATCACTCATCTGGTCAGCTGGGGTCACATATAGACGTATTAGTCCAAAGGACTTCAGGACCACTTGGCCCATTTTAATTGTTTACAATGTGACAAGATAACTACAATGCCGTGTACAATGTACATGGTAGATTTCATCATTGAGTAGTTTCTTGTCTAAATATGAGCTAGTGGTGGTTCTTATGCAGTTAGCTTGCATGGAAGCCACTCTCATCAATCACAGCCATTATTGGCCAGTTTAGTTTTTTTAGTGACAAACCTACGCCATTTGAGCAATTTAGTTAGTTAATACTGATCCATTTGATTTGTTTCACTACCAGTTGTGCCAATGATAGTCATTAATGTGTGGGCCCCTAGACTTGGAACTAGTGGCCAGCTGTCCCCCATATAGACTGCTGTTAACTCCCATGGCCACTGAGATTAGAATATCTCTCTCTTCTCACCTTTCACCTCCTTGCAATAATACATAAAAGTTAATAATGACTTCCTTTGGTCTATTTCCAGTATGCTGGTGGGCAACCTCTACGTGTACTTTGCCTTCAAGGGAGAGATGGACATCACAAGCAAGTCACGAACAACTTTATTTACAATATTGACTGCTGCAGTACTTTTGGGGACCATATCATTGTTGTTCTTGAGAAAACCCCCACCAAAAGTACAAGAGTCTGGAAGGTAATCTCTGTCTCTTTCTTCCAATTTATCCATAAATTCTCCTGTTCATCCAAGGATCTATTGCCATCACTCTGCGTCCGCCGTCCGCCATTAGCTGCCGTATCTCAGAAATCGTTCAGCAACTTTTTCTCTAATTTTGTATAGACATATCTTAGGGCACTGCCACTATACACGATAAATCTGTATTTGATTGAATCATTTTAAGGGCTCCCTAGGGCCTCCAAGGACCCCAAAACTGGTAAAAATGTAACTGCCTATTTTTTCAAAAACTGTTCAGCAACTTTTTTTCTAATATTGCATAGGTGTGTCTTAGGGTGCTGCCACCATATACAAGAAATCTGTATTTGATTGAATCATTCTAAGGGCACCTAAGGGGCCCCCAAAGTGCAAAAGTGTGCCACAAAGTCAACAGCATGACTAAACTCTGCTGCTAGTGCTACTGTTCCATTGAGACCTTGACTAATCTTTAATTGATCACAGGGCCCAGGCAGAGTAGACACACTTGACCCCTGTTAGACCGAACAGTTGCCTAACTCTTTTTATCTTCAAAACTATTGATTTTCTATAATTGCAAGTTGTGTTTATTTTGATGTTCATTTAATTATTATAAAATGGTGTGACTGTGGTGTCTATTGGTTAAAGATGTATTGTCTGTAGAAACCTGTAGGTGACAAACATAGAAAATTAATATTCTGTCACTTGTAGGTGACAAACATAGAAAACTTATATTCTGGACAACTATAGAGTGAAATATCCTACACTTTATTGATATCAAATGCATTCTACTGTTCTGTTTACGCTTGCCATGCCTTGTGTAGACATGGTACTGTGTAAATCAATTGAATCAATATAGACTAATAATTACAAATTCACAATATAGTTGACACCTGAAACAACCAAATGTCAACCATTAGAAGAGTTGACATAGTTCCGCTATACACAAGCAACAAATCTGTATTTGATTGAATCATTCTAGTGTCATCAGCATATACAGCTGTAGTAGAACATACATTTTCTACATCATCATCACTAAGGTTGTTGTAAATTTCACCAGCTGCCATGTCAAGTCCGTTATAATTGTGACTAACAGTGTTCACAATTATTCAGGTAAATTGCAAATAACAAAGGACACAAGTTTTCTCCTTGCCATACCTATACATCACATGAGAAGAAGGCTGACACAGCCTGGCCCTGATTTATACATGATTTAGCATTTTTGTACATGTTGTATACAACTTTCAACGCAATTCCATTAATACCGCATGAAATTATCTTAGACCACAGGGAGGACCGGTCTACTAAATCAAATGCTTACTTATAATCGATGAAGGCACAATAAAGCCTTTTGCATTGAGACAAATACAATTCAACCAATACCGCTATTTGAACACTGCCTGTTCTTCACCTATTACATTCGCTTTGTTTAGGTATGCTGTCAGTCTGGTGTTCTGAACAATCACTAAGGATTAATGAACACTTGTGCAGAATGTCACCCACTGGGCAGGTTTAATTGATCTATTCAGCAATGAGGACACTGCTTAGGCCTCACTCTGGACACTATCACTCACAGTGTTGTGTATTGTCTTAGTTGGTGCATTGAGCTAATCTACTTGACCATGAATCAGTGGTGGCTCTGGTTGTGTATTACACCCAGCTGTGGAGCTAAGATTCTCTGCCTGCTATTGTTTGATGGAAACTGTGACTAATGTGTAATTGGTCACTGGCAGTAGCTTGTGTCAACAGACATCATTAAGCCACTAGACCCCTGTTAGACTGGACAGTTGCCTGTAGGTTTTAAACTGTGTCAAACAGTGAGTCTACCTTTTGCTCTCAAATAATCTGTCCTCTTAGTTTTACACTTAAAGACATAATCTGGCATAACTTGATAAGTCTTTGTAGCAGCACATTTGTACTTCCAGTGTATCATTGCAACATAACATACATATTACATACTGTGTGCCACATTTGAATGTTGTGCATGTAATATTTTCATGCAATCCATTTGCATATATAATGTAAAACTTCAACAGCCGTTTTCTTAATTTTCACTTTTTGATTCCTACCATGTTCAATGCTCCATAACTTTGCCAATTTTTGTAGCAGTCATAATTTTGGAAACTGTGTAAAGCACCCTACCAAACCTTTACAAGGATCTAAGAAAACAATGTTACAATTTTTCCGACTTATCCCTCATTTGGTCAGCCGGGGTCACATATAGACGTATTAGTCCAAAGGACTTCAGGGCCACTTGGCCCATTTTAATTGTTTACAATGTGACAAGATAACTACAATGCCGTGTACAATGTACATGGTAGATTTCATCATTGAGTAGTTTCTTGTCTAAATATGAGCTAGTGGTGGTTCTTATGCAGTTAGCTAGAATTTGACTTTCTGGAATCCAGGTGCTAAACAACTAGCGTCAGAAATTCAGAATTGCCCCATGATTCTTAAACCACTTTTTTGCATTCACTTAACGTTGGTGTGTTTCCTTCAGTGTCGAGAAGTCAGGCGGCCCTCTGGAAGCTCTCAGTAAGTAGTTCTTCATTTAATAATGAAGACATGTTAAGGCCAGACACGGCAGGTAGATAGGATTATTTTTTTATTTGTGCAAACAGTTAAATTTTTTCTGCCCATTGCATGAAATGGGTCTTACCGAGTAAAATATATATTTAACTTTTTTCAGCCGGACCCCCCGTTTCCATGGTAACAAACAAAATGGCCACCATTTTTAGCAAATATTGGCAAATTCGGATCACTGCCATTTTTTTTTGAATCCATATATAGTTATAATTCTTGCAAATCCATGTTCTCTATAGATTATATTGTGAAATGGTCAGAGCATTTTTTGAAATGATTTGAAACTATTTATGATTTAAAACAAGTGTCTGATCATTACACACGATAGAATATGCTGAATACAACACTAAAAACATTATTTATATAGCTTAATTATTCCAAGAGATATCCCGTTTCCAAATGCAGAAATTTGAAGAAAAATGGTTTTGAGAAAATGGCTGTCAAAGATTGCATAATGGATTTCATTACATGATATCGACATGCTTAATTTATGATTAAACCTCACTTAGAGGTACGTAATTGTCATAGAAGTGAACTTTATTGATAGTATGCATACAAAGGTATAATAATCTGGCAGAAAACCATTTTCAGTATTTTTTGTCAGAAAACTCCATTTCGCCTGGGGTGTCTAACTCATGTGGTGGTTTTGTAATACTGCTATGTAGTGTTCATCAGACTAACACTGAACCAGGAGTTTATAAACTTACATGTCAAAACGATCCTGGTTGTGAAATTGCTGGTAGGGAGGCGGCTGGTGAATGTCATCTCAACGTATGCCCCACAGGTCGACAGGACACAAGATGAGAAGGATGCTTTCTGGGATATTGTGATTGAAATTGTGTCCAGGATACCAACAGGAGAAGCAGTTATCCTGGGCGGGGACCGGAATGGCCATGTGGGGTCAGCTGCAGATGGATACGAGGGTGTGCATGGAGAGATGGGCTTTGGGGCGAGGAATGCGGAGGGAGAAAGGATCCTAGAGTTTGGAGATGCAATGGAGATGGTGGTGTGCAACATGTTTTTCAAGAAGGAAGAGAGGCACCTAGTGTTGTATGAGTCCGGTGGTCGCAGAGGTCAGATCGACTTTCTGATGGTGAGGAAAGTGGACCGTAGACTGGTGAGGAACGTGAAGGTGATTGCTGGTGAGGAGTGTGTTTCGCAGCACCATCTCGTTGTCAAAGACATGACCCTGGGCTGCGGTAGGCATATTAAGAAGAAACATGTGCCAAGGCTCAAAGTATGGAAGCTTTCCGAAGAGAAACTTAGGAATGAGTTCCGGAAGAAGGTAGCCCACTTGGCTGAGGAAGCAGCTGAAATGAAGGGCGTGGATGGGAGATGGAAAACGATGAAGAAGATATGGCTCAAGGCCACAGAGGAAATCTGCGGGTGGACAAAAGGTGCACCTAGGCACAGGGAATTGTGGTGGTGGAACAACGATGTGAAAAAGGTGGTCGATGAGAAGAGGAGCTGCTTCAGAAGGTGGAAAAGGACGAAGGCGGAGGAGGACAGATTGGCATACCTCGACGTGAAACGCGCGGCTCAGAGATCAGTGTGGCTGGCACAAGATGCCAAAAGGCAGGAGTTTGCGGAGGAACTGGAAACCGAGGAGGGAAAACGGCAATTCTTCAGGATCGCGAAACAGATGGTGAAAGAAAGGCGGGATGTGACCGGCACAAGCTGTGTGAAGGATGAGCTCGGAAACATCGTGACAGATAGTAAAGGAATGAAGGAGGTGTGGAAAAAGCACATGGAGAAGCGGCTGAATGTCGAGAATGCCTGGGATGGCGAGGTGGAATGTGACATGGTGGAGGGGCCGAGCTGCCGCATCACAGAGGAGGAAATATCGAAGGCGTTGAAGCACACTAAGATGGGGAAGGCAGCTGGTCCATCTGGTGTTGTTTCAGAAATGATGAAGGCAGCAGGCGACAAGGGCATGGAATGGTTGACTAACCTGTGCAACAACATCGTGGCAGAGGGCCGCATTCCCGTCGACTGGAAAAACGGCATCTTAGTCCCTCTATTCAAAGGGAAGGGCAATCCCCTAGAGTGTGATCTTTCAGGGCCATCAAGCTCCTGGAGCAGGCCATGAAGGTCATGGAGAGGGTGCTAGAAGTAAGAATGAGAGAGCAGGTGCAGATCAACGAGATGCAGTTTGGCTTTATGCCAGGGAAAGGGACGACAGATGCCACCTTCATCATGCGACAAATGCAGGAGAAACACCTGGCCAAGAAGAAGAAGCTCTACCTAGCCTTTGTCGACCTGGAAAACGTGTTTGACAGGGTACCAAGGAAGGTGATGAGATGGACCATGAGAAAATCGGGTGTGGAGGAGTGGATGGTGAAGGCAGTGATGACGTTGTACAGTGAGGCGAGCACCGTGGTGAGGACAGGGCATGGAGATAGCAGCAGCTTTGAGGTGAAGGTAGGGGTGCACCAGGGCTCAGTATTGAGCCCACTGCTGTTTGCCATTGTGATGGACGTGGTGACGAAGGAGGCGAGAGGAGGACTGCCCTGGGAGCTGCTGTATGCAGATGATCTCGTCCTTATGGCAATGACCAGGGAAGAACTAAGAAGGAAGCTGATGGAGTGGCACACGAGATTGGTGGCCAAAGGACTGAAGGTGAACGCCGGGAAGTCAAAGGTGATGGTCAGCATAGGTGACAGAGGAGTGATGTCAGATTCTGGTGCATGGCCATGTGGAGTCTGTAGCAAGGGTGTAGCCACAAACTCGCTTCAGTGTACATCGTGTATGAAGTGGGTCCACAGGAGATGCAGTGGTGTGAAGGGCAGCCTGCAGGCAGTGAGCGCAACGTTTGTGTGCAAGAGGTGTCAGGGAGAGGTACCACCAGTAGAGGCGACGGAAGAGGGCTTGGAGGTGGATGGAGAGACATACAACAGAGTAGACAACTTCTGCTACCTGGGCGACATGCTAAGTGCGAAGGGTGGGGTGGATGCAGCGGTAACAGCAAGAGTGAGGTGTGCCTGGCAGAAGTTCAGGGAGTTAACACCCTTCCTGACTTCCAAAGCGCCCCCCCTGAAGATGAAAGGCCAGGTGTACACAGCTTGTGTCAGAAGTTGCCTGTTGTATGGGTGTGAGACGTGGGCCATGAGGACCGATCATGACATGAGGATGGAAAGGGTTGAGATGAGGATGGTGAGATGGATGTGTGGCGCATCACTCAGCGACAGACAGCCCAGTGCAGAGCTTAGAAGAAGAGTAGGACTGGAGGTGATTGGGGATGTGATCAGAAGAAGTAGGCTGAGGTGGTACGGGCATTTAGAGCGAAAGGACGATGAGGACTGGGTGAAGGACTGTACAAAGTTAGTGGTGGAGGGGACGGCTCCCGTCGGCAGACCAAGGAAGACCTGGCAGAACTCCGTGTCTGCAGACTTGAATCTGATGGGTATTGACCATCGGGATGCACGGGACCGTGTCAAGTGGAAGAGGGCAATTGGAAGAAAGGCGAACCCAGCAGAGTCTGGAAACACCGCCTCTAAATGACGATGCTGATGATGCAATCATGTACAAAATAGCGGATGCACATTTCAGTTGTTTTAAAACCAAATGTCAACTGACAGTGACAAAACAGGATGTAGACCACTACTTTGAATTTGCTAAAAATCATTAGGGTTGTGAAATACATATCAAATGGTACCTTTGTGGCCTTCAATCCACTGTAATTGTGCTCGACAGTGGCATAGTAATACAAATGATCAGAAGTGGCCTTCACCTTTGTACGATTACTTGTGCTACTGTGCCACCATCTCAAATGATTTCAGCTGCATGCAGTTTGCAAAGGTGGACGTGAAAATGTTACATTTGTGTCTTTATGTCCTGGATTATGTGTAGTTGCTTTGTGTAAATAAATATTTTGTGTTTATTTCAGAAAAGTCATTTCATTTACTGATGACCAGAAATATGATTCTGCTGAGTGTAACATTTGCGTATACAGGTATGTACTTTATATTGAGTACAGTGAAAAGTTGTGTAAAGTACTTTATGTATCATTTGTAATTGTAAAATTGAGCCATTGCCAGAGTTGTTGGACAAACATGTCTTCTGATAATGTTTCTTGCACGAGAGCTTTAGAATTTAGACAATATTTGTGGGTCTGAAGATTCACAAAATCGGAATATATAGAAGGTGGATTCTTGTCTTGTTTTTAGGGATGCAAACAATTTCTTAGATTAATAAATTGCCTGTGACAGTAAATTGTAAGTGTTAGATGTTTAAAATGTAATGGATATAATATTATATATATATATATATCAGGTGAAGTACAATACTGGGCCAAAAAAGGAGGCCTGGACATCAAAAACAAAAGTGCAATAAACAAAAAGTGCTTAAAATTAATGAAAAACGTATCTGTCTTAGATGGTAGCCAAGATACATCTACACCTAAAATTAAAGAAGAAGATAAGATCTCTTTACTCACTGTTATGCACAATGCCAAGTGAAGTTCATGATGTAAGTTTCATGGTGTCTTTTAACTAAAATATGAGAATGTGAAACTTTTCAGAAATAAAAATTTGCTTGACTGATGTATGCTAGTACCTCATCAGAATCCAACCAAAAGACTTTTAAAATGTTAAGAATGATCAGAACACTCTGGACGTGAAATGGTGGACACTGTAACTTACATTATCCACCACGTTGTCCACAGCCACAATTTTTTTCAAACAACAATAAACAGGCAGGATGTATTTTTTATGTCTCTTCTTTCTTCATGTGCCTAAGATACAGCACAAATGTTATCAACAGGAACTGTCCACAAAGAAGCTGGTTATGGAGTAAATATAGCATAAGTTACAGGACACTGCATATATGATATCACACACACACATACACACTTCCTGTCATTTTCATTTTCAGTTTGTTCATATAAGATGTTATATGTGCTTCTCAGGGACAGCATAATACTAGTACATGACTGACATATCCCCATTAGCACTAACCGTGCTGCACTGACAGTGCTGCACTGACAGTGCTGGGTCACTGCTGTTTCTTCAACACCATTGTTTTGTTTTCTAGGTCTAGAGTTGACGTTCTTCAGTGGAGTTTATGGTACTTGTGTTGGCAACACGATGTACTTTAGACCAGACAACAAGAGTCTCATTGGCCTGTGTGGCATCTTTATAGGAATTGGAGAAGTCCTTGGTGGGTTCTGTCTCAGACACTGTAAAGTTGCATGTGGTGTGGGCAGACTTTACAAAGACAAATGTTTGTTAGACGTGTATACCTGCCAAGTTTTTTTTCTTGCAATCTTGGAGATTTTTATCATCGGTTCATCACTCTTCGCATGTGCTGTCTTTGATCTTGACATTGGAAGATGGAGGAGTGATGTTGAAAATTGTTCACCACCATGCCACCGTAACTTTAGCTTTTCAGCTTCGCTATCTCAGGTCAACTCATAACATTGGAAGACAGGAGGTTAAGGTTGGAGATTTTCAGCAGAAATCCAGGAGATTTGCCTGTATTGCGGGAGACTGGGAGACATACCCAAAATCCGGGAGACTAGGCAGGTATAGACATGCAAGACTGGATTAATGCAGCAGTTTTTGAACCCGTCTTGTTAGCTGTTATGATATATATTGTTATAAAGTGGATGGAACCTTGCTATTAAGGTCACAATCGGGGAGTATCGGCACTCGGTGGGAGTGACC
The DNA here is from genome assembly GCA_020002185.1 of Paraescarpia echinospica. Taxonomy (NCBI): domain Eukaryota; kingdom Metazoa; phylum Annelida; class Polychaeta; order Sabellida; family Siboglinidae; genus Paraescarpia; species Paraescarpia echinospica. Next base: position 57,531,944 of record CM034535.1, read on the forward strand.
TGTCTGGGGAGGTGACTGTATTAGCATGATTAATTGTCTATACTCTTCTGTTATGGAAATAATTTGGGACTGTCCCAGGTGTTAGTTGGTTCTATTACCCAGATGACAGTCAAATGTTCGACTGTATATCCTGGTAATTTGTTTTAACTACGCTGGCATTTGTTAAAAATTTAGGTTTGCTGTAGTTGCCTGTGAAAAAGAACGTAATATTTCTGTATCCCAGTTTGATAGATCGTTGACCTTATTTGTCATTTTGTGAGACGTGAATAGAAAACGGTTTCAATTCCACTTGAAGGTGGCGCCCTTTTTGGGATACTGGGGTCGAAGACAAACAAACACGGCCGGGACCCGATCGTGCTTCTTGGGTTCCTTGTGCACCTTGTCAGCTTCTACCTTATCTTCCTCAATCTGCCGGCGACAACTCCGTTTGAGACGACCCCTGAACCTGGGCCCTACTTCTTCACTGAGTGAGTCGGAATCTTACTGAACATAATAATAATTTTATTTTAAAAATTGCCGTATGACATTGTTTGAAATTCTGCTCTGAGGCGCATCAAATACAACATTGTTAAAAATATAGATATACAATTTTTTTTTCTTACATGATAAGTATATTACATAAGATATGTAAATTATTATTATATGTAAATTATTAATTTAAATGTTATATTACATTTTATTTAGTAATACTGTATATGAAATAAAATGTAAAACAGGAAAATTTAAAATAAATAGGTGATGTTTTTAAAACTTGTAATGTGTAAACCTAAACCTATCCATAATAAATTAATAAGAAAATTGGAAAATAAACTAGTAGTGAGGTGTAGGAAAAGAGGAAGACCCCAGCTGAGATGGGAAGACTCCGCAAAGAGAGAGAGGTAAATTACACATGTTCAGATGACTAAGTGCTTTTTCTTGTGAAGTCATGTCAGATTCCGATAAAACATACCCGGCCAAATATGTCACCTACGTCACCTTACTCAGGCTAACTATAAACTTAAATGAAGAAGAGACCTGACAGAACTCTAATGGTGAGTTGAAGACTAACAACAGACATCAGATATGTTGCTACTAGGGTTTTATAACATCTAGCATTTATAAGTTATGTAGACAAACCAGATGTATTTGAACTCTCTTGTCTTATCTTGCACCAAGTATGTGTCAGTAATATGTGCCTTCCTACTTGCAGCAAATATGTGTCAGTAATATGTGCATTCCTACTTGCAGCAACTATGTAGCAGTAATATGTGCCTTCCTACTTGCAGCAAGTATGTGGCAGTAATATGTGCCTTCCTACTTGCAGCAAGTATGTGGCAGTAATATGTGCCTTCCTACTTGCAGCAAGTATGTAGCTGTAATGTGCATTCCTACTTGCAGCAACTATGTAGCAGTAATATGTGCCTTCCTACATGCAGCGTGTTAGTAATATGTACATTCCTACTTGCAGCAAGTATGTGTCAGTAATATGTGCATTCCTACTTGCAGCAAGTATGTAGCTGTAATATGTGCATTCCTCCTTGCAGCAAGTATGTGGCAGTAATATGTGCCTTCCTACTTGCAGCGAGTATGTAGCAGTAATGTGTGCCTTCCTACTTGCAGCGAGTATGTAGCTGTAATATGTGCCTTCCTACTTGCAGCAAGTATGTGGCAGTAATATGTGCATTCCTACTTGGCCTCGGAGATAGCAGCTTCAATACACAGGTATGTTTTATTCATCCTGAAACGTCTTACAAGTAACTAAGTAATCCGCAGAATTGTTGTATCAAGGCGCGTACTGTTTTACTGGATCTTCTCTGTGGATACTCTTCTCTTCAGCATTGTGGCCTCTTGTGATATTCAAACCACTTGTCTGGCTCCAAGATCTGCTTTCACTTCGCCTAATACTGTTCCATTCAATGTTTTGATGTAGAAATCACTTATATATCCAGTGACAAGAGCAGCTCGTCTGACAGATCAGGAAGAACGCAGAGATACATAGATTTTTCAGGATCTTGAGGCAGATATGATCTGATGTAATTAAAATCAGATATAATAAATTTTAACAGTATTCCAACATACTGAGAGAAACTGCCAAGTGGCGTCAATAGGCAATTCACAACAGTGGCGCCATATGGTGGGCTAAACAGCAGTCCACCGTATGGCACCACTGCTATAATGTCTAGCTATTTACAGTTCTTTGTATGAGTGGAAGATCCGGTTTCTCGGTTGATATTGTACTCAGGAAAATTGTTTTTGTGATCTGTATATTTCGATTTTAACTTGGACCATTTAAACCAGGATACAACTATGAAAGACGTGAGCTATCTGTAAACCAGATCACCACACTCAAAAATCTCTTCCAGATCATGTCACATGACATATGTCATGTGACACACCCATAACTTCAGTTGGTTGAAGAAGGCTGTGGAATGTGGCTGAAATATACAGATAACAAAACCAAGTTTTTTTGTAACGATAAACAACATTTACATAGTTGTTTGGATTACCAAATGTTTTTATAAAAGTGAAAAGGTAAATTCTTATGTAGCACAGTATCCAGTCCTCAGGGCCCGTATGCATGAACAAGTCGTAAACCCTTATGCTCGGCCTAAGTGCCGCGGCTACAGCGTAAGCCCGCTAGTCGGTATGCATGAGCACTAATAACACTCAATTTTAGGCCGCAGCTCGGCCAGCCGCGTCTTAACTTTACGACCACGAGCCACTAGGTCTAACTACTTAGGCTGTGGAGGAAAAATGGAGGCCGTGGTAGTTTGACGAAGACGACAGAGACATGATTTGAGAAGAAATCGAATATTCCGAGACAGGACGAATCCACTCGAGGTATACGATGACGTGGAACTGTATGCAAAATTCAGGTTTCGGCGTGACGATATCCTGCAGATCGTTGACGAACACCGAGACGACTTGGAATATCACAAATGAATGAGTGGGTGCGCCTCCCAACACAACAACAAGCGGACGAACAAAAAAGGCTCCCGTGGTGAACGACGAACAGGAGTACGTCAACCGAAAGAATGTCCACTCAATAAACGTACAGGTAATGTGTGATTTATTAATTATTCTTAATTTGCTCAAATGTATGCGTGCGTGTGTAATTGTTTATGTTTACTTATGGAATATGACCACAGTATAATTGACTAGTAGTCTAGTACAAAAAGTTTGGTGAAATAATTCTTGAAATTTTCAAATCATTTATAAAGTATTAAATACAATTATTAAGTGCCTGTGCTGAGAAAATATTTGTGAATGTAAATACAAATACTTGATTAGACGTATTATATTTTTACTGAAGTTAAAAAGTTATTGACGTCCACACAGTTACCAAATGAAACATTCCTTAATTTTATCTTCTATAAACCTCCCAGTCCCTAACCTTATCTGCAGTAGCTGCAATATTTGCAGTGGCACCTATTGAACCAATTAATTGCAGTTAGTAACAGCAACCAGCAGACCCCTGCTATTGTTTAAATATTTTTGTGAGCTGATAAGAAATGGCTACACTCTGTGGACCAAGGGTAGGGGGTAGGGTAACATGATGCTTGTACCTATAGGGTTTTATTGCTTTAGTAGCTGCTCAGCTATTCAAGTAAAGGCTACTGTTGTCAGTAAGAATCCACCAACATCAAGCAAATTGTTCTATTCATGACAATTAAGGGAAGGAGAATAGTGGAATACTTTGATTTGTTTAATTACCTAAACACCTTGTTATTTTATGTGATTTGGTCACTCTGATGTCACCAATCTTGTTCATATTAGTTATGCATAACAAAAAGTTGTTTAAATGATTTTCGCCCAATTCCAAATTAACCTGCTCAAGATCGTTGAATTCAGGGGTTTTGTAAACACCCGTGAATCAATTATATGGATATACGTGGAGTCAAAATAAAATTGATTGATTGGTAATTTAGCTTGCCCAAAATCTTTAACTTACAAATAAAAAAACTGAATGACTACAATCAATTTTATTTGACCTGTTGTTTCTAACCACTTCAAAATAAAAAGTAATCTAACACATATTTGTTGTATGTACTAACTACATAGTTTAATGTATTTCAGACAAAAAGACACAAACTACATTGATTCATAAACATGCACATTGAATGAGTGTCAACTTTCTCTATTGTAGTTACTTTGTGATGCCTCAGCCAGACGACAACCCCCCGCCCCGCCCCGCCCCGCCGCCGTACAGAGGCAACGCCCCCGTTGTGGCTACTCTAGTTGCAGTTCGCGTTGCAATTTTATAATATGCAACTGCATCAGTTTAACTTTTGTTTCGTTTTTTGCAATGTCTGATGCCAGCCACTTCTGAAAGAGGGCACTCTCCTCAGCCTCTGCGTCGCTGGCACGTCTCTTGCGTCGCTGCGTTCTCACTGTGACCGGAGCACTACGAGAGGCAGTAGTCGCTGCTTGAACATTGACCGGAGTAGAGACACTCACAGTGGCTTCAGTAGAAGGCGCTTCCGATGCGGGTGTTGTAGAGCGTGTGGCTGTTGATGTGGGTCGAACAGATCGTGCAGCTATTGTTGGCAGCTCCACAGGCACGAAGCAGCTCGGACCAGGCTGTGGTGAAGGTCCTGGCAGTGGCATGGGTGATCCCTGTGGTATATGTCTCTGTACTGGCAGGACAACTGATGAGATGTCTGAAATACCAAAATGGGTTCATTTTGAAACATTTTTGCATAAGTATGTGGACTGCGGACTTGAGTAGTTTATATTTGGTGTTATTGACGAATGGAACCACTGCTACTGTATGATGCCATTTGTAAATTATGGTTCAAACTTACACTGTCCTGTGATTTATTCACATAATATACATGACGGTCATTGTAATCAGTATATATGAAACAAATACGTGTGGATACCATTATTTTCCTGAATTAATACAATTCTGTGTTGTGGGGGATAGTGAATTTAAATGATGGTTGGTTGTGGAGGGGTCCAGGGATACTATGTGCCAACTTCCCTTTGTCCTGTTAGGTAACTGCAGCTGTGCTTTTGTGTATTGCCAAGGTACTATCACTGCCATTTTATGGTGGCTGCCAGTAACTTGAGTCACCCCCCACTGTGCTACTTTATGATGGCTGTCTGTAATGTGAGTCTTTCATTAGGTGCTGGCAGCAACCCTCAAGTTGTACTGGGAACCTAAACGGGTTAGGGTTAGGGTTTATGATGGCTGTCTGTAATGTGAGTCTTTCAATGGGTGCTGGCAGCAACCCTCAAGTTGTACTGGGAACCTAATCGGGCTAATTTAATATAGAAATTAAGCTTGCTTACCTGATTCTTCATCCACGATATGCACAGTCACTGATTGGTCTTCACTTGCATCCAACCAAAAGTGTCTGTATGGTCCACTGAAACATTGAACATCATGAGTTTTGTATTATATATTGTGTTAAGTGTATATAGTAGGGGCTCATGATAGTATTGTTTTTTGTTAGATTTTAATGTATATACTATACATAATCATGTGTACAGCTTGGATATGTCAAATGCATTAAAATCCTGCGTAGGCCTTCCTTTGTCAACAGTGTTCATCTTACTAATTACACAATGTTAATGTATTCATTTTGTTGCCAGTGGATGTTGAGTTATACAAATAAAGTAGTGTGTTGTAGTCCACTAATGCATTTCATTAAGTTGAAATGAAAACAATATGATAATCGTATTCTCACCACGATTGTATATATACTACTCTACTTGTAAATGTTTCATACATGTATTTTGTAGTGCAGTTTATGCTGTCAGCAATTTTTGGGACATGCCATAATTGAATGATAGCAGTCAGCGCAGAATGAATTGCACTGCAATATGTCACGCATAATGTGAGTCTTTCATTACGTGCTGGCAGTGACTGTCATGTTGCATTGTGAGCCGAAACGGGGTACATCTTCACATGTAAGCAAATTTAATAAAAAAATCAATTATTAATTAAGCTTACTTACCCGACGCTTCATCCATGTGTACAGTCACTGATTGACCTTCAGCAGTTGTTTCCAACACACAACTGTCTGTACCTTCCACTGAAACATTGAACATTATGAGTTTTGTGAGTATTTTGTGATAAGTTTTGTGATAAGTGCGGTTAGTAGGGTCTCATGATAGTATTGTTTTTTTGTGTTAGATTTTCATTTCCCTATATATATATATATATATGGTAGCGGAAATAAATTAAAAGTTTGGGTTTTATGACAAAAATCACACAAATACCACCATGGAAATAAATTAACAGTTTCGGCTATGAAAAATACACATGCATACATATTACATACAAAGTCTTTCAAACTTCCCATTATGATTAATGTCTTCTTTATCAAAATTATGGATTGACGTTATTTTGACTTTAGTGTTGTTGATTAAGACCAATATTGTACAGGAATATATTTAAATAAATTATCTTAGATATACATTGATTTAAAATTGAGAGTTTTTCCCTGCCATTTAATGTCCTATTACGTTATATTTCTTTCATTCTTTTTGACAGCAACCACAGTCAATAACAATTGTACGTAACAACGGTGAAACTTGAAAGCACAACACTTAACATATAATAAGTAATTTTAAATTTGGCTGGACACAAAATAACAACTTACCATCAATGCCTGTGGCCATATCAGTTTTCTCTCCAATGATATCCATGATGATATCCGCGTATGGAGGCGGTACGCTTGGTGGTCCGCCTCCCGTCTTTTTCTGATCCCGCACGCTATTCAATACAGTCGATTTCAAGTCTTTCCATTTCTTTTTAATGTCCTCTTCCATGCGTAATGCCACACCTAAGGCATTCACTTTCTTTGTGATCTCACGCCATGCTTCTCGCTTTTTTTTTTAGTGATGGAAGTTTGTAATTTACACATGATTACAAACTTATCATGCGCGATTCCTTTGACTAAGCACAGAATCTCATCCTCTCTGAAGTTCGGTTTTAGCTTCTTCCCATCGTGCGTTTCTCCTTCGGGGATGTCCATGCTGTCTGACGTAAATATAAACAATGACCACGCCGTGATCGAACACTTTGACCCTGCTCGTCACCCGCGCGTGCACAGTGCGATGCAATTCCTGGGAAATCCCCGCAACGAGGCAGTAACCACTCATTTTTTAGACTTTGGACTGTAGTCTATAAACTTAACAGGCTGAGGCTATCTTCGCGCTACGACCAGTTCATGCATCGTGACTAAATCACTCACTGAGCTATAGACTAGTTAGGCCGAGCTTAGAGCTTAGGCAGGGCCTACGATAGTCCATGGTCATGCATTCGGGCCCAGGACTGCTCAAAGTGCTTTACAATTTACTCCCTGGCAGATCTGTTCAATCGAACACCTTTTCGACTTCTCTGGGAAGATCCAGCTTTATTACTGACTTGATTACATTACATATTTTCCCCTTTTAAAAAGATCTCGTGTTGATGTTTCAGCTTTACTCTATACTGGGAGATGTGTACTCTGAAGACAGTGCTCCTGCCTTCGCTCTCTTCAAGTTTGTACAGGTCAGTTCAGCTATATTTTTCTCAGTCATAACATGCATTGGAAACAACCATCTCTCGTACTGTTGGAACTTGATTGAAAATCAAAATATTAACTTGTTTCGAGAAAGTTGCTGTGTTTGTTTTAGTGTTCTTTATAAATTGTATGCCATATTGATTGTCGCGATATCTTTGTAAACATGAATTTAACAAATCCATATCATAAACAACTTTTTTTAGGCTGAGCGTCTTAGATGTTCCTAACTGTCATTTACGTTTTTGTGTTAGTCTGAATTAAACCATTTTTTTCTTGAAAATGTTACCAGTTGTCCATTGCAATGTGCTCGTCAAGTTATGACTGTTGCAAATGTAGATCAATTAAAATATGATAAGATGAATGAGGTCAAACGTGTTTCTGCCAACAAAGTGAAGTATCATCCACACAAGTAAAGAAAGTTTCTATTCAGAGTCACTGTAGATGATGCTCAAGGTAGCTTTATTTCAGAGACTTCATGTGCCAATGCTCTGTTTTCCTGTTTCAGTCACTTGCAGCCACAGCAGAGTTTTTTATAAGTCTTCGTTTTCCTGTTTCAGTCATATATTGCGGCTGCAGCTGGGTTTTTATAAGTCTTCATTTTCCTGTTTCAGTCACTCGCGGCTGCAGCAGGGTTTTTCTACAGCCCGTACCTGCGTCTGTACTGGCAGCTCTTGATCCTGGCATGTGGAGCCGTGATGGCGACTCTCTCATTCTTCCTGGTCGAGTGGGACAGCAGAATTAGACTCGGCAAGGACCACATCAAGTACTCACAAGTACAACAACAACAGGTACTTTAGGAAACCAGCTTTCACACACCTCACAGAATCCAACTTTCGTGCGTATAGAACTTTCGAGACCTTCACTGTGCCTTGTTCAATGTCAGAATGAGCTGCCTTCACGTGACAGCAGTTCCATGACAACCACGAACACTGTCACATGACAACAGAGTGCAGCTCTTTCTTCTTTCAATATACAACAAATATAATTTTGTTGATGATTCTGTCGTACGGCTGAATGAGACCTCCACTCAGTGAGTCCTCAACAGGTTTTTTCTATTTCCCTGTGTAGGATCTTTTACTTCCCCTGGCATAGACACCAGTTAGAAAGGACCAGCGGCTTATAGCGTCTCTTTTGAAAGACAGGCAGTGTTACGGAAATGAATTTGCCAGGATGTGAACCTTGGTTCCTTCAGTTGTCAGACTGGCTCTGTAATGGCTCAACTACAGCCTCCAACAAGAACATGTGACCACCCCGCATTAGAGCGGTGGGTCACATGGTTAGACACTGGTGAAGCAATAGTGAAGGTTTCAAAAGCTGTTCATCCATGTTAGCTGGATTTTGAGACGCATCTATACCTTGTTTCATGAATTATATAACAGAATCTGGAAGTGTTTAGGGGAAATATATCCAAACGTTATGCACTGGCTTTATAACTTCATTTCTTGGTACCACAGAAACTTCCCATATAGTTCGTCAGAAATACCCAGACTGTTCGTGCCATTTCTAAACTCTAACTAGTTACCATGTAATTGAGGTCGATTCTGTTTGTGTTTGAAGGTGTTACATTTGTAGGTGTACACTGGTGTGTGTGTGTGGAGAGGTAATGTAAGTTATCTGTTGACGTCTGTCTTGCACCACTGAAGTAAACACTTGTTTCTTCTTCAGCCCACCAATGACTAGGACAAGTAGGGTGTGCCTTCACTGACAGCAGCCTCAATACCCTGGTGCAAATGTACAACTGACAAGTATCTCATTTGTGACAGACCGCAACAGTTCAGACCATAAAATGCATTTCACCAAGCTCGGAAAAAGGGAAAAAATATATTCAGAGTAAATTTTTTTTTATTTTGCATTTTTTTAAACAACAAACAATATACTTCCAGTTTGAATAATGCACTTTGGAAATGTTATTATTTAAAAAAGTGTTTGGTGTATTTTGGATTGAATGTCATTGTTTGAAATGTAAATACCTAGCATCGATGTTGCCTGTCTCAAAACCTCAATTCTTTGGGTGGGTCAATTCAACCACGCATAACTTACCACAGACTTATCTTATAACTTACTATCATTGTAATACCAAAATGTTGCTCTTTTTATGCTTTTTATACCTTGATACCGCCAAAATGTTCCTTAAGGTCAGAGTCGTCACAAAAGGTAACATATGTTTAAAAAGACTTGTAAGATACAGTGTACCACAGTACACAGAGATCTCCCACTGTCTGCCCATTTAAGATACAGTGTACCACGGTACACAGAGATCTCCCACTGTCTGCCCATTTAAGATACAGTGTACCACAGTACACAGAGATCTCCCACTGTCTGCCCATTTAAGATACAGTGTACCACGGTACACAGAGATCTCCCACTGTTTGCCCATTTAAGATACAGTGTACCACAGTACACAGAGATCTCCCACTGTCTGCCCATTTAAGATACAGGGTACCACGATACACAGAGATCTCCCACTGTCTGCCCATTTAAGATACAGTGTACCACGGTACACAGAGATCTCCCACTGTTTGCCCATTTAAGATACAGTGTACCACAGTACACAGAGATCTCCCACTGTCTGCCCATTTAAGATACAGTGTACCACGGTACACAGAGATCTCCCACTGTGTCTGCCCATTTAAGATACAGTGTACCACAGTACACAGAGATCTCCCACTGTCTGCCCATTTAAGATACAGTGTACCACGGTACACAGAGATCTCCCACTGTTTGCCCATTTAAGATACAGTGTACCACAGTACACAGAGATCTCCCACTGTCTGCCCATTTAAGATACAGGGTACCACGGTACACAGAGATGCCCATTTAAGATACAGTGTACCACTACACAGAGATCTCCCATGCCCATTTAAGATAGTGTACCACGGTACACAGAGATCTCCCACTGTGCCCATTTAAGATACCCACTACACAGAGATCTCCCACTGTTGCCCATTTAAGATACAGTGTACCACGGTACACAGAGGTCTCCCACTGTTTGCCCATTTAAGATACAGTGTACCACGGTACACAGAGATCTCCCACTGTTTGCCCATTTAAGATACAGTGTACCACGGTACACAGAGATCTCCCACTGTTTGCCCATTTAAGATACAGTGTACCACAGTACACAGAGATCTCCCACTGTCTGCCCATTTAAGATACAGTGTACCACGGTACACAGAGATCTCCCACTGTCTGCCCATTTAAGATACAGTGTACCACGGTACACAGAGATCTCCCACTGTTTGCCCATTTAAGATACAGGGTACCACGGTACACAGAGATCTCCCACTGTATGCCCATTTAAGATAGTGTACCACGGTACACAGAGGTCTCCCACTGTTTGCCCATTTAAGATACAGTGTACCACGGTACACAGAGGTCTCCCACTGTTTGCCCATTTAAGATACAGTGTACCACGGTACACAGAGTCCCACTGTTTGCCCATTTAAGATACAGTGTACCACACAGAGATCTCCCACTGTTTGCCCATTTAAGATACAGTGTACCACGGTAAACAGAGATCTACCCACTGTTTGCCCATTTAAGATACAGTGTACCACAGTACACAGAGATCTCCCACTGTCTGCCCATTTAAGATACAGTGTACCACGGTACACAGAGATCTCCCACTGTCTGCCCATTTAAGATACAGTGTACCACGGTACACAGAGATCTCCCACTGTCTGCCCATTTAAGATACAGGGTACCACGGTACACAGAGATCTCCCACTGTATGCCCATTTAAGATAGTGTACCACGGTACACAGAGGTCTCCCACTGTTTGCCCATTTAAGATACAGTGTACCACGGTACACAGAGGTCTCCCACTGTTTGCCCATTTAAGATACAGTGTACCACGGTACACAGAGATCTCCCACTGTTTGCCCATTTAAGATACAGTGTACCACGGTAAACAGAGATCTCCCACTGTTTGCCCATTTAAGATACAGTGTACCACGGTACACAGAGGTCTTCCACTGTTTGCCCATTTAAGAAAAAATATTTAGCTTTCAGACAAAAAGCTAACACTTGTCATACAACAGTATTTAATGTTTTTATTTTATTTTCAGGGTTTTTTGCTTTAAGTTTATTTGCACACCATTGTACGGTATGTGCCAGTACCATTGTATGGTATGTGCCAGTACCATTGTACTGTAAGTGCCAGTACAATTGTGCGGTATGTGCTACTACCATTGTACGGTATGTACATACCATTGTACGGTATGTGCTATACTACCATTGTACAGTATGTGCTACCATTGTACAGTATGTGCCAGTACCATTGTACGGTATGTGCTACTACCATTGTATGGTGTGTCAGTACCATTGGACAGTATGTGCTATACTACCAGTGTACGGTATGTGCTACCATTGTATGGTATGTGCTACTACCATTGTACAGTATGTGCTACTTCCATTGTACGGTATGTGCTACTACCATTGTACAGTGTGTACATACTATTGTACGGTATGTGCTATACTACCATTGTACGGTATGTACTACCATTATACAGTATGTGCCAGTACCATTGTACGGTATGTGCTACTACCATTGTACGGTATGCGCTATACTACCATTGTACGGTATGTGCTACCATTGTATGGTATGTGCTACTATCATTGTATAGTATGTGCTACTTCCATTGTACGGTATGTGCAACTACCATTGTACGGTAATTACATACCATTGTACGGTATGTGCTATACTACCATTGTACGGTAGGTGCTACTACCATTGTACGGTATATGCTACTACGGTCAAATATTGACTTGTACTATATTTATTATACCGTAGTTTAACAAATTACAGATGAAAACAGATCAAATAACCTTTATATGAGAAAAAACTTACAGTTGCTTCAGTTGCACATTTCCATGTTTTATGCAGGCTGTAGAAGTGGATTAGAGATGGCACCACGGACCACAAATATTTCTTACAATTCCTTGAATAAACCTCAAACCGTGAGTGGGAGATCTGACAAATTCCTGCCTAGAGGATCTGTATATTGAACATGTCGCAAACTTGTATAATTACTTATAATGATTGTCTAACATGTATTTGCAAGTAGAAATTACTAATACTTTCCATAAATGTATTCACTGTGCACATATTTAGTATGGTATGCCATTATTGCCATATTTATAAGAAATGCCAGTGCATTCCATGAAGTGTAATGTATTTGTACTGTACATGTATTTAGTGTGCCTTGTATAGATGATTTCATAGATGCATAAATGAATCTCACAATGAGATTGGATCTTGTCTACTCCACATTGTCTTATCTAGACCCTCACAACAACAAACATATTGCAGTCATTTACTAAAAACGAAAATCCATCTTTGCCATAGTATCAGTTTATTTTAATTGTATGGAACATATCTGAAGGATTCAAGCAAAACTCAGAATTAGTTTTGTCGTCTTTTTTTGTACATACCAAGATTGGTATTTACCATGTTTTGATCTGAAACCCTTCATTATGTAAAGTTTTCCAAGTCAATAACCAACCAAAATACACTTAGAAGGATTAGTGGCAGGTCAAACAGATCACAATCTTAAACAAGTTTACACTCCGGTACCTGAAGTTTTGAAAAGCAGAGCCTTGAGATCTGTACACAATATTTCAAGAGTGAAAGACCAAAAGAGGAACTTAGGTGGAGGGTCGGGACACATTCTTTACAAAAATACATTGAGGGCAGCATTTATAAATCTAAGAATGTTGTTAATATCAGTTGTTTTGTTGTATAATATGATCTGTTTGATGTAGACATTTGCACCACCCCAGAAACACCCTAAGGCTAGGATTCCAATGTATGAAAATGGCATGTGGCAAAACAACGAACATAATGCCCAGTGAAAATTATTAGAAGTAGTTCCGTAAGTACATAGGCGAATGAGTTTGGTTATGCAGATGTGGCAAATTTAATCACTCCATGTAGTGATTCGCAATGTATCCACACAGGAATCGGATAGGAAGTTCGCGGTAGTGGCGTCACTCGGGAGTAGTCCTATTCCATGTGTGTTTCCGTACATATGGAATCCTACCTTAAAGTTTATAATGACAACGAAGATGCTTGCTTCATATCTGTTTATTGCGGTAAATGCAGCAGTGTGCAGACATAACCAAACATGTAAGCATTCTGTTTTCTCATTTAACTTATGCCATTAAGTAAATGGCTTTAAATCAGACTCCTCATGACTGACTGTACCTTATATAACACAAATGTTTGATTTCTTTTTCACACTGTGACCTTGTGAGTTTAGACCTCTGTCTAACGACCAGGTGCAGATCAATGCTCTCTCAGATCGCCAACTCTCCAGGTGTGTAAATAAATACGCTTAAACCATACATAATAATAGATAGGTACAATATAAATATTATATAAAAACTGACTAGTTTTCATCTACAACAAGGACAATGGAACATGGTTGATTATGGTCAGAACAATTAATCATCAGGATTTCTCACTCAAGATTGAGTTGGGCCATTATTACATCACACAGCTATCCGAATATATATTTTATTACCGTGCTGAATGTGGACAACTTAATCTATAATTTTTTATTATTACTAGTGGCAGTTACAAAAAAGTTAATCCACAGATGTTTTTGACTGAGGTAACATTTTGAAAAGTGAATGACTATGGTGGCAAAGAAGACGATATAATTACTGGTAACTTGCTATCGCTGTACACTACTGAACAAATCGACATGAGGACTTGGTCGACAACAACACAGCAACTCTAATCTTCACACAAGTCTTGCAACCATGTAACAGAATATTCTGGCCCAGAAACCAGCACGTAATGACACCAATATTACTGTACCACTCCTTTTTTGACCGCCAATCATCTGGATTAAACCAAAGTTGCACGGACGTTCTGGCTGTGGCTGGCTAATACTGATGAGAACCATCCCGATAGCCAATACACACACGATCCAGATTCAAGACGACTTTCTTTGCCTTGTTCCTGTTCCGCCGTCAACCTTTCACCAATGTCACAAGTAAACATACTACAAACTACACAGGCATAGAGATTAACATGGTTCATAACATTATCACGACTACGTCTTTGGAATACTTAAATATGTATAGTGTGTGTATACTATATGTTTGCATTACCAAGTTCTATGCTAAATACGTCTTAAATGAATTGTAAAGGTAAAGGTAACATGTATACAACTTCAAACATTGTACAGTTGCAGATCTGATCCAGCGACTCTCACTGTAAATTTTGGAGTTTATCCCTCATGACGCACAGTACCATAAAACGTGGCACAATCTTCTACACGTGGTAAAAGTGATAGTAAAAGAATCGATACCGGGGTAATCCTGATAAACCAATATATAGAATGCAACACAATTTCGGTCTGTAAACATTTGCTGCTGGGCAATGAGTGTCCAGAATTAATCATTCACCAAAGTTTGCTTTGCTGCTGTAGCAGTTAAATCACGCTGTAAAACATTCAGCTTGAACGTTACCGTACCAACAGTTATGATGATTAAATGGTGAAGATTACACAGAGCTGCCGAACACAAGGTTTCATGATCATAGCCACTAATTAAAAGAAAACCAATGAACACAACTTGGTAAGAAATTGCAAATATAAATATTTCTGCTTGTGCACAGAAATTAGAACTGAACAACTTCATTTACATTCTCTAAACAGGAATTTCTTTGAATTATTGCATGTGGAAATCTAACTTCAAATATAATTGCCAATTCCAAGCACAACAAAAATGTTTGTTTCTACTGGGTAACAAGTCTTGCACAATTGTTTTTTCAATAAACAAAACGTACTTAAATCCCAACTAAGAGTTTGTCTGCACGAAACCATTACAAATTTAAGATGGCCGCCAAGCGGTACAGAGATTTTTCCCAGGCGACATCACTACTTCCTGTAAAGTAGCTGTGAACTCTGGCAGTTGCTACATAATGATTGCTACGTTATATGTTAATATATATTACTACGACATCACATATGAACAGATACCCAGGGAAGACGACTTCCTGGCTCAGTAACCATGGCAATGGTTACAATACATACATAAACTAATATATTTGGAGGCAGCCCCTGCCAGCTCATTACCAGGCAAGAGTACTGCTCCAAACACAGCTCTATTTACATATTCTGTGTCCCTCTCACACTAGTTCTTCACAAAATATCATTGCACATCACAAAGTGGTATTCAGAAATACCATGAGCACCGTAAAATCAGGATCCTAGAGCTATGTTTGTAAATGCCTGCGCACCCATGCCGTGCTCAACTGGCATCTTCTTGTATCCCATCTCACTGAGCCACCGACTAGAGAGAGAGAAACTGCAAGAGTTTCCAGGTGATCAGAGAAATCAGAACAGACTTAGAAATGCCCAATGTCCAGCATGACTATTCACAAATCAAATGGATACGTGTTGTTACGAATGCCAATATTAACTACTCGCCGCAGAGCCATGGCCGGGAAATAAACAAGAACAGAAACTTGCGAGAAGAACCAAACGTCAACCTCAGTGTGATCACGATGAGCCTCTCTCTAGTGCTGCCCCTCCGAAAGATCTACTCGTCACATGTATTGCTTGAGTATTTCCATTGGCTCCTGCTTTGTTCGAGTGTTTGCAATGTCATAGCAGTGTAGTTTGGTATATCTGACACCAGGTGGCAGCAATATCACTGTCTGCTGCCGTCTTCATCCTGGCTTGTCATCCGGAGTTCCGCATCAGTTCCAATTAGTAGGGCGCAAATCGTTGGAACGCACCTCGATACATGGATGCCTGTAAAATTGGCAACAAATTAGTTAAATCTTAGTTCACTAGGTGTCACCTGTAATGTTATCATCTCCCACTGTTTATTCAATAAACTTGATTTATGTTAATTACATTTCATCCAAAGTGCAGATGGTTGGTTTTAAGTAGGCCTACATTTAGTTTTAGTACAGACACAATTAATGCTTTACAACTTTATTATTTGATGGGACAAACTAGGCTGGGCACAGCACACAACGCTGCCTGGTTCTGATATCCGTACTTGCACCAATTTACATTAATATTACCACCCACCTATACATAAATGTTTGACATATTTTGTGACACTGAACTTATCTACCCGCCCTAAGAGCACAAGGGTTGTTACCCACCGCGTAGCCGGGTATGGGGCCTATACTGTGTCCAAGATATGGGTCAGATGCTGCAGCAGCGACTGCCGCGGTGTAGTCGCGATTAAAACTGGAAAGAAGAGCACCTCTGAAAGACAAATAAAAGACACCCAGGTGTTAGTCACTCCACACGACACGACACGCATCACACAAGTCAATTTTAGGGTCATGACCTCAACGTTAACAAGGCGAATACAACAGATACGACGTGTTAAGATGCATTACCAATGATTGCAGCATCATGCTTTTAATGGTGTTACTACTGAGCTAGACACAAGTTGCACATGCAGAGTCAAGCGAGTAAGTAAAAGACACATGTAAATTAATGATTCTCAAACGCAACAGCGGAGAACTGTATTAACACGAAATTGTGGCAAACACTGGTGCAGGTTGTGACCACCGTGTGTCACCACCAACAACAGCATTGTATGCACACAAGTGCACAAGCGCTATACATTCCATGCAATGTTAGTGCATTACACTGTAAGGGTTACAGTGTTGGTGCACTGACTAGGGTATTGTACAACATGTGCCATGTAATGACTGTCATATGTGAGAACTCACAGTTTACAACTGTTCTCGTTTATTGTAGTTTAATCCTGTCACATACAATAGTTTGATGTTAATCTGTCCACGCCCAATTAAACAACAGATTAATGACAGAATTTTTCCTGGTTAACCATAATTGTTATAACTGTACCAGGGTTGAGGGTGATACAGAAAGACAGGGCACTGTTATACAATATCCCCTTTAAGTGCACAATACTTCAGAGAATAGATATAAATTGGACATATCCCCCAACATTACTGCTCAATTTTAGTGGCACTGAATATTTAATGAACATCGTTTTTATTTCTATTTAACCTTTTTACTATGTTTAGAAATATTTTATGTTCAGAATATTTAACGAGATCGTGATCCAGACCAAAATCCCAGATGGCAAGTGGACAAAGAAGCTATTAGCTGAGAGCTGGACTATAAATGGATCTCTTACAATTACTTTTAATGAGTTATAAGTGACATTTTCAGTGTGTGCATGCAATTTAAAATTTGAAAATGTTGTAGCCACAAACTAATTTGAAGAACCAGTTAAATTTCTGAACAAAACAAATTCAAGCACTAAGTCACGCTATAAACGCTGTCCCAGCAAAATGAGCAGGATGCTGGGAGATGGTGGTGCCACCACATGGCTGGATTGTGGAGCCATGAAAACATACCCTGGTGCTGCTGCATATGTAGCTGGACTGGCTACTGCAGGAATAGCATATCTGGTGGCTGAGGTCATATAACCAGCAGCTGCAGCAGCAGCATATGGCTACAAAGCAAGAGAGTCAGCGGTAATTCAAACGTGGCCCTGTACCGGTCGGCCGGCGTTCTCCCACCTTCCCAAAATGGCTGTTGCTACACCCCATGTTTCTTATAATAGACATGTTTTTGGTTACTGTTCCTCAAGATTTTAAAAACCCACCGTCATGGCCAAGAGATTATTGTTTTACAGTAGAACATTCTAGTGCAATTGGACGTGACATGTTGACCTTCAGTCGCGTGTCAAAGTCACTGCCATGCACATCAAAGGTCAAGGTCATTACATTAGTCATGTCGAGCTACAGAAGCCAGGTGGACCGCAAGACAAGGAGACCTTAACAACCTTCTATTAGTACTAGTTATCATCACCAGATGTCAGCATATGTGCCAGGGTCGTTCAGTCTAACGAGATTAGTCATTCACAGAAAACTTGTCAAAATGAACAGAACGCAGCAACTGGTGCGACAGAGGAGGAACGAACGAAACAAGGCAGTGGTACATGTGGAAAGACAGACACGCGGTAGACACGCCGGTCAGACGCCCACCATCTAGCACAATGCAGTAGTTGTCGCGCTACGGTGCGAGCCACCATCAAATGTGCACCACACTTGCCTCATGCTCCGGTCACAATGCTTCGACTCATAAACGAGAGACGGGGAGCCATGCAGGGGGCGCTACTGTCACACGTGACACTGTGCACAAGACTAACAACAGCGTCTCGACCAACATTCAACAAACATCTGTATCAACATATAGGCCTAATTAACTGGGGTGCATCCATTCCACTGATTTATCTTCACTCTCTATCCTCTAGTATTCACACAAGACATTTATCATGTAACAACTGCTGCAGTCACATCTAAACATGACAATTTAAATTGTAATATTCGTCGCAGCAAAATACATCACAGTGATAACACAGAATCTAATGTGAAGACACATGAGGGGACACACAGACAGACAACGATAAGACGTTGTGACGAGACTACTAGAGACATCTTGTAGACAGTGGAGAAACGAAGACTTCATGCATTCCCTGCTAGCACCCTCATGCTATCAGCCAACACCCACAACTGTCCCCACGGCCAACCAGACTGTCAATCATGACTTGTAAGGAAGCAAGATGGAGGCATGCAGAGAGCCAAGGTTATACTTTACAGTATCGGGTGATCTCTGGGCGTGTTTACCTGGTATCTGTCAGCGTAGGCTGCGGCAAGGAACGGCTCCTGGTAGATGCCCCTGAGTCACAACACAACACTTGTTACCTCAAAGTGACAAACCGCATAATAGGTTTAAAATTAGGCAAAATTATTGTACTAGAAATAGTTAGTTGATACTTTTAATAACTACGAGAAAAAACGAACTTTTAAAATGCATTTTATTAAACCGCATTCATAACATATAAAGCTCTTTAGTTGTTACATGAATTATATTCATATCCATTATAAAGGCTGGCCAACATTACAGCTAATATCTGAATTTCACAGTTAAGTTTTCAAACATGATTATACTACAAAACATATCAATGAGTATACATTTTTAGATTGTTTTACTTACATATAGCAATGAAAGTTGAGAACTGTACCGATATATTGTACTGTGTTACTTACCCCAGGTATGCTAATGCACCTGTTCCTGCACCTGCTGCTGTTAACCCTGTGGGGTGTCGGAAAATAGTAGAGCCAGTGGGACAAGCTACAGGGTAGACACCCCTCACCCTGCCCCCTCTGATAGCTGCACCCCTGAGTGCCAGGGCAGCTGTGGTCGAATCAATGACGGTTGCTGCGGGGTGACAGAGAAGAGACGGTTAGCCACTGCTACAGAGACAGACACCACAGAAGAGAAGGACTGAGCTGACACAATGCAGAGACAAGATGCAAGCATTAGTGTAGGATGTAGGACTTTAGTTTACCTCCACCTACCCAGGGCAGGTTGTGCCCGTGCATACACAAGCCAGACACAGCAGGCATTGAGGAACATTCAACAGGCGTGCAAGTCAATCACCGGACACTAATGTCAGCGGACACTAACTATTCCTGTGGCAATTTTAAGATGCACAAAACAAAGACATCATCGTTTCTGCAGCTGGATGATGTCACTGCAGGCTAATGCCATTGACAATGGGTTACAAAAACTCACCAGTTGGATTTGTGGGTGCAACTGTCTTTTTAGTCATTACTCGAGCGGTGGCGTTATTCACCTAAACAACAGAATGCTAGTTATGACCCGAACCACAAAAGCCGTCACAAACACACCAGGCAATTACACGCACACGGAGGAACATTTGTGCCTTTAAGTTGACAATATCTTATAATGATACACTAATAACATGACACTAACTTAAATAACTTCATCTAAGAAAATGTCAACATGAATGCTTGAACTTTTAAATGAACAGTTAGTAATTTCTGCATATGTATAAAATAACTAGGGAAGGTTATTTAAAATATTTCAATTTAACTAAAATATAGCCTTGACATGTACAAGTTTCTTACAAAAATATGTTAAATATGTGTTGGAGAGGTCCAGCATATGGTAGCAAGTAGTATCCAATATATTCCTCACAAGTCTACAGCTATTTTACACAGTGAAAGTTAACATAAATATGTATATACAAATATATCCGAAAGGCACAAATGTTTTGAAGACTGCCTAACAACGACGAGTTTTCACAACTTTAATATGTTATGTATTAAATACCAAAGTGTAGGTTCTTTAAATTTAATATATTTCTTCCTCAGACCAAGAATTTGGGCAAAATTTTTTCTCAGGAAATATAAGATTTTGTATTGCAGTTAGGCAGTCTTGGGAACAAGGAGGAACATATCCCATGCATCCCATGCCAACATACAACTATTTGCCACATCCGAATCTTACATTCTAAATTATCCAACTCAACCAGGATATATCAATACAAAATGTTTCAAGAGGAAATAAATGAATCCAAGTCCAATTTTTTTTAATTTATTTTACAACAATTCTTTTACAATAAACCAAAAAGTAAAATTATGATAGACTGAAAAGTAAAATAAGTAAGATATGTTTTCTGTGGCAATCAGTTGTATGTAACACTAGAAACCCGGCAAAGATGGAAAAAAATCTTGCTTTTTTGTTTTAAAAAGCCATCAATATTAAAGAGATTTTTGTAACAGTGATTCTAAAAGTTGCATTTTGTTAACAGTGAATCCAAAAATTGCTAATTACAGTAAGCAAAATTAAAAATATGAGGTTTTTTTATAATTATCTGAAGTCATGTTTGGTTAAGTTTTCTATTTGTTTCCAGCTTTACCAGGGTTTTACCAGGTAGGATCCACTCAGCAAATAATGTATCGACAGACACAGAGAAATGTCTACATACAATATAGCCATTGATCAAACACCTCAAATGGTGTATGTTTTTAGTGGTCAAATCACTAACCTGACAAATTTTTCTTTTCACAAAGCTTGGAAACATGAACCACACACTGGCAATTAAAACTACGGTCAGCCAATCAGAGGCGAGAACAGACAGTCCAATCACCATACCCCTTTCATTCTAATCTAACAGAATCTATTACTGATGTCAATGAAATAAATTATAAGTTACTTTGAGACATGCTCTAATCCTACTGTTTAACAATAACTTTACTGGTATTGCCAGTAATTGTTCAATGGACATAAATTAAGTGAAATCATCTCTAGAAACAACCAGTTCTCACCTACTTTGTCACTCTGCCATTTCTGTTGGGTTCGCTCTGTTCAGCTTCAAAGAGGCCAAAGTTTGTGGGGCAACAGTTACAAAATGGCCGCCAAGGACCAAGTTACAAGATAGCTGCTATCACCCGGCTACATAGCACTGTGTTAATGTGGCAAGCAGTGTCACGTCATGAGTGGGGTGGATGCGCAGGGCACCGCTAGTGCAGGCCGACACGCAAGCAAGTCATATGCACATATGCAACACGTGCTTCAACTGTATTATTATGTACACTGCTACCGTTTCACGCTTTCCCAAGAACCATGTTAGCAAAATCAACTACGAGATCTACATGTATAATTAAACACCTCTTACATGTTTCGGGGGCAAACTTGTCTAAACATAAAATATATTGTCTAAAATTCAAATAAATTTTAATACAAAAAGACTGGTGTCATTATGAGGATTATCACGATATTGTCTTTTTATTCCTGAAGCTGATCTAATTTCTTTCAACAAGTAAACTTCTTTGAGGTCTACAAACATGTTACATTTGTCTGTGACATTAATTTAAGA
The DNA here is from genome assembly GCA_020002185.1 of Paraescarpia echinospica. Classification (NCBI taxonomy): domain Eukaryota; kingdom Metazoa; phylum Annelida; class Polychaeta; order Sabellida; family Siboglinidae; genus Paraescarpia; species Paraescarpia echinospica. The sequence goes on from CM034535.1 coordinate 57,554,143, forward strand.
TTGGCAGAAATTAAACAAACAAAAGAAAGATGGAAATATAACTTATCAGTGACTTATTTTAAATTATTCAAACCACTGTTTCCTACGTGACTGGCTGACATCTCAAGAATGTATAATTTTGAACTTTTAGGTTTTAATATAGCCATGGGAAAATGTTTCTGTCCAAAGACTATAAAGATTATAACGACCACTCCATAGCTGTGGTAGTTTTCATGGACGTGTGATTTTAATTGCCAGTGCATCGTAAGCTAAAGACACGGCACTCGAGAGGAAAGTGGTAGCAGATGAATTCAGCTTTATATCCACCTACCTAGACCGCACTTTTAGCTCAAGTCTCATTCTCCTTATTTCGCTACATGGAATAATGAAACATAAACCCTGATATTGATATTTTCAATTTACTCTCAACACACGTAATTTATCCGTAAACGATTCTACATTACAGAGTATGCATTATTATGTACGCAGGTATACCAGAATCAAGAAATGCCAGCTGACCGCACAGCAGTTGTCTGCTCTCGCACGGAGGAAAGAAACACAATTAATTCATGTATGCATCGTTTACACGACAGTTAAACTGCAGCCCCGGGAGTGGGGGTAATAGATCGGGGTGTGCACCGACAACACACTAAAGACACCAATGAGAGCGCTACAATTTAGCTACAGTTTCGCTTGCGGCTTGCAACGAGCAGACAAGAATGCCATCTACAACGGGTGCAATACAGACGGAGACAGGGGCAACTGAATAGACAGATGCACTGGCAGGCGGCATTTCTTCAGACTGCACACGACAATAGAGAGGATAAGAAGACTGCGAGATTTAGTTCTAAGACAAACTGTAGATGACCATGCACCTCAATCTTTCGTCCCTCAACCACCGTGCCGTTCAATTTCTCCCGTGCTCGATCCGCATCCGCGCTATTTGCGAAAGTTACAAAACCAAATCCCTGCATGCATGAGGAAAATAAGGGGCATGCATTAAAATCGTGCAAATCAACAAAAACACAGCATATAGTGTTCATCATTGTCATTAAACAATCATCATCATCATCATAACGGTGACCAGGGTTTTTACCTCGGAACTTCTGCAAGTGTATTATTGATAGAACAAATGCATGATTTATAGTGTAAATACTTTCTTCACATTGTTTCCTGCAATGCAGGCCCAACAATACATAATGTATGATATCTAACCTGTTTCAGACTTTGCATCGCAGTATTGGACGAGGAGTTTTTCTCTGATATCCGCCTAAGATGGAGGCTTCTTGTGGTAAATACCCTGGCCACATATGCCCTGATCACATGCACAATGTAGTAGGCATACTGCACTGATTCGTGACTTTTGAGAGTGACTGATGGGCGAGAGATGCCGCCATCAGTAGGAGACAGAGGAGCACAGTCATGCCCAGCTGAGAAAAGCAGTTATATGGCATGCATTCATGCTGAAACATGGATGACTGGAGACAGTGTGATGGCAGGAGAGTGGACACAGAAGAGTGAAGATGTCCAAGACCTGGCTGATGGGAAGATATATAGATGACATCAGAGAGCTTGAAGTGGAACATATGATTTGGTGATAGTGTTGATAACATCTGCCTTGACGCAGAAGCTATGCATTTACAACAAATCTGATAGTCTGTAGTCTTAAACAAATAGAGATTTAGAGGATCCTTTCATGAGATGTTCTGTCTATTGAAAAAAGTGATATTGTAGAATGCATTGTAGACCTCTTCCATGCATTAAATCTACTTTTCAACAAATAGATAGATATCTACATGACCTTTTCATGAACTATTTAAATAAATCATACTGCAAACCACACCACAGACATCTTTATGGATCAAGGCTGCTTATCTAATAAGGACAAATATTAATTCCAAAAACAATCGCACTGGTTCCCGACAATGGACTAAGTCACATTTATAACAATTTATAAATAAAAGATGGACAGCGTGAACTGCTCTTTGCCATGTGTGTCTATACAACAATACAACCCTGAATGAAATCATCTAAAGTGATTCTTATAATGCTCAACAACTTCATGCTAATACAACCAAATTACCAACGCTACCTTAATAACTTGGTGCCATCCATTATACTAATATCTAAATGAATGTCTACCAGAGATAAATAAATTCTACACGAACTTTGTCAGGTGTGAAATACACACAAGATGTTCCAACTACAACGCATCATATGTAGAGAAGACCTTCTCTTAACAACAGAATGAGCAGAGATGAAAGTGAAGAGAAAGACTGGGGGATAGCATGAAGACTCAAGTGGACCAGAGACACTATTCGATGGAGGGATTTTTGTCCTTCCAAAGTGTGCATTTCACTAGTGTTGGGAGACATTGCCAAGGGTATGATTGAATGATAACTCTGTCACCAGGTGCAGGTCATTGCAGGGGGTGCGGGAAGAATGCGATGACAGATGCGAGAGGGAAGACATACACACACACAACATTGCTATGCAGTACATGTGGCCATGTCACTAAAGAAACACCCTTTTACCCAATAGCAGTTACATTCACATGACTCGTATATAATAATTCATTACTGACACAAATCCTGTACGATTTTCTTTTATTTATAAGCCACGCTTTTCTATCATTAAATAGGTGTAAATAATAAACAATCATGAACAACAAAATGTTCAGGAACTATCATAAATATTCAGGTACTGCTGCAGCTCAAGATTTTAAATAGTTCAGGCTTTAAAATAAAAGAAAATAGTACAATTTCAATTTACATAGCAATTGAAATATCATAAACTTAGTAACAATTTAAATATCATCAATTAATCACAAGTTAATCAACAATTCAATAACTTTGGTGCGAATGCTAACAACAAATATGTGAATGTCTAATTCCACAAAAGTAATCAATGTTTATGGGAAATGTGCATCAGTGGAAAAGTTTCTTAAACACTTCAATTTTAATTTTTTTAAATAATTAAATTAGCACACTTCATACACATTCAGATATTGTTGTTAGCAACCGTAGTAACCATACACATTAAGAACAGTTCAAATTATTTCCAGGCTAAGTTTGGAAATTTCATACAGGTATTAATAATGCAGCGAGTCAATGAGTATTCTGACCACTGATTTTATTATTAACAATTTACCTCTCTGGGGAAATTAACAGGTCTCAAACAAAGAGCTCACGAGGAAAACCCATCATAAAAGGAAATCCGTAATTAAATTTTATGAGTGTTTTCAAAACAGGTTTCACTATGAAGCTCATAAAATCGTAAGCTTCTGAGGGAACTAAACCTTGCCCATGAAAACGTATTATGAATTTTAGTGTTACATTCAGGAATGGTTTGCAAAATAATGTTTTCTCTTATTGATTCGCTGCATTGGTCTCTATCTAAATGAACATTATTACATAGTTCATGGGCACATCTTTATCACATCTCCTGCTAAATTTATCATATTTATCCATTTATATGCAATCAAAATATGATTTGTCTGGATGAAAAATAATTTGACCTAGTATTAATCCAGGTACTTTTCTCCAAAAAAATTATAAATGTACATTACATATGTATTGTTAAAGATCTATAAACATGACAAGTAGCTTAGTCACTATGTACCAGATGGCAGAAATGTACTGCACAAAGCCCCATACCAAACAACCAGTGCCACATTACCATGGCAACACTATTACCCTTCATTTATCTCAGGGCAGTGGACAGAGTAGATGTGCCTATGAACAGTTCCAAACAAGGCTGACAATAACTTCAGCAAAGTTTTGATTTTCTTAGAAAGCTGTTTTTAAAGATATTTGTCAGTTACATATATGACAGCTGGAGGATAACCTACCTTTGATCCTCGTTCATTAAATATGATCTCGACATCTAAAATAGGGCCAAACTGTGGGAACAGAAGAGGCATATTGCAAGATAAGACATATGAGGAGGATTTCACCAAGCTTATGTAATCATGCAAAAGTAAAAGTGACCGGAACAAGTAATAAAATCCTTATTTCACACATTAACAATAGTACTTGTAAAGCTTCAACTGTTGAAAAGTTAATGGTTTATATACAGATGCTAAAAATTAATCATTTATGTAGAAACAATCATAGATGGTAGTGCCACATAACACTATCGATGTAGTAAAGTTTACTATCTGCTATGATTTCATTGTGTATGTACTTTGGAGGGGTAATGGAAAGATTCTACTTAGTTGCTGTACTAGCTAACACACATTTAATACTTACTGCTAATAAATTCCTAAGGTCCGCTTCTCTGAACCGAAAGGGTATGTTTGATATGTGCAGTCTCTTTGGTCCACTGTCCCCAGACTGTGATCGTGATGACGACTGCCCGTCTAATGATCCACCACCCTCCTGCTCCATCTGGTGACAAAACCACACAACGTAGCTGAACTTGTGTAAGAAGTAAAGGTTAAGTTAATCTATTGTGTGGTACCTAGTCCTTGGGGCTGGTCAAAGCATTTTAACTTCCCCCATTAACTCAGATGGACTTTACAGCATGTTGCAATATTTAGTTTCACATTTCACAGTTACTAAACATTAGTATTGGTTAAATATAACATAATATAAGAAACTCAGTTATGTTTCCTTCATTGGTAAACCTGCTTACTCTCAAAGAAGCTAAATCACTGATTGAACATGTTAATGACTGCAACATTAGCCATTCAGCAAAACACAATCATTATTAGATCATTTAGGAAACACTATTGACATCTACTAAATACCCATGCAAGAAAACTGGTTACTAACACCAATTTCTACAGATATCAACTTGATATTTCACGTTAGAAATTGGTGAATTTGTCACCTGTGATCGCGACAAAAACAAGACGAGAGAGGTGCGGTGTGCAGTCTTTCCGACCAAGATGCCACAAATCAATAAATTGTTAAACTGCCATAAATTATTGTAGGCAGACGAAGGTGAAAGGTCTGCAAGCCCTGTGCCAAACATAACACCAATATGTGTACACACAATGGCTGGGCCATCACATGATCTAATTGTTTCTAATGGATGTTTACTAGTGTTTAGCTAACTACACTCCTAGATGAAACGTTAGGTAATGTAACAAAATGACTGACACCAAATACGAGAAGAGACAAGTAGTGTGAAAAGGTTTGCTGCCAAGTGTCAGGTGCAGAGACATTGACACAATACACCACCAACAACCGATATCTCTTTGTGTTTGTGTCGTGCACTCATCTTTTGCCACAAAAGAAACGCATTTTGACCTGCAGAAGTAATTTGTCGAACCTTAATCAATCTGATTAATAAGAAATGGTTGGGTGAGTTGTTAAACATGCTAAACTTTCTTGTACTGCTGTGACCCAATAGGCTATGTAGTAGCTGTTGTGATTTACTGTTGATTTGATATTGCACAATACCAACAGTTCTCTAACGCAAAGACAGTCATCATATGAGACCCAGTCATGAGTGCGTACAACTGCAGGCTGCAGCAGAACATGAGAAAACTGAGAATTTAATGTTTTCCCTTCATTACTGAGTCAATGTTTTGTACGGTGGTACAGGTTGTAAAAATACAAATCTCAGCCAAAATAGTCAGACTAATATACCTAGCTTGAAACAGGCTGATCTAGAGAATACAGGTGTGGCTGACAAATCCGTGGCTAAGAATTAATTGCACTGGTCACACTGCTTTCCTTCTTGCATTTTATGGTTTGTTCATTGGTTTAAATTACCTATGATAAAGCCAGTCAACTGTTTAGGTGTGGATGAAAGTTATACAGTGACACCATGATTTATGAGACATCACTGCATAAAGATACATGACAAATGATGACATTCCATGCAATTTTGTCAGACAGCACTGAGAGATGGCAGCCACTCAATTACTAAAAAAATACTCAAAATGTGTTTCTTCCATATTCCAATAGCTTTGTGTGTTTACTATAAATTCCATTGTTTGGGGGCCATTTTGTTTGTTACCATGGGAACGGGGGGTCGGGCAGAAAAAGTCAGCATATTTGTTTACTCAGTAAGACCTTCTCTACATCAAGGGCACACAATAAATGTGTTAATAGTGCATTACAAAATGTCCTATCTAGCTGCCATACCAGCCCTTAATAAACATTGTACAACTTGAACTAGTACTTTAAACATTTATCAGAAGAACAACAGTATAAAACTCCCACAAATTAGACAATGTCAAACTATTAATACTGTTTTAGATTTAAGAGAGACAAAAACAATAATAAACTATTTTACTCACTGTCTGTTGTTCTACGCCATTTGCTGCTGTTGGGACGGGTCCTTGTGGGTCGGTGTATTGTGTCTGGGGGTCTGTGACCGCTGTGGGGGGTTGGGCGGCTATGGGGATGGCTCCTGCTGTCATCGCCCCCGCTGAGGTTTGCTGGAACTCGTCCAGTCCCGGGGTCTGTGCAAACTGGGGGAATGACCCCGGTGCCATCTGATTCTGCACCATGTGCTGCAAGAGAGGAATACAGACAAGGTTAAGTCACAGGTCACTAGGTCATGTGAGACAAACCAGTGCTGTAAACACCAATATTGCACATACTTCTTGAACAGTTTTTGTCATGTGAAACTGATACATAAATCCGATCACTGCTTGCAAGGTTTTACCTATTTTAGTCATAACAAATTATTTTGCAAATACACTTGACGTAAAGGTCAACATCTGATAACTAAAAAAAAGTGTTGGTACAATAAACATTTTCACTTGTGCAGTAAGTTCTATGCAAAATTCTACATGCATTTCCAGTTGGGTAACCCAAATTGAAATTTCTAATTTACCCTGCCAAAAGCCAGTGAGCACCCGGCAAACCACCCCACAGGCACACATCTGTCCCCCTCGATCATTGCATCCACTTTGTGTGCTTGATAGAAAACTGTAAAATCTCCAGTTTCCATCGGTCAGTCTACTCCTGCTGCGCACTGAGCAGAAACAATACACATTGTCCACGATTGTCGAAATATTTAAAATGGCCAAATGTGACAGCAGTGACTGTTTAAATGACATGGCCAGATGCCCGGTAGCTATGGCTGCAACTGTGCACGAGGATAACCATGCAAAATTCCCCAGTAACAATAATTACTGACGATGCGAGGCCATAAAACTGTTGCCAACAGTGGAACGGCAGTAACAATCAGATGGCAGTTTTTTCACACCTGGCAAACTGTTATTATAATTACAATGCTCACATATTTAAGTTCACCAATCACACTGCCTGTTGGTCCATAGCTTTAGGGCATCAGAAACAACTCCCTAATAAGGTTGTTAAGCCCATATAAAAACATTTAATATCCAACTGAACAAAACTGTTTGGTCAAGCAGGTATTTCTAGATAGGTGTGTTGATGTTACCAAAGGTAAAAGGATTTGGGGACATAATCCTTATTAGTCAGAGCAGCTAAAGATGTGCGGGATTATGACACAGAAGGAGGACCTTGGGGACATAATGACACAAATCAGACTGTGCCATGATCCTGCCACACCAACATCATCCCAACTCTGCGGATTTGGTTACAAAATGTCAAATTGCTGAGAGTCACTAGGAGCATAACAAGGACAAGTGCACAGATGAGAGCTTGTAAAACTCAGAAAACAAACATGAATTAGGTGTGGTACGGTTGTAGACAACCTAGCTAAAAACACACTGGTCTAAATGACATATTATAAGTAATACACCATCTTGTGTAGCAGCCGGCATCTGATATGGGCAAGGCACTGAAGCATGTGACATATGGTACAGTCATACACAATTATAAATGTGTTATATATTACACTGCGTGTGTAATACATACTGATTTAATACTTATATCTACACATGCACGCACTCACACACACAGCATCCAGATCGCCATAGAAAAACCTAGTTTTCACATATTCAGACTGTCTGTCCACTTCCTTCCTTTGCTAACAATTAAGCATATATATATATCTATATATATATATATAGATATATATATATATATATGCGGGACAGAATTCTGAACAGCCGGAGGAGTACTTTATACGTATTTCTTCTCAATTTGTTCCTCAGACATTCATATACACGTATTTTATACTGATCTTCCTTTCATTTTTCTCCTCATTTACATATGAATGCGGCAATATGAATATGAGTGGCCACAAACAGCACTACAGCGTTATCTGACATATGCATTCAAGTATCTTTGGGAGGAGTCGACTCAACGCTTTTAATGCCACGTAATGTAATAGCTATTTATTGTGTCACAGGACTACCAGGCATTTGTTTTTTTAACTTTAACCATTTCAGTGCTACAGCCCTGATCAGCTGTGACCACTGAACACTGCATTCCCAGTGAATATGCAACATAATGGACTACCTCACTTCAAGTCAAGATTTGAGCAACAAAAATGCATTTTATGAATAGGAATGTCGACGTTGTTAATACATCGTTAATACGTTATTATGTCGATCGTCAACATCCGACAAAGATTCTTCGATAAAACTATCAAATAATCTATCCAAAACATACAGCGATAAATCGCTAGTTGAAGTAATGCCGTCCGCCATTGTGGCCACCACAGATTTTGATAATCCATCATTAAAAACCGTGAAAATCACCGTAAACTATTATTGAGCGATAATAAACGATGACCACTGCTGAATAGCTAATTTATTCGCCTTGACAACCGTACACAACAAGTGGCTCCACGTAGTGGAATATTATGAATAAAAACGATTTGAATAGCAGACATCGTCAATGCCGAAAAACCGGCCTGTCGTACTGAAGCGCCACAGACAGTGCGGCCGGAATACCGGCCTGACGTACTGAAATGATTAAAAGCTTTTGTATGGAAAGCTGGTGTTTGATTTAACAGGTTGCAATTTTCACCTGAACCAGGGTGCAGATGTGAAACTTTCTTTGGAAAGGCAACTAACTACTGCGTAAAATATCATTCAGCTTTAAACTGTTTCAAATTTAAAACCTGCAAACACATTTCTACAAGAGCCAAATTTATTACAGAAAACCTATAACTGTGTAAAATTGACGTAAATATGCATCAACAAATGTAATTATGCCCAATTACTTTCTTTAAAAAAAGAAAACGTAGTTGGCTGTTACTTGCAAAGCATTTGGTAATATCAAACATTACAGTAACCGTGGTTACCAAACAATGTCTAAAAATCAATAAAAGATTGAAGTGAAATCAGCTCAATTATGATGTCCAATGCTACAGTTTGGAAGTTTGGTGCAAATAGTAGGATTGATATTGTTACACTATGATCAAGTCAGTGGGCGTCTTCCACTTTGAATACCTGCAGTAACTAAGTAAGTGGTACAGTACAGGACACACCCTATTGCTACCTATAACCAGTCATCTACTGTAAAAGTGACCTTTCCATAACAAATACAGGAACTAATATGCAACTGGAGACGTGCTAAAAGTAAATACAGACCAACTGCAGCAAGCACCCTTCTCCATATAGGTGTGTCCACAGATCTATTAACACTGCAATACCTCCACACTCAGACACTGCAGGAGTATTGCAAGTAAACTCAGTTCAAAACAACCAAGAATCTCCTTACAACATGTGTACCATACTGTCAAGGTGATTGTGTAATGGCCGAACTATTCTCCTTTGTTCCTGCCAAATGCCCAACAGATACACACAAATCAAGCCATTTCCTGTGATAGCATCAGAGTTGCTAAATGTTGCTACACAAGGCTGGCTGGGTTTATCTTCTAGGTCACATTCCATTGATCCTACCTAATATAAACAAAATGACACAAGCCACGTAGCCTCAGAAATGTTTACACAACTCTACCATATTATGGAATTATCTCTTAAGGTATTAAGACTGTGGTTGCCTTGATTTGATATTATTAGGTATGTCTTCTGGATGTTAGTTAGAATCTGATGGAACCTTCTTGGAACGACACAGAATGTTACAACAATCTAAATAAAGGTTTGTGGTGCCCTGTGCACAGTTAGAAGACTCCATGTAGCTCTGTAAGAACTGCTAGGACTTCAATCAAACTGTGCAATCATGTTGCAACAAGAAGACTTCAATATACACATTCAATATCACGATTCACAAATGTTGTGATTGCCTGAAGTGCCACAAGACCTCAAGTGCAGTTCGTTCAGACATTACATGCATGCTGTATCCTCCATACCCATTTATACATTCTAAGTGAGCACATAACATTCCACTAATAAACAGTGGAAACTGTTGACTGATGGGAAGACTGGGTGTCGACATGAACTCAAAGTAAAGCCAACATACTCATATTGAGGGGGTGACCCACAGAAACCCTCCTGGTTCCAACACCTATGTAAGACTTTCCACAGTTATGTGATATAAGCAGGAACATGTCTTCACCCCTTTCTAAAAAGCTGGTGTTACATAATACTTTCTAAACACCAACCCACAGCACTGTCTCTGGGAATGAACTTTGCCAGTGCTCAGCTGTCTAGAATGTCTCTACTCCCCTGGTATATGTATATAGTGACAGGGCCTGTGGGGAATGCTCAGGAAGAGTAAGGAATGTGCCTGTTCAACTGGGTGTTTATCACCCAGATACTTCCATGTCCTCCACCCAAGAAAGCTGAACTTTTGCCCTTGCTTGAAAAACTACAAACACAAATTTTTGCACCTCAAAATTAAGTCTGAAATTTACATTGAACTGTTGTGTTTATCTACCTGTACAAACACCCCACACGACTCTCATAATTCATAATTTGGTGATCGGCAAAACTGACCCTGTAATTTGACATATATGCATTCTTTTAGGATTTGCCTCAGTTCAGCTAACTGAATAAATGATTGCCTGCAGCAGATAGTGATGCAATTAAATGAGTGAATAGTCCTGTCATCCGTGCGTCTATAGCATCATGGTTGAATGCTTCCCCGAGAAGTTGAGTTGCTGTTCAAATAGACAGGTCTGTTGGGGTGAACTGTGATGCTCTCAAATTTGTCCTGAGAACCAATCAATTTAGATCCCATTGACCAGTTATTCCCCATCATTACTACAGGATATAAAAGAAATACATGTGTTAAGTTATGTAGGCATTTATCATAAATTCCTTTATGAATTTAATAATACAAGTTTTGGTATTTAAGACAAGATCTCACGTCATTCAATTTTCACTAAGATAAAGTAAGTAGCTCTAAGTAAGTAAAATACATCAAATTCATCCTGTGTCTTCTCACCTAACTGTCAAGACATCATGAAAGAATTGGTTTCAATGAACCATGAAAGTTGGTTTTAATGAACTGTAAGAACAGTAACTTTGGTGAACTGTCTGTACAATACACTCTGTCTGATTTACACTCACTTCCCTGATAATCAGGACATTTGAAATACATAAAATGGTAATTGACTACCGCAGACCACTGTGCCATGGAATTTAATATGTACCACTATGTGACCCTTCTTACAGTACACACAACACCAAGTTTAGTGCAGTGAAAATAGCACTGTTTAAATTTAAGTTGTGTCCCAAGTTCAGTGATAATAGACATTCCTACACATCACATGTGACAAGAGAGGCAGGGTGTTCATTTTATAACTCTCCTTTTGTGCCCCTTTCTTGTCATTTTAGCACTTTGGTGCCTGGGGTGTTTCATTAACCCTGCTCGGTCCAACGCTTTTGGAAAATACACATTGGTGCAGGTGGAAAAAACAAGAAACGAAACTTCACAAATTCAGTTGCGTGACTGAAGACTTAACACAGGAAATGCGTATACAGCTACTGCCTGAGCCTTAATTCTGGCAAACCTCCAAACCCTTTGTACCTTTCACCTGAACCGGAAACATAACATTTACCAGTCATTTCAATGTCTGATGTGTTATTATGGAGTGTCATTTATAACACAACCAAACTACAAGCCAAAACATACAGCCCAGTCTACACCCAAGTGTTAGCTGTGTTCTTGCCCACCACCACCAAGACAAGACCACAGCTACAACGGCTCAATTTACTCAGAAGCCTGAAGCAACCTCAAGCAGAAATACCATCCCTGAAATGTCCTTGCAATCAAGTGAAACATGCAACTAACACATTAACTGTGAACACCATGAACCAGCCTGAGTATAGATACCTGACTGAAGAGCATTGGCAGCATAACTTGAGATGGGTCCTTTGAGGTGCTGCTAGTCCAGAGAGCCCTTGCAAACTAAGTGAATAAGTGATGAACTGGCCAGCCTCTCTCTCTCCACAAGCCAGTCTCCCTGCCTCTGGCCCAGGCTGTGCAGCTACTTACAGCCTCCCCAGCCCTGGGCTAGGGCAGTGGAAGGGGCTGGCTGCCTGCCCAGCTATCACCAATCACTGCTGATGTGTTTAGAAAGCTGAGCCAGGGAAGATAGAGGGCCTGTGAATGCCTGTTTAGTAATCAGTCCTGGTTCATATCAACAAATACTTGGACCAAAGCCCAGAACACATAGGCTGGCAACCTTGTCTATCCACACTGTCATCTCACCAATTAGAATCTCCACCATTTGGTAAGATGATATCCCTGGTACACAGACTTTAGTAGATTCATTCTTCCATATAAGTGCATACTCCCACTGTGTGGCATCATTGCTACCAAGTAATTTTACTCAAGTCAGTTTGTACGGTTTACAGGCACATTGTTGGCAAATAAAAAAAATTCAAACAAGATAAAGGCACATGTATTAACATCCAAATCCAGTTAATATAACACCAGAGATAACATTACCTCTGCTGCATAGACGTACTACTGGTATACAATGATTATCACAATTACCACATAAGTAGGCCAATCACGGAGAGATCATCGAAAACACAGCAACCGAGGCAGTGTAATATGCATCCATTGTTTCTTATTTCACTTAGTGGACACAATGTTTGACAGCCACCGGCCAAATTGTTATTATCAGCTGTTAATCTAGTTGAGTCCGCAATGCATCTCCTTTACTCACCCTGTATAATCCAATAACGTGCATCTCTGCCTGAGGTTGGAGTGAAGTGGTCCAATGTAGTGGAATCACACCACAGTCAGCCAGCACTGGGGACTGGAGTGGCCAAGACAGAGATGGACCTACCCCTAGAGAGGGCAGTACTGTGACACGAGGGAACAGTACACAATCTATAAGGCAGATGGGGCACAGAGGAATCAACGTTTCATAATTAATGAGCACTGAATATGAAAGGCTCCCCCTTGCCCCATAATCAGGCCATCCCATATGTCAGTCCCTCAGATCTATGGCAATCACTGGTACAGGCACATACAAATTGGTATGTGTAATTACAGGGGAAAGTAATTATTAATGGCCAAGTAACCGTAAACAGGAATGTGGCAAAATCTGCCTACCAATCCACCAGTGTTGACTGTCAGGACAGAGGAAGATACCTTCCTTCCTTCCAAGAACCAAACATCATAATCAACTGTGGTGAAAAAAACGGCATCGGCCCGGCTGGTGGAAAGACTCTCGCCGGATGTATATGTTACCACTCATGTTATTTACTTGCTTGGCTTGTGGGAAAACTGACTTGGTAAACTGGCGAGACTAATCATGCACTGGCACGGACTGACGTAGTGGGTGCTGATCAGTGCAAGAAACGTCTCAATTGCATCAAGTTTATTTTAGGTCTATTCAATCAGAACACAAGTTATAAATGAACGTTTTATAAACAGAATAGTTAGCTTTTAAAAGTGTCATGAGCAGTGAGGATGCAGTGAGGATGCAGTGAGAATGCAGTGAGGATGCAGTGAGGATGCAGTGAGAATGCAGTGAGGATGCAGTGAGGATGTAGTGAGGATGCAGTGAGGATGTAGTGAGGATGCAGTGAGGATGCTTTCAGGCACCCAGCACATTTAAAGTCACTACTCAAGTGTGTTAGAAAACAGCTTTGATCGTCTAATGCAACCGACATTTTTTGTTCCATGGGCTAAAACAAATGTAGCACAAATATTTTCTCTGGTGTCACACCAACTGTGTAGAATTCATTCCAAATACAGCTGCAATGTGAGATCATCACAGACTACCAAGATTTGTAATCTTTCTGTCTATTGCACCTCTTAACCCAGGGTAAGTACTGATGATTACAGATTTACAGTTACATCTTTTATATGGTTTATTTATTTAACTTCCTATATCTGTATTCCAGACAGTCCTTCCCTTGTATCAGTGCTGCAAGTTGGTGTAGATCAAGCCTAATCTCACAGGAAAATCACCTAAACCCAGCTGTAATAATCACCATTTGGGACAGCAGTAATCTTTGTTTCAGCTAACTACATCATGGCCTGTCTGCAGAAGTCATCTGGAGCTGGCCCTGCAATAATCTTAAACTGATAATCTTGCTCTAATCCACTGCAAATGGTTCATGTCTGAGCTTAATTGCAATCTCCCTTATCAGAACTATGTCATTACCAATGCCAATCAGCACTGGTAAATTTAGGACTTGATCATCTTTTGTGCTGGCCTTGTTTGGTTTGAAGTAAGATTATTTTACTGTTGGCAACATTAAAAACTTAAGCAAATTGCCTTACTAATTTTAAATTTACCTTTCCTAGTTTCTAGTTTTCCAGCGTTCGGCAACGTTCTATTAACTGACTAGTCTGTATTATTGTGGTTACAATGTAATGGTCTTATGAGGTCTCATTCAACTAGTCAGTCTTTTTTAGAACATTATCGCCAAACCGACCTTTACATTGAGGTTGGTCACTGCCAGGGTGCTTGTCGTCCTCAGTGGTTCTTTTACGTCCCAACTTGAGACAGGACCGACATTAACATGATCTCCGAGTCACGAGGGATACACAGTCCCTGATGATGAGAGCCAGGTTTTTAACCAAATATCATGCCTGCCTGGTCCAGGTTTCGAACTCAGAGCGCTGGCATGCCAGGCAGATGTGCTAACCACTACACTAGCCGCGCTCCCTTTTCTGAATGATATAAAATGGATGCATCATGAACTTATATTTTAGGTTCGTCCTACAAACAATGCACATTTTTAGTAGTACCCCATAACTTTACTTCAGTAACTGCATGATATCCACCATCACGTGTGAACGTTTACAATCACTGGTCTCAAAATGAAAGTACAAGTTTTGCTTAATCCAAACATCCATAGTGAAACCTTGATCACATGCCTGCACATTCAATGAAGAAGGAAAAAGGAAGCTAATAATTTTTTTCTAAAATGTATTTTAACAATGACAACAAATAACGAAACCACACAGAATTAATCTAGTTTCTTGTAAGTATAATAACACCAATACTATGTTAATCAATGCTTAGAAATAGTTTTACTCTCTGGTTGATCACTCCCATGTCAAAACAACAAACTGGAAAGGTAAGCAATCTTGAAAATGGTCAATTTACAAGTTACACTATTCCAGTATGGTGATATTAGCAGGTCAGCTGATGTTGTAAAACAGTGTGGGTGATATCTGTATCAGTCATTAAAGTGTGTTGTGGGCTATTGGGCTATTCTAGTTACTCCAGGTGTTGGTATGATGCCTAAGGCTCTGGCCATTTGGGTGGTGGAGTCTAGATTACATTTCAGTTTTATAGGGAAAAACATTCCCAGTGACTCCCAATGTTTAGTTATGTCGGCTTTATGCCAAGCATCACATTTCTGGTCAGCATTCCCATCCATAAATCTAAAACACTGTGCAGGATTCTCCGTGTGATGCTACATGTGTGAAATAAAACAATTTCAAGGAAGACAAAAAAGGGTTATATATGTAAATTGAAAATACACAATTACCATATTGGGTAAACAAATGAGACGGCTAGTGTTAAACCAGACAGATGTTAGTGATGTAGACTGCTCATTCCTAAGTAGGACACACATTCCTAAAGAGGATTATCTGACAGCACTGTCTGTTTCAAGTAGTTTTGGGATGAACAGGAGAAACAGCTAAGACATGTGGAACACATTTGATGAATCAGACGGCAAACATTTGGCAAGTTTCTGTCTGGAGCGAGTTTAGTAAACACCACTGAACAAAGACCTCAACAGTTTAGTTCTCCACCTTCTAGTCTTACACAAACAGGTGAAAGGTTTTCAAATTCCTGTAGGTTGTGAGTTTTTGCTACAGAAAAATGTGGTGCTGCATCAGGTAAAATATGTGCATTGTTATGTCAAGAGATATTTGGTACTGGAAGAACTTTATTATTCAACAGAAATGTTGCTACAGAAAAATATGGCAATGAAATAAAATGAGTGTGTTGTGTAATTGTACAATAGATACTCAGTTTTTCAAGATTTACCTAGACAGTAGAAGACAGATATTTATGATCTGAATGGATATGTACTTATGTGTGCTTTAATGTGTTACCTTGGTACTATTATATGACATTATTTTCTGTTCTAGTTGTATGTAGGGCCTATATAATTTTACTGAATAAACTCACTCACACTTTATTATTCTAAAGATGTTTTGCACAGAAAGCTGGCACTGAAGTCAAATCAGTGTATTACATAAAATACATACTTAGTACGAAGGCCTACTTAGTATTTCAAGAGACTATATTTAACCAGATTTAACCCGACAGATATTTAGGATGTGAAAAGATCCATATATAGTGAATAACTTAATTATTCACAGGAGGCGAGAGGAAGAAACACGGAGTGAATTAAGATGACTGAATCAATCTGCTCTCTCCCAAGTGTCACAGTTCTGTGTGTATTCATGTATTATTCATTCTCCTGACCATACATCAATAGTGTTTATAGGCCCACCAGAGCGAGATGTGTAAGAAAGCATGGCAGAGCAGCCAGGCTGGAAACACATTCCAGATTGCAACACCTAATCTGTATCAGTTGGCACATAAAGCTCTCCAAATCAGGTTGTGACCCAGAACTATCTGTTGCTACGAAACACTGGTGAGATAGCAAATGTGGTGATGGTGGGACAGGGGAATATATTCATAGTGAGCCACTGTGAGATGTGGTGATGGTGGGACAGGGGAATATATTCATAGTGAGCCACTGTGAGATGTGGTGATGGTGGGCCAGGGGAATATATTCATAGTGAGCCACTGTGAGATGTGGTGATGGTGGGACAGGGGAATATATTCATAGTGAGCCACTGTGAGACCACCATGACAGATGCGTCACAAGTGCTACTGTGACAGTCAGACATTCTCCCTGGGAAATGGTCTCAGTGAAATTGCACCCATCAATCATGAACAAGATGAAGTGCCTGCTCCACTAAGCCAGGAAACTTACAGCAGGGTGGGGAAAGTTTGAAATAACACCCCAACCGACATAAACCACTTGGAAAAGGTATGCCATATCGCAGGGAGGAAGTTTAATGGAAACAGAGTTGTATATTTACCATTGGCGAAACATATCCGGAGGCGTTGGATGGTATCCACATCATGGTGGTCATGATGATGCTGGTGCTGCCACCGCCGTTCTCTCACAGTACCGCCTCTTCTCACAAAACGCGACCAGATTATCCCTCGAAACGAAGTTAGTCAATCCGGGCAGCAAACAACGAAGTCAGGGCTATGGCAATGCTGCGATTTACGCGGTCATAACTTGCAACACAATGAAGATCTCCCTGCATCTGTTGGCACAAGATGGACGCCTCTTTCTTTCTCTCTGCTACTGCCTTGTGTGGACCAGAAAGGGATTCTGGGTGAAAGTTGATCCTGTGCTGCTGGCCCAGGCTGCATCAGCAGAGAGGGTGGCTAGTGTAAGATGCACTCTGAGTGGGCGCTGATAAGACTGGGTTAAATTACTGCAACAGCTGCACCAGTCTGTTTTACTGGAATCACAGGCACCCCAAGTCATTCCTCACTGACTGGGTTAAAATGCTCAGCTCCTTGTTTTAGTTGCTATGGGGATTTCTAGAGGAAAATGTGC
This sequence comes from Paraescarpia echinospica, assembly GCA_020002185.1. Lineage (NCBI taxonomy): Eukaryota > Metazoa > Annelida > Polychaeta > Sabellida > Siboglinidae > Paraescarpia > Paraescarpia echinospica. The sequence goes on from CM034535.1 coordinate 57,571,943, forward strand.
CAGTCTTCTAATCTAATCCTTGGAAATCTCTAAGAATGGTGTAGGTTTCTATCAAATTCTACATAAATATATAATGTTATAGTACAAAGTGCAGAATACCCTATAGAAAACCATCCGCAAACATTATGTAGAATTCATCTAATTTTTGGGTAAGTGTTGGCTACGATTGTGATTTCTTGTGGAAAATAAAAAATGACTACTGAATCAACATCACATCTGGAAAAATAGTTCTCCAGTACCAACTTAGAGCTGACTGGTGTGGAAGTGTTGTACCGTAACCCTTTTACCCACACAGTTGGCTAATTAACGCAATATGGAAATGTGCCTGTAGAGTCAAAGTAGACTAATATGAATCATATTAATTGGAAGTGTACACCTGGTAATTAAACTATGCTTATCAATGAGTACACTGAGCGAAGGCAATTTTCCAAACAAAAGATCAAAAATAAAACATGGATCTCTTCCAACCCATCAACATGTTGATGTACAAACATTTATTACAGGAAACAGCTGCCACTGACTCCTCTGTTTTGGTGGTGTTCAGGTTGATTATCAAGTGTCTAACCACAGCCGTTTTTAACTTTTGCTCAACGATTCTGCTCATCAGGAGACGCTGAATCGTGCCTGATGGGGGAGCCACTAGTACCAGTAGCAGTCATTCAGTGGACAGACAGACGGACGGACGGATGGCAGTTCATTGTGCCAGACATGAAACATTACTTTTTTTAAAGAAATGTGCCATAATCTGTACAGGGTGTACATGTTGGCTCAGAATATCCATCATAGTCTTTAGACAAACAATAACCCAAATTGTTGACTTTTTTAATACAGAAAATAAAACTGGCATGTCACTCAAGTATAATTTCATAATAAAACAAACTGTTAACTGTATACCTAAATTACAGAAATGCCTCGGTGCTCAAAGGTGACATCTACTAGATATTAACTAGGTACCTGCACCATTGGCCTAACTATACACAATCCAGCAACTATGTTAATACACATGACATTTGTCCGGCCAAAATTGTGTGATAATTATAACAATTTGTCACAGAAACATTTTAACAAAATAAGAATCTTGATACAGAAACAAACTGTTACTAAAACACAGGATCATATCTTAGTGAAGCAAATGTTACCATCTGTTACCATTGCATTGACAATGTAGAAACTAACTCAGCTGTCATGGGTGACAATAATGTTGTTTTAGTACCAAGGCTGTGGACACTGGTAAATTGTATTGGCCTGGTCAGATGGGTATAAATAGATGACACTATTGAGTAATGGTCAACATTTAGGAGCCACAGGGTAATTGCCAATTGAGTGGGTGTGGGGGGGTTGCTGACTAGTGTGCCAAAGTGCACCTCTCTGAATAGCCCTGTTATCTACAGGTTACTTATGTGAATGCAATGCTGAATGTTCAAACTAAATTAAATTAGACATGTATGTTTGAATTTCAATAATGTTGAGATCAGCAGAATCCAGTGCTCATTTTATGTCACTAATAAAGGCTCACTGGTGTCATTTTAAACTATTTAAAGATAATAACTATTAATAATGTGTAAGCAATAATAACTAAAAACACGTCTTCAAAAGTTGTAATAATAGGTTGTATATTTGTAACATATTTATATTTTAGTACATATTTATATTTTTAGTACATAATTATATATATATATATTGATTTATGAAAAGAACATTGATATTACATTTATTTTATTGTTTTATTAAATGTATACTTGATATTGTTTTTTTTTTATCTGTATTTATAGTTATATAGTGTAGCACCGTGGTGCAGTGGCTAGAGCTTCGGACTCTCAACCAAGAGAACCCAGGTTCAAATCCTGTGCACCGGTGTCGAACCCTAGGCAGGTTCGTTCACTATACGTTGCTCCAGTTCACTCAGCTGTATGAATGAGTACTTGGCTATAGACAGTGGTGGATATTTGTTTACCAGAGAAGTCGAGATGGTGTTCAATTAAACAGGTCTGCCAGGGAGTAAAGAATAAAGCACTTTGAGCAGACCTGAGGACTGGATACTGTGCTATATAAGAACTTACCTATTTATTTACCTGTAGTTGCATGTTTGTTTAGTTTGTTTTATCCGAGATAAAAGTATTCTATTCTGTTATATTCTAAAACATCCATTACACATGCAATTTTGATGCTCTGTCACTGGGTATAAATCTATCTAAATAAAACTGTACTTCTTAACATTGTGTCGATACCAGCAAGGCCTTGTGACCAGACAACCTGCCTGCCAATAAATTACTGGGGGAGCATCTACTTTGCTCTCAATACTCCAAATAAATCATAATTATTGACTGAAATACAATTACATGGAACTCAATCTGCATGCAATGTATTTTGCTTATCTGCTGAAATGCCAGTCAATGCTTTCTTGTCAATGCATGCATTTGTTCAAAGTCCAATCAGCTGCTATGGGAATTACATTTATATTCCAGCTTATCTATTTATAATCTTCTACAAATCAATGTAAACATTGGGAGTATGTTCATTTTCTTCACAACACATCAGATGCAACAAACTTAATAAATCACTGCAAATCTGCAACCAGACCGATAATAAAAAAAAATTGCTGAATGTACAATCTCAATTTTGTATTTTTACTAACACATCACTGGAATTGGAAACTATGTGTGTGGAACTTAGTAATAAGATACTTACCCAAATGGATGCTTCCCATTCATTACTTTCTGAATAATCAATGAATGCTGACTGATTTGGATCAAATATAGGATATAATGATGACATTATTCACAAATATTCACACCATTCAGATCCCTGCTATCTTAAATATCATACTACACCAAGTTACACCAGATATTATTAACTAAACAACCATTTATAATCAAAAGTTTGACAAACTCTTGTAATCCATAAATGCAAAATACCTAGAGCAGTAGCAGACGACATTTGCCTTGTGAGCATGCTCAGTGGAGACTGGTGAATTTAATTAGTTTCAGAAAACAAATAGATGCAGCATAAAAACAAGCAGGGCAACTTGATAATATATTGAGGTTATTGGAGAATGCACCAAGTGACCTTGTATGTCAACTAAGAGTGGTGACAGCTACAGGTCAGTGTCACATAATTACAATAATAAAAACAAACAGTTTTGATGAACATTACAAACAAAATTAATATATTCTTTGTCTGGCTCTGGCATAATGCACAAGAGGATTTACTGGCCAGTGCAGTTTTTGGTGGTGGTAGTACCATGGCTCTCTACATAAAGCTAATGCTTAATTAATAACAATATTTGTCTAATACTAACATTTTTTGTTGTTGTCAATTTCAACTAGTGTTTTAAACTTATTAGTCCACAACAATTTCAAGGAACAAGCATGTATTCAGGGATTTCCTTAGTGTGATTACTGGAAGAGATATGTGGACAAATATCATTATATTAGTACAAAATAAAAAAATATCTGTACACATCCTTACATCAATATCTTCAAGTACTATTTACATTGTAAAAAGAAGTACAGCTGAATGTGACTGTCATATGTCAATAGAAAACACTTACTTTATCACAAAAGCCCATCAGCATGGTGTCACGCGACTGCAATATCTTGTCACCTGCCTGAACGCTTAATAAGATATGATTGTGTGACATCTCCACACGTCCCTCGCATGTAACACACACCATATTACTCTCTGGGTAATACCCACCTGTAGGGGTTATTGAATTACCTAAGTTTGTTGTTATGAAAATGACATTATATAATGATTGTCATACACCAGATAGAGATACAGATGCCTTGTAAGGGTGGTTGCTACAAGGGTTGGACTAAGGAAAGGGTAAGGTGTGGTGGAAGAGCTGAAGCTAGGTGTGCAGAACTCCAAGGGGGACAGTGTCACTAGAGAGACCAATGTTGACAAACTGACTGAGTGTCAATGCCAACATGACTAACAAAAAGAAAATACAAACCAGTTATATTTATTTGAATGTTGACACAGTCATTGACATCTGACACACATTTCATTAACTCATTTACCTGCATTTTGTTTACTGTTTGTTTCTCCGATTATTTCTACTGATGGAACCCCCAACAAACTATTGGCTCAGTGTATGGAAACACCCAGAAGACCAAAGATGCCACTAGTTATTTTACATAATTTACAATATTGTTGTAATATCCCCCGCCTCAACAACAGTATTACTAAATATTTTATCATGGTAAATATATATATATATAATATATAATTTATTACAATTTTAAAACTGTCAACACATACTTCAACATTATTGCTATCATTTTAGCAAATATTTCAATTAAACTGGTTTACCACAAAGAGGAAATCGACACCAGCGCTTTATAATTGAACATTTGCACAATGCAAGTGAAAGGGCCAGGCTTGTTGGAGTAGGGAGCTCTAATTGTGGACATAATGTCTGAGGTGGTGTCAAAGTGCATCAGTCAGTCTGGTTGGTGCTTTGACTCCTATATGTACACATTTTACAGCAAACGTTGTTGTCTGATACAGGGAATAGGCAAACAGTCTGCCAGGTCGTTGAGTAATATGGTGTGTATTACATGCGAGGGACGTATGGAGACGTCACACAATCATATCTCATTAAGAACTGTAAATATCCCGAACAAAACAACTACTTCAACATCAGTGTGAACTATTCAATCAGGCGCAATATACGTTGTGGAAATCAAGGAAATGACTGAAGTGTCGATCGAGTGATGCTCTTAAAAAGTGTGACCAAGAGGACACCTTTTCACTGACGTAAAGCAAAACATGACACTTGTTTATTTTACTGAAGTATCCCATTACCCTATCTATCTAATTTGATACAAGATTAGATCAATTTATGTGTGTGTGTGTGTGTGCGTGCATGCGTGCGTGCATGCATGCGTGCATGTGTGATCTATGTGCAGCTGGTCATTTAAATCTCAACATGTTATGGATATATCAGTATTATCGACAACATTATTATTAATACTATTATTATAAATACTGACTACACACACTAATTCAAATATATTTGATGGATTCATTATTATATTACTATTATTACATATATTATTATAACAAATACATTTGAATACATGTTATTAGCAGCAACTATTGCAAGAAACTTAAATCCAATGCATTGTATAGAATATGACAATTATTGTATCACATTCTCCAGTTCTTGGTATTGCTGTAATTTATTATCCTGGCAAACCACAGGTGTTGAATACCAACTGCACAGACATTGAGACATTATCTTACACAAATCACACTCTCCCTTGGAGGAGACAAAAGGACACTGATACAATGTGACAGACTCCATGAGTGGTGGAAAGAGACATTATGCAGAATCAACATGTAATGCACATTGGAGACACTTTCATTCATAACTTGACAACATGTAGCATGACAATATAACCGGCAACAATTAGTGCATGAAACTACTGTCAACAACATTTTGTACAGAATAAATCATGTTTTATGTCTGCGATAATGTCAGGATTTTAGCAGTGAATTTTAATTGTTGTACAATGATACTGGCAACATTGAAATGCTTTGTGTACATGCAACGCTCTGTGCTGAGTTTGTATTATAGGCATAATTAGTTTTTGTATTCAAACTGTACACAGGGGTGTGCTTTGTCTGTTGAGAGTGCTTGCGTGCAGATATACCAAACCTGTGGCTATATATATCGACATACAAATGCATACAACTAACAAGGCTTTCGTTAATAAAGGCCGGAGAATCATTTAACTCTTGTAAACACTGCCCTAGAAAGTGAACCTCATTACCAACTCACACAGAGAAAGTACCTTAGAAGTGAACACAGTAATCATGCCTTCCCATGTCTCTAGTTAGTGGTAGCTCATTACATGCCAAATTGACATGAATGTTATTAATTTATGTCAATGGTGTAGGCTCTGACACAACAGCAGCCATCAACAACTGTGGGTGTTGTCTTAATGAGGCGCAGCAAACCAGAGACATAAAACAAATATTGATTTTGTAGTTGACATCCAGCCTGGAGCATTACATCTGACTTGGCTGTGCTGGTCTGACCAGACCAAATAAGTCCTATGATCTCTCTTTGCTTTGGTTCTGTCTAACCAGAAACAGTTACTCAGCATGAAAATTCTCAACTATATGCCAAAACTGCTGGATTGTAGAGTGCAGATGACACAGCTAAAGTGCCGCCTTCCTAACTCCCTTCTCTACCAATATGTATTCAGATTTGCAGACATTACTGACAGGTATGGTTAACGGAAATCTGTTTTACAAACGCATTGAAAATAAAACCTAGAACTACCTACCCCAACCTTATTCACCTTTATATAAAAGATGTTATTAATACTTATTATACCGACCATGTCTACACCACTTTTTAATATAATATTTTTAACACTAGAATAAACATGGTAAAGGTGAACAGCGTATAATAAGACAAACTGTGTATAATAAGCCTGACATTGTTCGCGCTTTGATGTTGCAACCAAGACACATTCAAACTGTAAACAAGTTAAGCTAAACTTTTGTAAATGGGCATAACCAGAGTTTTTGGATTCAGCAATCAAGCAAGACTGGTCACAAGTGGAACAAACTAGAGCCTATAGCTGATACGATGAACATCCTGCTAATGATTACCACCTCTTGCTTGAGATGATTTTGAATAAAACAAAGTTACTGAACATTCACTTTATTGCTAACAGTGCAAGTTTGACTTCAACTATCATGAACATCCCATTATCTCCTCTCGACTCTTGTGAAATGAGCCATACCTACGTAATGCCACAGCACTGCCATGTATACACATTCCTAGAAATGCTTCCCAAAATAAATCGCCACTAACAACATCAGCAGCGTGTTGCCATGACGACCAGCCTTAGAATGACTGTAATGTGGCAGGAGTGCCATGTTCCTGAGAGGTGCAAGATAAATGTGTCACATTGCCCCACCAAACTGTTACTGCCCATAAAATTTATGCCACAAGAAGTAGCAGGGTATCATATTTCATTGTGACATTGATCTGGCAAACAAGTTTAATTACTATACCAAGTTGAGACCAGCATAACAATTTTTTTCTTAATCCCCACACTTGTTTCATTTTCATTTTGTAAATGATTTATTATTACCTAATCAGTCAAAACAGGCAATAGATAACAATAAAATGAAATAGGTCACATGACAATAACTAGCTAATCATAATACAGCAGTGCCAGATACCATGTGGCCCAGCCACAGATGAGGCAGTTTGGTGGCTATCGTCTACACATTTTGCTGTACGCACTGCACCACCTTAGAATAAATGTCAAGGCAATAACGACTAAGTAATATTTCTAAACATGACTAACTTTTTTAAAACATTAACACCATCAAAACTATTTCTTGATGACCCAGTCCACCAAGCCACTGCCATTTCAAAACCTGGACAATTTTGTTCACCCTACTTTTTATGTATCTATATCAGAGGAGACCCTAAAAGCTATCGATTCCTTCTACCTGGATAAATTCCAGCAGGGAAAGTAACAGATCCCACACAAAGAAATGAAAAATTTCTGTCATCGACTCATCGAGTCAATTGTCTCGTTCTACAAAAACCATACAACATTTCAAAAATTACTAAACCTTGTACACATTTTTTTTCAAAATTGAGAAAATCCCACACAAAGCAATTGAACTAAGCAGCCATTAATACAATGCTGATATTATCAAGACGCCAGGAGTTGTACACAGACTTTGGCAGTAGACCTCTTGAGGGTCATTACCTCTACTTCAACAAGATTAGTCAGACTTATCAGTAGAAGAGTGCATTTCCTTGTTTTGCTGGACTTTATCTTGAAGAACAACATACTACATCATCCAGAACAGCTGCAAGGCTCTTGAAGCTGTGCTTGAAAACAGAGATATGCTACACACATTAACTTTCTTGTCAGGAGTTGACCAACTAGGATACAGTGTCTTGGGCTAGAGCAAGAAACGTTGTGGAATATTCGTCTGCTGCATTTATCATCTCCAAGAACACAAGGCAGCTATTACTTGTGTCCGTTAAACAGTGCTGGTCTGTGATAAATTCTACTTTTGTGCAGCAATGTCTAAGAGACATTACTCTTGTTGTTAACTGTACAGGAATGTTAAATGGCTTATGCTCCAACATACCACCACATTTATGTTGCAATAAATGCATTACACAAAGCAAAAGAATTGGAAATACCCTCGACTAAACAATCTGTTTATTACATAAAGTACTCCAGATATTCAGAGAGAGTGGAAAGTAAGGGAAGAGATGGAGAGATGGGGGAGAGAGAAGGGGGAGAGGGGGGAGAGAGAGGGGGAGAGAGAGGGGGGAGAGAGAAGGGGCAGAGAGGGGGAGAGAAAAGGGGGAGGGGGGGAGAGAGGAGTACGAGGAGTGCAGGAGGGTGAGCATGAGAGAGAGGAAGTGAGAGAGATCACCAGCTTACAACATCAATAGGATGTCAATGTTTTTGTGAGTCTGAGGGGAATAGATTCCATGGCTGAGCAGGTCAGACCACGGACAAGAAATCAATTACATCACTGCATGCATCTATTGATCAACCAGGGCTTAGCTCTCAGACAGGAGGCTGGAGACACAGAGATGACACAGCGGCCACCAAGCCTTAGACCGGGTTACCATCAGCACACACTATAGACGCACGACGCAACTCGGGTTAAACCGCAATCAGGAAACGCAGGGAAATGATTGTCATGACAAAAATAAACCAGGCAAAACTGTTGTGATAGAATCGCGACACTATGACTATATAGTTATTTGTGAATTAAATATTCATAACAGAGACATAATAAACAAAAAAGTATCACACGGAGGTGTAGCTAAAACAGAAAGACAGATGACAGCAATCAGATGCTACAAGATATTGTATCGACTCATCACAGAAGATGATGAAGTAGACTTTTGAGACAGAATCAGTCTCGCATAAACAATACAACTGAGAAGCCAAACATGAAAAAGTATCAAGTGATGCAACTACAAATTTCACATGTCCACAGCCAGCATCTTCAGTCACTATTTCACCACTGGACAATGTCTGCCTTGAAATTCCATTTTGTCCATACTTTCTTCCTCTTGCCGTGTGTGGCCTTTGCATCATTATCGTGAATTAAGTTGCTGTGCAATATTTGTCTCCTTTTTATGTGCTTATTTCCACTTATGAAATCACTGTGTGACATTGTGTCTTACAGTATTGGTGACCACGCAAACAAAGCACTACGTCTCAATATTACAGCAAGTTTTTGACAGTTGTCCCTGTATATGTTGTGTCAAAAAATCAAAGGAAAATTTTAAAATAGAAATTTAACACTTTCTTCGATATCCTTTTGGAAAGAGCCTTACATGTACAGATAGCCAAATGTCTCCCCTTTGACCTGTGCATAATATAAACTCCATCCAGTGTCGTGCTGTCTTCCGCCAAGCCCCAAAGTGAGGACCTATAAAAATGTTGATGTCGCGAAAGCGAAACAAGGTTCCTGTGAAGACCGACCCATGTCACTTTAAAATAATCATAAAAAAATAACTAACCAGACTAATAAAATTTACTGATCATTGAACGACAGAGGAACAAAACAATTGTCAATGGGAGGTTTTATTATTGTGAATGATTTCATTGATTTGATTGCGACTGTGGAAGATGATGCAAAACTAGGCTTCTGTGGCTGTGTTCACCGCAGACGGTACCCACTTTGGAATACCTACCGGGTAGTTACATAGGCTATCCGTTATATGTAGGTATATGTAGATAGGAAACATTAAACAAGGAACAGTTTGACCAAGAGACAAGAAAAGGCCACCATATTGTATTCCTTGTAGCGAGAACTTGCTCTACATGATATGGAGATACTGTACATGCAGGGCTCCACACAATAGTCAGACACAGAATTACACAAGATTCTTTATCAGAGATCTACACAAGTCAACATCCTGGCACTCTTATAGATTCTATCTGATGTCCTTGAGATGTGAGAAACAAAGGCTACATCCGGCGAGTGCCCCAGCCCTGCAATAGTCACCCCTTCAGAGATCACACTGGCCCACTCTACTAGGAACAGCTGCACATAGACCTGAGGGAACACAACCAATAGTCCTTGGAGGTGCAGCAGGGATAACTGGGGGATTGCCCATTCCTGGAATGCATGCCAGTTACCATGGATACCTCATCTGCATGTCTCCTTTGTGTCCCTGGTTCTCAAAGCAGATTATCACTGCACATTAAGGCAGCAAGTCAGGTTCCTCCAGGTTCTGGGCTCATGTCAAACAGAGACCAACTACTTAGCGGAATTGATGACCACAGAGCCTGATAGCCCTGGGGTATGGACAAGGTGACCTTGTCACCCCCCTGATGACCAGCTTGTGCCATGCCCTTGGAATACAGAGACAGGGAGGGAATCTGTCAATCCACTCATCGCTGTTCTAAGCCAAACCAATTTGTAATTTATCATTTGCACTATGGGTCAACACCACAGTTAAATTATCAACACAAGAATTTCAATCACGGCACCAGGATATTTAGTTTTGGAAAACAACCACTAAAATAACAACACTTTGGTCATGTCTGTTAAAAAAGTTCAATGATAGCAATGATAGTTATTTTTTAAATGTGTCTGGAATGATTCTTATGGATTTACCGTAATGACCGTATGTACTGAGACATTTAAAAATAATTAATTATCAGCTGTACCAAAACATACCATGCACAAAAATAAACCTCAGATTCACTGTCCCAATACTTAGGGATGCAAACAAGTCCTGACATCATGTCGTTATTGTCTATTACCCTGCTACTAACTATTTTTGAGTGTCTCAATGGCCCTATATCATGTGTCCAAATACATAGGGTCAAAAACAAATACATTTACAAGTGTCAGAAAACCTACGGTACACAAAAATAATTATTTTTCTATATTTTTAGGGTCTCCCAAAACATACGGTGTCCCAATACATATCAGTTCATTACAGTAAATGTTCGGTCTTATTGTATTCATTACACTACGTGTGATATCATCACAACAACGAAAATTGCAAAACAAATTTGATAAAATGGTTCCAATGGAAATAATCTCACAGCAGATGCTAAAAAACAGCATATTTTGCTACAAATGCTGTGCTGCCATTCACAGCAATAACAAGACATTGTGTTTGTGTATTTATTAGGCAGTTGCACACCACTGCTAGTAAAATGAGCCAGGCATAAGTTATCAAATTACAGTGATTAGTACCGAGTGGAGTCTGGCCATAGGCTGGCAGGTTAGTGGTTAGCCAGGCCACCGTAACCATGGCAACGACTGTCCTAGATAAATCACTGCAATAAGGGAGTGGAGTGTCTAATGGAGGAGGGTGGGTGCCTGCGAAATAAACTCTGCTCACACACACACACACACACACACACACACACACACACACACACACACACACGAGTGTGCAGGCATTGAACATGTTGCAAATACAGCAGATGTCTCAATATATGCTGCAATACACCAACATGTGGAGAGCTGACAACTGGAGATCTAGAAGTGATGTTTACAAGGAGAACAGGACTAATTATGTTCTCTAGGTGGCACCCATCCAGATGTATAATTAAGTTGTCTGTTTCATTATGGAGATGACCAGTGCCGCCAAATTAACTATTTATGATCAAGTGAGGCAGAAGACAGGATGGAAGACTTATCTCCTACTAGCTATTGCATGTGCTTTCTATCAGGGTTTAAACGCCTGTCAACGCACTGTGATTAAAGTATTTGTATTTCATTTTAAATCAGTAGCCACGATGACATGTGTGGAGCAACGCAAAGGAAATTTAGTTGCATATTATATACACAATATATTTCAACAATTATGGTGCCTACATGTTAATTTCAATCTGTCAATATATAACCTACTGCCTTATTTGTAACAATGCTCCACATTTCAAGGATATATTTGTAAATTAATGACAAAAAAGCTATTCCCTTTGGCAATGTGTGAACTACGACAACATTTACAGTAGTTCCATTTGTATTCATTTGGATCAACTGGGGGATACAAACATGTTGAATTGGTCCAGCAAGAGTGGCTAGCAGGCTGTGTCAGTCAGACATGTTGAATTGGTCCAGCAAGAGTGGCTAGCAGGCTGTGCCAGTCAGACATGTTGAATTGGTCCAGGGAGTGTGGCTAGCAGGCTGTGTCAGTCAGACGTGTTATCATTGGTCCAGCCAGCATGGCTAGTAGGCTGTGTCAGTCACACATGTTAACAAATATATGGTTGAAAATGATATCACCCTATTCTCCCATTATTGTGGAAGATCCATGTTTTGGGTACAAGTTTACATATAATCCCAGCTAGTTTTATAGATATACATCATCACAGTGTGAGTCCACTAAGCAAGTTACACATTTACCTCTTAATTGTGTGAAATCGTTTACATATCTTGGCGTATATAAATATTACCAATGGTGTTAGGGTATCTAACAAAAGACACAGGCTTGGTGTGAACTAAATTGGCCAAGTTTCAAAGTAGCACCAGTGGACTCGAACCCTTGTCCTGAAGTTGTTTGAGAGCTTTACACTGCGGCTGAACAATTCCATAAGAGCCAACAACGTGTCGGCTGGTTTCAGCTTAGTAGCAAACCACAAGTAATTTAATTCACTGGATGACACATCCACAGAGAAAATTTATCTTAAATGTTAATTACGTGATACAAATGCCACTGTATGATTCATCACTCCACCCCCTCAGCCAGCCCTTGTCAAGTGATTACAAAAACAATGACTAACTGTAAATGTAAGCATTCAATTTACATTATTTTACACCTTGTCTGTTGCCTGGCAACAGTGGGTTGCCTGTGGCCAACACCTCATGGTGTGTCACCTGACCCATGACATAGGGTGATTTATCTCACCCCAAAAGTGACATGAGACATGGTTGGAAAAGTTGTGTCATCACCACATGTGGTAGTGCACAGGTAGCACTTTGTCATCAAGAGAGGATACAAGTTTGGCCACATAATTTGTGAAAATACCAGGGTGGGGAGAATTGCGGGAGTAAAAAGACTAGAGAGAGGCAAAGAATGGAGGAGCTAGGGGAAGTGTCAAAGTGGGCTGAACATGTGGGACCACTGGGGGAACTGGACAACTGGGGGAATTGGGAAGACAATGAGAAATAGGGGAGTATAAATTTCTTCCAGTTAAAGCTATTTATTTTCAGTTGAGTTAATTCAACTTGATTGCAGTGGTGCAGGCCATCAGTGCTTGTCTTGTGTATCAACTACAGTAAACGAGGATAAGTAATAGTAAGTAGCAAAACTATGATCATTTTCTTATGATAATGATCTCTTATGAATAAGCAAAATCTGTAACAATCTCCAAATTGTGGTTGGGTGATGATTTCGTTATCTGATAACATATATGTGCAAGGCAAACTCACTGAGCTTAACAAATGTACATTTACAAGAGGCTTATTCACAGAGCCACCAAGGCCTAAAGTATCCAGGTGAAGCAAGGTAGAAGAGGGAGGGTAGGAAAGGATTGTAGTGGGGTGAGTTCACTGAACTCTTTGCTGGGGGTGTAACTGAGACATAAACTAGGCCTCAGTTAGTATTAACAAGCCTCGCTCAGTACAAAACCAACCACAGGCAAATTGTACTATTTCAGACAAAACAGTGACTGTCAATTCACTCAAATGTCCAACTTTGAATAAGTCTACTTTCATATTTATGAAATGTAAACCAGGTTAAACAGCACTCTTTAATTTAATGTAAATTATATGCACATACTGGTTAAACGATTCATTCACTGCTCAGTTTATCACCAACTAACCTGGCTCATTATGAACTAAATGAGCAGCAGGGAACTTTTAATATACGACTAGACAGTCATTGAAGCTTTCAAAACAGACAAGGGATTTCCCTACATACATGTAGCTAACAATGACCTCTTGTTAAAGATGGCCTGTATTCAAGATAAGGCATTATTTGTGTTTTATTAAAATGGAGACTACAACATCCCAGGTACTGAATCAAATAAATTACCTTCAGAATCAAAGATTATTTACATTAATATACCAGAAAGTAAAAAGCTTTTGTGTTGATATAATGTACATAATAAAAACTGCATTGTTGTATGTGTTTACATTACAACTATTCTATGCAGCCTATCACAAGTTTTTTTATAGAAATTACAATATTAACTAACGTTAGTCATTCAACAAATATCATGCAGTGCACGCATACCTAAAAGAGAACATTAGCTGAAATAACTTTCCACTACCAGAAGAACAAAATGCACTAGTTATTAATTTTAATCATAGAAAAGGATTTAATATTATCTATCAACACAATTTTAGATTCTTTAATGACTGGAACTACTTGGTTCCTCCAATCTGTCACTTGTGTGCATGTGTATACCAGGTCTGCCTTGTTAATATCAAGTAATAGATGACAGACAGAACTGTATGAACTATAAGCAAGAGGAATATTCTTTGCCCTGTATGGATGGACTGACATGGCTGACTTCTTCATATACAATGCGTCAACAGTTAGGAGTTGTCATTGGGAGCAGTTATTTTAATGAGTTTTTAGTTAACGATAACTATTAATTTAGTTGCATAATCTTATCAAGTCTACAGTGAAATGGAAAATAACGACACCATCCCTAATTATAAAACATAAATAAAGTTTTGCTTATGTATTATGTGTACATCCTGGTACACGAGGTCATTGTCCACTCCCTGGTCATCATGGTAAACTGGCCATCACAATACACAAGGCCTGTTCCTAATCCTTGGGACCACAGTATGCACAAAGTCAGGCTTCTTTGTCAAATGTATTGTAACCGAGAGTATCAGAGCTATTATATTAGTCAATGTCAAACTACTTCTAGCTTCAGCAAGCTGTTAGTAGCCTCCATAACCCATCCACTACTTGGCCCATGTGCTACCACCTGCTACAATTACCCTGTGGAACTGGCTGCATGGGTGGGCCTTTGTAGACAGAAACAGAGAAAAAACCACAGGAAATGAATTCCTTTTGAGGCGTGCACCAACCAGCATGCCGAGTACAACAATGGGAATCTGGCCGCAGCTTTGGTTAATTTATGTGGCTAGTGACAGTGTACAGTGCTTGGCACTGGGCCCTTCCACTCACCTGCCTGTGTGCCACCCACACTATATGTACACTATCTATACCCGGTACGACTCAGAGGATTATGAACAATTGTCGGAGAGCGCGAATAACATCCCGCCACAATGTATGACAACAACAATACTGACTACACACGCACAATCGCTGTAACACGACTTTCCCTTTCAGAGAAGTAGGTCACACGCACACTCACTATATACACACTCGCGCGTGGGTCTAACTGAAGAGGAAAAAGCATGTGTACCTTGACGTTGATGATAGAAGTGGGAGCCCGGGCCAGGGCTGTGTTTGCCGGGGCCACCATATGACTGGGCAGCATCATAGGCTGCCGGACCACCAACATGATGTCAGCGCAGTCCTTCTCACTCCGCTCTAGCTGTGACCACCGACACTCCTAGCGATGATTTCCTCCTGTCTTTGTCACGGTGTATGTCGCTGTATCACCACCTTTCTCTCTCCCTCCGATATCTCTGTCCCTGGCGATGATCCGCTGCTATGACTACGTTCGTCTTGCTCCAATGCAAAATGTCAGATTGCTGCTCGGCACATGCTGATTATGATAATTCTGCCTGCTGCCACAATGTGTGTCTACCACTGGCGGCTGCGAACACAACTACTGAGTGCAGCCAGCATGTGTGATGATGTTCCCGCGCTGTACACATCTGCCACTGACAAGGACAAAGACCATTGTGTGCTCTGCCAGTCACCCTGCCTTGGTCTCAGCCCAACCACTGCCCAGACAGGCTACCACTGGTCACTCCATTGTTTTCACACCTGTAGGTACAAGGTGCACTTCTGTGTGCAGCTAGGTGAGCAAGCTGACCACTGAATAGTCCCACCATTCACTGGAATCTTACAACAACCTGTTAATCACCCTGGGGTGCTTATAAATGACCCTGCTGCTTTGAGCAGTTACATCCGACATCTTTTTTTGAGTGCCGACGTCTTATTCAAGCATTTTTTTTTTTTCAATCTGTGCTAGTAAACTTAATAAATATGAATAATTACACTTTCGAAGGTGACTATTTAACATAATATTAGCCAGGCATAATTTGTTTACCAAAAGTTGCTGATTTGTTTCGTAGACATGCACGGTGGCAATAAATGCTTTATCTCTGTGTCAATATTAGTTCTGGTGATATTAAATCGAAAACAATTATGTCATAAATCAACATGCCTACAATTATATAATTTTTTATTACGTACATGTAACTAATGGGCATAATAACAAATAAACACATATTATTTTAAAATACCTCAATCACACATAATGTATAATGTTAAAGATTCAATTCATTGTGTATGCATAGTCATAGATAGCTTGCACCATTGTAGGGCAAGGGTTAATAGCCTGCAGTCAGTCAAGAGAAACTGACCACACCTAGAGCTAGCAAGTCATGGTCACTGGAGCGGATCCAAGTCTCAATGTCTGGGGACTGTGGCTTCTATTTCCTGTTTACTGCATGTAGGAGGGGAGCTAGAGAAGGGTATCCCTGGGGAAGGGCAGGATTATGCTTATGGTATCCTAGGGGAAAGGACAGGGTTAGGGAACCAGGATATCAAGCATACTTTTGTTATGACTATAAATTACCTATAAAATTATATTTTTGATACACTTGGTACCACAAACAATGGCACAGTAATTACCATAATAAGCATCAAGTAAATTTCTTTCATGTAATTTGTCATGTAAGCTGTTGCCAGATATCTATGAATAGCTTCCAATGACCACCTGCTGCTGGAGGCCATGCAGTCAGCCTGGTGTTGCAATACTGTAATAGCCAGCAGGAAAAGGACTGATCAAATAGCCTATAAACCACTTGTTTTCTTCTCTTGAACATGTTTTTTGCATGTCATACTCATTCATTTAGTCTTATAAGACAAGATATTCTTTATTGTCTCAGCTGAGAAATTTGTCTTGGGTAGAACAAATGTGACTGCATTATACAAAAACATGCAATAAAAAGCAAATAAAATGAATAAATAAATAAATTATACAAATATGTTTATTTCAACTTTCATCACACATTTTTCATGCTTAAATAATGAATCGTTTTCAAGTAAAAGATAAAATGGATATGCTTGAAGCTAATTAGCTTGAGACAACATACCCATTTTTAGTAATACATTTTTTAGCAATACGTAATGTATAAAATAAACATTAAATACATTGCGTGTGGATCACTTATTATATTATTATGTTGAGACATGGCTAAAAACATGGCTAAAACATAGCTAAAGTATGACAGAATACCTATGTATATTATTATGATTTTTGAATTAAACATTCTCTGGATACCTTTAAGCAAACTAAAGCTGGGCACATGTATATGGTCATACATTTGTTGCATCATGTTTATCCACCTTACAACTGTTAATCATAGTGTATTTTAAGATTTGTAAAAAACGACTGCTGACTAGTCAGTCCACGTGCACTGCTCCATGACTCAGAAAGTTTTGTATTTATTTAGACGAGAGTAATACAAAAGCAAGAGCTGGTGTGACTGTACATCTGTGCTTGGAACTGTAACTTTACAAACTGATACACAGGTGATTTGACATGCATACACACACCCACATACTAACAAAGCATGCCATATTTCACTAATGTATTTACGGCCAGTCACACTGACACGTCAGCGAATGGCTGCTAATATTGGGACAGTTATTTTTATCATGTAAAAATATTTACTTGCACCTTACGTTATGTTATGTAAAATGGGTAGCTGTGTAAAATGTATAATTTGTTTAACTGTGTTGCTATCATCACACTGTTTCTATCAAATAAGATATGATGACCAAATGCATTTTAGTGAGTGATCTGGACATTATGCCACTGCTGTGTATCAAACAATTGATACTCCCGTGAGTCTGCCTCAGTTCCGTTTTAACTGTAATCATGTTTGACCATGTGGTTGTTAATAAAACTTGTTTTAAATACATCAGATTTGGCGACGAGGATAAAAGTCAGCAGGTATGCACTGCAAGAGTATCGGCGATCATCACTGAATGCACAGGGTTACAAATTCAGAAGCCACGTCGATGCGGAGACCAACTTTGGAACCGCAACGAACTTTCCCGCAAACGGCAAGACACAACACGTCGATTTACGGAAAACTGCAACACATTGTTCCGTTGTAAACATGTCACGGCACAGAAGTTTGCAGGAAAAAACTGGTCATCTTATCAGGAACGATTAGGATTTTATTTTGAAGCAAATGACATTGCCAGTCTTGCTAACACCCACTGATGTTCCTAACACGATTTTGCAACGATGCAACTTCTACTTGACCTACAGGAAGAAGGATCAGTCAGTAGGTGACTTTGTTGCTGAACTAAAAAATGTGGCTAGAAACTGTGATTTTGGTCAACCAAAGGCTAGTGCACAGCTGACTGCCGAGTTGATCCTGGAAGAAAATCTGAGGGACCGGTTAATTTGTGGGGTAGCAGATCTGGCTATCCAACGACAATTGTTGGGGAAACCGACCTTGATTTCAAAAAGGCTCTACATATGACCCTTGCCATGGAATCCGCTGCTGCTAACATCGCACAGTTGAACTCGCTTGCATACAACAGTACACCGAGTGACCACTCACAAGCAAGCAAAGAGGAAGTGGGAGAAGAAACCACCGACACATAATTGCCAGAAACCATGTTTCAAATGTGGCAAAATATCTCATTCGGCAGAAGAGGGTCACTACAAGGATGCCCAATGCCGCTATTGCCACAAAGACGGTTGTTGTTTCGCAAAACAGAAAGCAGAAAAGGGAAAAAGAACCTGCAATCAACAGCTGACGGCACCTAGACAGAACTGTGTACCATCTAAACAGTCTGGAGAGACATACAACATGTTCATCATGACAGAACCACATCCGGATCCGATCATTACCCACATACAAGTAGATGGGAAGACACTGCTGATGGAAGTGGATACTGGTGCCACACTCTCGATCATCAGCAAAGAAATGTTGCACAAACAATGGCGAAACTCTACACAGCCGAACATGGAGCCACAAAGGACACGCTTCGTACATATACAGGACAGTATGTGAAAATCGCAGGTGTCATCAACGTCATGGTAGAAGCTAAAAATGGTGACCAACATCAGCTTCCGCTCATGACTGTCCCTGCATGGCAATGGTCCAAGCTTACTTGGCAGGAAATGGCTGAGTAAACTCCAACTGGACTGGGGTGTGGTTCATCAGTTGAATACGTCACACTTAACACGGAAGTAGAATCCTTAACTGCAGGCTGTATTGGATAAGTACGCCATCATGTTTACAGACTCTCACCAGGCAGTCAAAACAGACGCTGCCAAGATCTACGTCAACGACGATGCTGTTCCCAAGTATTACAAGTCGCGGCCGCTACCATATGTAATGCGAGACATGGTGGACAAGGAAGTTGATAGACTCCTGGCTGAGGATATCATAGAGCCCGTTCAGTACTCGGACTGGGCTGCACCAGTTGTCCCGGTGATGAAAGCTGTCAAATGCGAACGTCTCTGTGGGAACTACAAGCTCACAGTGAATCAGGTGGCAACATTGGATAGGTGTCCAATTCCACGAATAGAAGATCTATACGCACAGCTGGGGAAAGGTAGCACGTACACAAAGCTCGACAGGCATCACGCCTACGAACAAATCGAGCTACACTCGACAGTCGCAAATACGTCATGATCAACACGATGGTGTGTCATCAGCACTAGAGATTTTCCCATGGGTGATGGACTCCCTCTTAAAGGGAATACCCAACACAATGCTGTACCTAGATGACATCTTGGTGACTGGATCAACCGAAGATGAACACTTACAGATACTTGAGTGAGTGCTCGAATGCCTCGTTCAAGCTGGTTTCCGACTGAAAGCATCAAAATGCAATTTCTTGAGTGACGAAGTAGAATACTTAGGTCACCAGATAAATGTGGAAGGAATCCACTCTTCCAGTACGACTCTCTCAGCAATCTGGTGCCCATGCATCAGTTGCTCAGAAAGCACACAAAGTGGTACTGGAGGAAGGCACAACAAGAGGCTTTCGACATGACGAAAGAGATGCTGAGCTCGCCACAGGTCGTAATGCATTTTGACTCCTCCGCCATTGAATCAATCCTTGCTCACATCATGGGAAATGGTGTAAAAAAACCATTGCGTACCATTCCAGTAGTCTCTCACAGACTGAGAAAAACTACGCTCAGATTGATAAAGAGGGGTTGGCCGTCATCGATGGACTGAAGAAGTTTCACCAGTACTTGTGGGGTCGCAAGTTTACTATAGTCACGGACTACAAGCCGCTTCTTGGGTTGTTTGGAGAAATGAGGGCTGTTCCACAGATGCTGTCTCCATGTATGCAGCTCTGAGCCCTGACACTGGCTGCCTATAAGATAATCCACAGGCCGGGCCAAAGCGTCCCCCAAGCAGATGCTCTTAGCCGCCTCCCGGTAGGTGGCGCTCCGAGACATGTACCAGTGCCAGCTGAAACAATATTGACAATGCAGTATTTGGACATGTCCCCAGTCACTGCAAGTGACATACGCCGCAAAACAACACATGACCCTGTACTGTCACATGTCTTCATCAGGACGAGGGAAGGATTTTCAAATCATGACAACGAACGTCTGAAGCCCTGCATCCAAAGAAGGGATGAACTCGGCATCAACGATGGCTGTCTCATGTGGGGTACATAAGTGATCATTCCAAGTGTCTATCACAAAGCACTGCTGGAAGAATTGCAGAATGCACATTCTGGGATCGTGCTCATGAAAGCCGTAAGTCGCAGTCTGGTGTGGTGGCCAGGTATCGATCAGGACATTGAGAAAATGGTCAAAACTTGCGACATCTGCGTGCGTAGCCGACTAAGACCTACGGAAGCTCCCCTACAACCATGGTCATTCCCCGATCTACCATGTCGAGTCACCAGCTGGCATCATCATCCACAGATGGAGACATTCCCTGAGCTCGGGGCTGAGTTTCATGAAGAGCCTGAAGCCACTCAACCGCTTGCACCGAGTCAGGCAACTGACATTGCGTCTGCTGCAGCCATAGCAGAGCCTATACGTTCGACATGATGCAGGAAGCCGCCTGAACATTTGGACTTATAATTGTTAAAGTAGCATCAGGCTGGCTATCTATCATGGACCTTTGGGTGTTATTACCCTAATGGGTGTACGTCTAACTAAAGTGGGGAGGAATGCTGTGTATTGAACAATTGATGCTCCCGTGAGTCTGCCTCAGTTCTGTTTTAACTGTAATCACGTTTGACCATGTGGTTGTTAATAAAACACATTTTAAATACATCATGGCCACCATTTAATTACAGCTGATCAACACTACCAGCAATTGTTAATAGTTTGACTTATTTAAGACTAAAAAAGTATGTTTACATTTTATTTAGACACATCAACATTTGATTTAAAGAACAACACCATTAGTTCATGGTAAGAAAGCCAAACACTACATGAATACGTCAAATTCGTGATACGACTGATTTAATGAACCTATGGTGAATACAACACTGTCTTGGTACTGTGAATGGTTTACCCCTTCAGTCACTGATCTTCAAGGTGGCTTACACAAAAATAACAAGATAACAAGATAACTGTACCCAAAGCTATAAGCTCCAGATTGCAAGTGGACATGAAAGCCAGTGGTTTATCAACAGTCCATCAATATTTAATGTGTATTAGTAAACAAGAGATATTTCATGAATTTGTGATTAGAGTAATCAGCAGAGTATGATACAGTTGCTTAGAGAGCCATATTTGATCACATTATTATTATATTGGTTCTGTAAAAGAACCACTGAGGATGACGCGCACCTTGGCAGTGACAACCCTCAGTGCCAGCACAGAAAGGTCGGCTTGGCAAAAATGTTCTGAGAAAGGCTGACTAGTTGAATGAGACCATAATTTTGTTAATGACAATATACTATAAATCAGTCACAGTACAATGTGTTGGAAACAATAAGAAACATTACAGGAAAACACAAAGTAACAAGCTCAGATGTGATGTGGCATAAAGTCTAAATTCAACTCTGCATATGTTTGGATGGACCCTCCTGGGATGATAATAAAATATTCCATTGTCAAGTAAAGTGTACACAGAACTACCACAATACAAGTACATGATATACATTATTATATACAATGCACACTACATATAACTGGTTTAGTCATGGTCTTTAATTACTGCACTTACATGTTGGATTAATATATATAACTGGTTTAGTCATGGTCTTTAATTACTGCACTTACATGTTGGATTAATATATATATAACTGGTTTAGTCATGGTCTTTAATTACTGCACTTACATGTTGGATTAATATATATATAACTGGTTTAGTCATGGTCTTTAATTATTGCACTTACATGTTGGATTATATATTTTTAACTGTACATGGTCTTTAATTATTGCACTTACATGTTGGATTATATATTTTTAACTGTACAGGAAATAGTTCAATCAAACGTGTCTAGCCATTGATATTTCTCTTGCACCAAAGTACAACATAAATACTTTATTGATTCTGCCGATGATAAAACGTCACTAAACGTTTTAAACATTATTTCTTTTGCAACAAATACTTGCCGATTCTGTTCGTGCTAAACATGGGATAGTAATTATTTATTTTGGGAAAATGGCCATGAATTAATTTTGTAGCAGGATTAATTCATGTCCAGTCATCAAAGAAAATAAACAAGCTGGATTGTACATATTAGACATAGCAGCGTGTGACACTAAACTCATAATTTTGTCAGTAAAGTCTCACACAAAATGACATTACTGAGTGACATACTGACAATATCTAATGAACAAACTGAAACATCTAAAATATTAAATGATTATAAAAATGCTGATATCATTATTTTTTTTAATTCACAGTGGCTGAACTGGAGCACAAATTGTAGCAGCAACAAAGAACAATATAAATGGGATTTGAGAAATGTATTGATTTACCATGGAAAACAATTTATGAATGAAAGAAAGAAATTATCTGCTGATCATACAAAGGCCAGCAGGGTCAATATATTTAAAAATAGATCTAATAAAATGGACAAATATTTAGGAAGGGCAGATTACGCATGAATAATAAGCAAATGGCTTCCTTGTCCACATGCCCTTGAGGTTTTGCTTTTGGTGACCATTTTGTTAAATCCGGTTAAATCTGATTCAGTATTGATATTACCTGTGAAAGCTAAGGGTCTTACAATCAGATTTACCAAGACCATGTTATCTCCATCAACACAACTTGTTGACAAGTTTTGGTATTTCAGTTGTGCCCAGCAGCAGAATGGAACAATGAGTATAGGAATGCTGCAGGGCATTTGGTTGATGGCCACAATGTGGTTGGGGTGAGAGTAGCATGTATCTACATGTCAACATATGCATGTGTGGTCATCATGACTCAGTCCTCTGGTACTACACTGCTCAGTAATGATCTCCACCAAACTTGTTACAATATAACAACAGGGACCACCCAGAAGGTAGGAATAGTGGAAGAGAAACATACACAGTGATTCTGTTTTAATGGTCCGCAGCACACTGGCTGATTTTTTGACGTCCGACAAATAATCTTCACTTGTCCGCTAGTGAGCTGCGAATTCCGAAAAAATCGGTGCTTGTCGGATAATATCTGACAGTGCTAGATCTCAGGACGTCCTGGCGGGCCTTGTCGGCTAGTGTGCTGCGGACCCAGACAAATTGTCCGGGCTTGCGCAATTAGCGACCAATGGGAAACGTGTACACGCACACGTCATTGTAAAAAAATTCTGCTGATATGGATATGCCTGGCATGATTGTTATTGTTAGCAACAGCCAACACTTAGTGGCAACAGCAGCTGATCTGTGTTTTTGTATGTGCAAATTCAATTCATTTACTTTATTAGCTTGTAACTATATAGCAGCGTCAAAATATCTGTTAGTATGCTGCAAGCCGATGGCCCGACAAATTTAACCGCAATGAAAAATCTGCAGTCGCCCAACAAAAAATCTGCTAGTGTGCTGCAGGCTTTATAGCATGGACATGTTTTGTTCTAAAAATGTGTTCCATCTTATAATGATTGCAACTGAAAAACTTCCAATTTTGTACTACCAGGGGTAGAAATAACTCCAAAAATTATGGTAGTCGGCAGGACTACCTCTGGCAGTCCACAGAAATATCTGGTAGTCCACAAATAGCCTAAATTTTTAGTAAAGTAATGCGTTGAACAAAAAATTTGAAAAAAAAATTGAACATATTTAATGCACCAAACAACAAATATACACCAATAATATAACATAACATCTTCTCAGCTGGTGTCGACCCAACCTTCGCCATCTGCGCCCATTTCTGTTCAGAAAAGTAATATTTTATTTCAAAGTTAACTTTGCGAAATAATATATTCTGTCAAATATTTAAAATATCACAATGTTATGATCTGTGCATCTATAT
Source organism: Paraescarpia echinospica (assembly GCA_020002185.1). Classification (NCBI taxonomy): domain Eukaryota; kingdom Metazoa; phylum Annelida; class Polychaeta; order Sabellida; family Siboglinidae; genus Paraescarpia; species Paraescarpia echinospica. The sequence goes on from CM034535.1 coordinate 57,596,504, forward strand.
AATATTGCTTTACTGTGTGGTTAACTTTTCTAACATTTATTTGTGCAATATTTGCAACACAGTAACAACCGTACATAATCAATTTAGATAATAAAATAATTCCTCTAAAAAAATAACATAAATGACTGGTTGTTTCTAATGCAGCAGCTTAATATATAAGATAACAAATGTAAATTACTAGCAATCATATTAACAGTTATGAATGTTTAAATCACTGATGCTGTTTCACTGACAATTTTGTTCAACTAATATGACACCATCCAACGGAATTTGTGAGAACTACGAACCACGGGCTATATCACTTTGAGCCAGCGTAACTTAGGCTGTTGTTATTCCTTCGAGTTTTGTATACGAAACCGGAATATATACACTTATGTGTGTTCTAACGATGTGACAACTACATTTAATTAGCAACATGTCTTCAATGCGCTGATCGGACAGCCTGACAACGATCGCGAAACGGTTTACGTTAGCACCTTCCACTCGTGTATCCGTTTATGTAGGTTGACTCGAGGTACCACGGGCGCCATGAATGATACTTCGTAGCTTGCGCCTTTCAAAAATCCTGTCATAAATCCACCAACATAAATGGATACCGTTGCAGAGAAATCATGTTTGTTTCAAAATATCGCCAATAGAGTCAGTATCATTTACGGTGTTTCCAAGAAACGACAACACGTGGTTTATGAAACGGCAAATGACAACGCATGATCTGTTATTACAGACTCGTCGCGGTCGCCAGCTCTCGGCAGACCTGACTGGCAAGCGATTTATACATCCACATAAGCAAAAGGAGACCGTACATATGATAATGTGTCAGTCGCCAAACAGAAAAACCAGTCACATATGCGACCAATTCAGTCGCAACTTAGAGGGCTGCAGTATAACGTAGATGTATATACATGTATATCTCCTGCACGTGACCGATGAGTAACAAATATTCCCGGATTTTGCGGTAGTCCGTCGGACTACCGCCGATGCCAACTTTGATAGTCCGATCGAATTTCTGGTAGGCCTCGGACTACCGGACTGCCGCTATTTCGAACCCTGAATACTGAGTAAAGCCATCTCAGGCTCTCGGCAGACCTGACTGGCAAGCGATTTATACATCCACATAAGCAAAAGGATACCAGAACACTGAAGTCTGATAACTTAGGTGGAATTTTCAATATTTGTTTCATCACTGATCTTTGAATCTAGTGAGACACTAACAGAAATAAATTACAACAATGGACTCAACAGTCTGGACTGGCATTGGAGGTCGCTGTCACGGTTTCAAACGCTGCTAAAAAGGGGGTGTACGCTAATTAGGGCATGTACACTTAATAGAACAAATACAGTAATTAAAAATAGACCATGTTCATACTACACTTTTTTAAATAAAACAAGAAAAAAACTGCACTATGTCAATTTCTGCCATTTCCATCTTACCCACCTTTTAACGTTCTCTAATATAAAGCTACAATGAAAAACTTCAAAGCTCCAGTTATACAAAACAGCGGAGACCTGACTTAATATATCCATTTCACATACTTTCTGGGCTGACAATGACATCCCGAAAGTCATGTTTTATTTCTGAACAGGTCAGTTTCGTGATGTGCAACAACAAAGAGACAATGACGCTCCAGGGAGCAACCTGTGATCTTGTGATATCTCTTTATTCCCGTAGGACATGACTCCTGAAGCTACAGCTAACCCACAGCTGGGGCCAAGGATGCTGGGAAATGCCAAGCAAAATCTCCATGTAAAAACATGTAATCTTGGCCTAAATGGCACACCTGTGTCTCTAGACTGCAGACTGTGCCCTGTGTCAGACAAGATACCAGGTTGTCGTAACAGAACTGAGATATATCTTAAAAAGGATACATGAGCCAAACAGTGATTAACAAATGTCAACTGTTGACAAGCCAAAGGCTCCCTTGTCCACAAGTCATCTTGAGTTGGTGGCTTTGGGTGGCATTACTGTTTCAAAACCAATGGCATAACTGTCAGTTGTTATATTTGTGGCTATAATAGTGACACCAGTGACTGGCTACAAATGACACTACTATTGTGTCTCCTACGTAAAATTTTTATGTGGTTACAAATATTTTCTCTGATGACCGGAGAGAACAATTTTGTGTAAGGACAAATTAAGTTCATCAAGATAACATTTCACTGAGGTTCTTAAAGTTCATAAGCACAATTATGGTCTTTAAGGTCGATTCTGCTCCTTAATTAGCTATAACTGAAACAGGAAAAATGTCATCCATCATAAAATCACCCCCAAAATTAATAATGAAGAGAATACAGTCTTACATGCAAAAATATCCATCATGGACAGTCCAAATTACCTCACTGCATTTTATTACGAGTACAGTTAAACAAGAGATCTAGTTTTTCAAGGCCAAATAAGTAATAAAAACCTGAGTAATAATTTTCAAATTGGCCTCTTGTGTATATCTTGTACCAGAGTAACGCAGTGGACTTCAGCTCCGCAAAATTTAAGTTGAACCTACCTAAAAATGCACTCATCTAACTTTCATATTGCTCTTCTGCACAGCGTGATTTCAGATTTTTGGTTGGTGTTCCCTGCAACTTTTGTTATTGAAAACAGTCAAAACTTACCCGTATGTTTGTCAGTGTGTCAAAATAAAATAATGATGTCCACTGTGATACTCTGGTAGCAATTTTTCTATTACATTTTGTCTCTTCCCCTAGTAAGCAAACCCCTAGTCTAATGTGACTAAAAAGTGGCTTGTGCCTATCGTCAAGGGTGAGGCTGGCCTTGATTCCCTATCGTCAGGGGTGAGGCTGGCCTTGATTCCCTATCATCAGGGGTAAGGCTGGCCTTGATTCCCTATCGTCAGGGGTGAGGCTGGCCTTGATTCCCTATCGTCAGGGGTGAGGCTGGCCTTGATTCCCTATCGTCAGGAGTGAGGCTGGCCTTGATTCCCTATCGTCAGGGGTGAGGCTGGCCTTGATTCCCTATCGTCAGGGGTGAGGCTGGCCTTGATTCCCTATCGTCAGGGGTGAGGTTGGCCTTGATTCCCTATCGTCAGGAATGAGGCTGGCCTTGATTCCCTATCGTCAGGGGTGAGGCTGACCTTGATTCCCTATCATCAGGAGTGAGGCTGACCTTGATTCCCTATCATCAGGAGTGAGGCTGGCCTTGATTACTATCTTCAGGAGTGAGGCTGACCTTGATTCCCTAACGTCAGGGATGAGGCTGACCTTGAATCCCTATCATCAGGGGGAGGCTGGCCTTGATTCCCTATCGTCAGGGGTGAGGCTGGCCTTGATTCCCTATCATCAGGGGTGAGGATGACCTTCATTCCCTATCGTCTGGAGTGAGGCTGGCCTTGATTCCCTATCATCAGGGGTGAGACTGGTCTTGATTCCCTATCGTCAGGGGTGAGGCCGGCCTTGATTCCCTATCGTAGGGGTGAGGCTGGCCTTGATTCCCTATCGTCAAGAGTGAGGCTGGCCTTGATTCCCTATCGTCAGGGGTTAGGCTGGCCTTGATTCCCTATCGTCAGGGGTGAGGCTGGCCTTGATTCCCTATCGTCAGGGGTGAGGCTGGCCTTGATTCCCTATTGTCAGGAGTGAGGCTGGCCTTGATTCCCTATCGTCAGGGGTGAGGTTGACATTGATTCTCTATCGTCTGGAGTGAGGCTGGCCTTGATTCCCTATCATCAGGGGTGAGGCTGGCCTTGATTCCCTATCATCAGGGGTGAGGATGACCTTCATTCCCTATCGTCTGGAGTGAGGCTGGCCTTGATTCCCTATCATCAGGGGTGAGACTGGTCTTGATTCCCTATCGTCAGGGGTGAGGCCGGCCTTGATTCCCTATCATCAGGGGGAGGCTGGCCTTGATTCCCTATCGTCAGGGGTGAGGCTGGCCTTGATTCCCTATCATCAGGGGTGAGGATGACCTTCATTCCCTATCGTCTGGAGTGAGGCTGGCCTTGATTCCCTATCATCAGGGGTGAGGTTGATTCCCTATTGATTGATTCTATCGTCTGGAGTGAGGCTGGCCTTGATTCCCCTTGATTCCCTATGGCCTTGATTCCCTATCATCAGGGGTGAGGCTGGCCTTGATTCCCTATCATCAGGGGTGAGGATGACCTTCATTCCCTATCGTCTGGAGTGAGGCTGGCCTTGATTCCCTATCATCAGGGGTGAGACTGGTCTTGATTCCCTATCGTCAGGGGTGAGGCCGGCCTTGATTCCCTATCGTAGGGGTGAGGCTGGCCTTGATTCCCTATCGTCAGGAGTGAGGCTGGCCTTGATTCCCTATCGTCAGGAGTGAGGCTGACCTTGATTCCCTATCGTCAGGGGTGAGGCTGGCCTTGATTCCCTATCGTCAGAAGTGAGGCTGACCTTGATTCCCTATCGTCAAGGGTGAAGCTGGCCTTGATTCCCTATCGTCAGGGGTGAGGCTGGACTTGATTCCCTATTGTCTGGAGTGAGGCTGGCCTTGATTCTCTATCGTCAGGAGTGAGGCTGACCTTGGATCTGTTCCTCAATTTCAGTTTTGTTTTTCTTCCTCTTCTTTTTCCTCACTTATCTTGCACTGCTCTCTCCACCAACCGTCTCCACTCCCCTCTATCATTTGTTCTCGTTCTCCATTCCTCTCCCAATCCTTCCAAATCTCTCTTTATGTAGTCCTCCCATTGTAGTCTAGGTCTTCCTCGCCTCCTTTTCCCCTCCACTCTCTGGGTATCAGCTTTCTTTGCCAGTCGTTCTGCTCCCATTCTCTCCACCTGCCCAGCCCACTTCAGTCCAGTATTGATTAATTACAATTGTTTTATTGTTCTTAAGAGCTCTAAATCTTAGTGAAACACTGCCAAGGTTGTTTCTATGCATGGCTCTCTCAAGAAATCTTCATCACTGAAAACTTAACAAAGAAACTTTACACAAAGGTTACAGCTACAATTGTTATTTATGATATATTAAGTCCATATGCATACATAAAATATAAGTAAGTCCATATGCATACATAAAATATAAGTATAAAAATCTAGATATAGACATCGCTGATTAAAAGTATAAGTAAATAAATACATAAAGATACGCTGATATTATGCTTTAAACAAAGAAAAATACAGTTATAAATGGGTTATGCATCAAATGAACAAGTATAATGTGTGTGTGTGCGTGCGTGCGCGCGTGCAAGTGCACAAAACATGCAGGTAAACACTACTTGAAAAGGCAAACATGATGCATTAATCCAATAACTAATCATTGAACTTAATATGTATGCTATAACCACAACGGAAATGAGAAAGTTGTTACTGTACCAAGTGAGCCGAATGGAGGGGAACAGACATGTCGAAGTGTGACAGTGGTACCAGAGCTGTAGACAGGATACTGGCAGACAGAGAGGGGCTGCGTGTAGGAAGAGCTCCACAATATACATTAATCGCCTGAGATTCCCCAGAGATCACCTAACTCATAGACCACATTCAACAAAGATATACACTTTCCCTGACTATTCGACATTTTAGTGTCGCCATATATAACACGTAGTAAATGCCACCAGATGTCTACACAATGTGCAAGGAAGAGCAACTCCCTGGTGTAGATTTCTTGCAAAGAAATTCTACCAGGAATTCCTGGCATAGTCAGAGGAACTTGGACGAAGGAAATTTATACAAAAAACTAACATGTGTTTGTTTCATTCTTGCTGACATGATCACCTCCTGGCCGTGGTGTTTTCTTTAAATACAAATGTCTCCTACATCTTCTGTCTAGGGATCATCAAATGACGCATGAAAAAAATTGTGGAAAAACAATCTCCCTCCCTCAGTACACAATACACATGAAGTCTGACCCCTCAGACTCTACGCAGTAGACCTACATACCTTGTAGTATGCAGTAATCTATAGACCCTCTCCCTCAATATATCCATGGCACAATCACACTTGTGTCCCACCCTTCCTGGGGTAATATCATTTGTAGATGGCTCCTTGGACCCTATCTCCGGGATTTATAACAAGGCATTATATTACACTTGGGTCTACTTTGTTTTATAATTACTTGTTTAGATACGAGTAACTGTGAATAGATATAAATAGATGACAATTGTTTTGTTGTTCTTGCTACCTTTGTGAACAATGTGACTTTGATATCAGAGCAAGATAACGAGATGATAATGGAAGAGAATGCTGACAGGAACCTCAGTGAGTGGCTCCGTCTATTGGTGTCACTCAACGTTATAAACATTACTGTGGATCACAATAACAAAGCTTCAACTGTAAGTACTAAAATATGATGTTTTACAATGGCTATGCTATTATCAAATCACCATTATTAATATTATACAATCTATTTTTGTTGATTTTTAAAGCAGTTTTTTATCAAATACTATTACAGCAGTATCAACATCTAAACCCCATTTTGAAAGAACGTTTGCTGAACTGGTTTCAGTCATGGCTTGCTTCAAAGTGGCTTGTTTTTTCTAGGTTCAGCATGAATATTATTCTATTATTCGCACACATTCATTCATAGAACTATGACAAGGAAATCATGAAAGTAGCCACTCCATGCCACATGATATGGTAATCCCACATGCAATATGGAGTTTGTGAGGTACACTGCCATATACTATTTTATGTGGTTTTGTTGGAAAATCATATTAAAATATATAAAATTTGCGGTAGTCAGATTTCAGTTGAAATTTCATTTAATGTAAATATATTTTGCAGTTAAGTAGATGACTCTATCAAGAATGGAATCATGGAAGGGGATCAACAAAAAAAGAAACGGATACAAATTAGAAACTTTCATTTTTCATATCCAAGAATCATGTTAAATTACCTGGTAGAGGCTTTCGTTGACGTGTCACGCCGACTTCATCAGTACCTATGATGCTGAATGACGTCATCGTACACGTGAGGCAGTTCGTAATTGCCCTCGTCTCTGTTGATGGGTGTTTTGGTTTTTCTGATCCAGATGGCTTCTTTGATATGCCGAATTCTTCTGTTGGTTTCTTTGTCTACAATTTTCACTCCCTCCCAGTCTATGATATGGTTTTCAGTTGTTGTATGGTCTGTAAGGGCAGATTTATTGATGGTAGACATCAATCTTTTTTCCCCGCTCCTTGTGTATTTCTCATTTTTCATGTTGTCCACGTCCTTTCTGTGTTCCTCCAGTCTTGTTTTGAGTAGTCTTCCTGTCTCCCCAATGTATTCCCCACCACAATTCTTGCACGGTATTTGGTACACCAGTTCGCCCTGTTCTTCTAGTTGTACTTTGTCCTTGGGATGTACCAACAGGTGCCTGAGGGTGGTGTGGGGACGCATGGCCATTGCTACTCCATACTGGCAATTACGAACTGCCTCACGTGTACGATGACATCATTCAGCGTCATAGGTACTGATGAAGTCGGCGTGACACGTCAACGAAAGCCTCTACCAGGTAATTTAACATGATTCTTGGATATGAAAAATGAAAGTTTCTAATTTGAAAACGAACTATTCTGAAGAATGTTCAGTAATTTAAAGAAACGGATACAGATTTATACAGAATTTAAAATAAGAAATTAAGATCTTTTAAGTGGCAGGTCTGTGAGTTATATTTTTAGTAAAAAAATATCATTGTAAAATAATAAACTAAATTATATGTACCCTTCAGTTCATGCCATTCACGATATGGCAATATGAGAATCAACTTGATGTCTTCATCAGAGTCTACCACTGTCCTCTAATGCACTGCCATGTCACATGTTATTAGCTTCTCATTAGTGCTATGTCATGATGACATCTAATTAGAGCCTTCTGTCACGCCACCCTGTGTCAGGCCAGTGACAAGTTTGACTCCACTTCTCTGATTAAGATCTCAAACACTGCTGTTGATTGCACTGTTTAATTAAAACTGTCTATAAATTATTAATAATTCATAATTTAATTTTGCATGAGTCTCAGCATCTTCCTCGACATGCAAGAAAGACAGACCAATCACCCAATATCAAACACAAGAGCATAAAGCAAATTAGATTCTATTGATCTGTGGGTGGGCTTGACGCAGATGAAAGCCAGCCCAGCCACCTTGAGACCACAGTCTCCTGCCCCGTCGCTGTATACAACCTTTATGAAATGATACCCGGTCTCGCCTTAAAACGTGCGTCATCCTCGACGTTCCTGCAGGAGTAACCAGATCAATACAGATATGCCACAATTTCGTGATTAAAATCCAAAGTTTTTTTACTGATATTCTATATAAATCCAAACTGTTTTTGCTGCATTCCTAATCAGACCAAGTGTCAACATCCACAGCCTTCAAAATATAAATTTGTTTGACTTGAAATTTTTTTAAAGCAATATATTTTTTCATAGCATCCCTACCCCGACTGCGTGGTGCAATTTTTAATGCTTTTACATAAAAAAGTTTTGGCAAAAATTATTGAGTGCCCAAAATGCTAGATTTTGTTGGCAATTTGCCAAGCACCAAGTTTCTTCTCTTTGACCACTATAAGTTTGTCATTCAATTTGTCGTTCAATCTGCCAAGCATCAAGTTTCTTCACTGTCAGTTTGTCATTCAATTTGTCATTCAATCTGCCAAGCATCAAGTTTCTTCTCTTTGACCACAGTAAGTTTGTCATTCAATTTGTCATTCAATCTGCCAAGCATTAAGTTTCTTCTCTTTGACAACCGTCAGTTTGTCATTCAATTTTATGCTTGTGTGATGAACAGAAAATACTTTATTATGATTTTTCATTTGAAGTAAATATGTGACATAGCCACACTGCTTTCAAAATAAACAAATGCGTATTGGACACAGGAAATTCAAATGGTGTGGGGTATATGTCTGTCATACAATAAATCTATACCAATATTTCATGACTGGTATGCTTCAGTGAGAGTATTGTGTGGGTGGTAGATGTGTGCTCTAGACCAGTCTGATAGGTATGGAATACAAAACAAATAGTGGGTAAGATATGGATACTCCCAAATGAGTTGACTTCCATTAGAATCCTGTGCCACAGAAAAACAGCGTTTTGAGAAATAGTGAGATGTTGTCTAGAGGAATACCTCATTGTCATACCACCAAACTAACAGTTGAAATGGAAAATTAATCATAAGTATAGAAAGTGCAGATGCAAACAATGTGGCTGTACAGAAATGACAAAGTAAGTCATAATTCCTCAGTGTAACCCAGTGTCTAAATCACTTGTAAACCAAGTTAAGTAAAATAAACTATGCTGATTACTGTAAAGTTTTCAGGTTATACTTTAATTTGGTACTTTTAGTGCAGTGAGTTTCAGTATGTTTTGGACTATCCATATCAATGTTATGAAGTTATCAAACAATTGAAATGCAAGTTCTTTGACTAACCATGCAGGTTATATGATGAATCTTAGACCTACCACAAAAAAATAACTTAGTAACTATCACCAGCCAGTCATTCAGCCCTGACTGTTACAAGTTTGCTAGTTGGACGGCTGCTACAGCAGTGATACCTAGTGAATGGTGCTGCCGCATGTTGGACTAACACAACACACATAGAGTAGCGACATCTGGTGAACAACACAAGTTGCACAGTTTGAAAAACCTATTTTGTTATAATTCTCCACACATCCTGGATAACCAAATTAATTATGTATGGTGTACCCTCACTCCTCCAGATGTGTGTAGAATAGAACAGAACAGATGTTTATTCACTCTAACCACATATCGTGGTAAATAGAGAATTACAATTTCACAAATACATAATTTTATATAAAACACTCATCCCCATGAAAAATCACTAGTCCCCATTTTTGGTGGACTTCGTCAAAATGCGACCTTTTTAGGCAAATTCGTATATTGACCTGCAATGTTCCTTAAACATAAAATGAACAAATAAATATCAGTTTCATAATTGATGATGCAACGTACTTATTTTATTCAATTAGTACTAAATCAGATCTCAAGGTTCTGAACGTTGTCAATGGCCACATAACTCGACTCTCGAGTCCTCCACAATGTCCCCAGCCAGTCTCAGTGAATGACATCTTTCAGGATTTGGGCAACTGCATCTTCCGATTCATCAGAGGCATCATCAATGTCACCAATGTCAATGATGATGTTGGGCCTCCTTGCCCTGGGCCCAGCATGGTGCCAATGCTTCACTGCAGATGATGAATCAAACTGATCCATATCAAGGGTTTCAAGCAAGACTGTCATCAGATCTGACAGATGTGTGTCAGACAGCCTGTTTCTCCAGTCCGATTTAACAAACTTCATGTGGGAAAACCCCCTTTCAGCATCAGCTGAAGAGGCGGGAAGGGTGAGGATCAGGTCAATGAGTCCCTGTACATTGGAGCACTGTGTCCCAAATGACAGGTTGACTTCCTCCCATGACAGCTTCTTCACTGTGTGATAACTTGTGTAGAGAAGACTCTTGAGCTTGATCCACTCTGGTTCCACTTTGGAAACATCCTGCCCAGAGGACAAGAGGACCTGTCCAAATGTCTCGTCCAAGGTATCCACCTTGTCATCACCAAAGTCTTTTTCATGAACAAGGAATGTTGGCCACAGCTTCAGGTTGGCGATTGATGGCGGTGCAATGATTCCTTCTGCCCCCTCTTCGAATCTGTCACTGAGACTTTTCAGCAGCCCCTGTACCATTCCACGTATGGCTTCTTCAAAAGCAGTGGATGGTGCCTGTTGTCTCTCCAAGAAACTGATCTTTGCCAATAATCATCTTGAGAGAAGACCGAACCTTCTTTCCATACTTCTCGGTGACTTCTTTGAACGCAGTTATCTTGGAATTGATGTCTGCAATTGTGCTTTCCTTCTGCTGGAATGCAGTTACATCTGCGAGGAAGTGGAGGAAGTACTCGACATCCTTGGAATGTAGCACTGCTCTGTTGACCTTCCAGGTACATCGGGGTTCATCACCTGGGTGGGATAAATGAGTCACAAGCCGTTTGTATCCCTTCAGCACATTGGAAACTGCTCTTGATATGTGGGGAACCTGACGTGTCCTGCCGACTCTACTCAGAATACGGTGGGTCTCTCCGAGCGCATCAAAAGCTTGTTTGAGGCTGCTCCTGTTGAGGGGGCTGTTCCGACAGAAGAAGTACAAAGAAAGGAGCAGTGCATCAACTTTCTTGTACAGCTGTATCCCTCGAGCAGCATCCTTGTAAGCCAGTTCATTTCTGTGTGCAGAGCAGTGAACAGCTACAAGTTCTGATCGGTGTAGCCGTTCTCGCAGTTTCGTCACAAATCCATTGTTTTTCCCCAACATGGTGCTTGCGCTGTCTGTTCCAGTTCCCACAATCTTCTTTTCCCACGAGGGGCCATCAAAGATCACTTGGGCATCCCCCTATTTTTTACCCCAACAAAGTGGACATTAGTGACAGCACCGAACTTATGCCAGTTCGGCCTCAGTGTGGCTGTTGTCAGTTGAACCATCGCAGATGTGGGACACAACCTTTGCTTTGGCAACCATCCCTTTGATTTCATCCCTTTGTGCCTGAGCAATGTGATGGATAAACATTGCACACAGCTCGTCGTTTCTGTAGGTTTTACCAATCTGTACCTCTTTCATGTCATCCAAGGTATACATCCACACAAAGTCTGTATATGGTCTTGAGTGTCTGGCATTGGCACTTGCATTTCTGAAAAGCTTACACATTTTGTGAAATGTCGCTTTTCCCAGTTGGTCCATTGTCTTGCGCCAGCAGATGAACTTTTGTATTCAAGCCATGAGAATTCCTTTATCCAGTGCAGCTGAAATTCTTGTTTCTTCTCACACACATCGTACCTACACTTATGAGCAACTTTATCATCGGCACTCAGGTTTCTTTTGGGAGTTGCACTTGCAACGTGTAGTGGCTGCTCGTTTACGAAATCGGATATATCGGGAATGAAGATTTAAAATTATATTTTTCGATACAATGTGTTTCGTTTATGTATGTACATTGCACACCTAATTCAAATAGCTTGCTTTTATATTGTTATAAAACGAGTGGAAAATAGCTACTCGCCCGGAGGACTAGTGCAGGCCAAAGCTTACTCATCTCCAGGAATTTCTACTCGCCTCAGGCGAGGGGGCGAGTGTTAAGTTCGATCCCTGCCTATTACAGCTTTATCACAAATGTTACAGTCTCTCCATTCTAGCTGTATTCAAGTTTCTTCGGTTATTAACAGGTAATTTGTATGTTCCTATTCTGAATTGAAATAAAGTTTTATAAGTGTTCGGGAAGAGTTTCCATATAACTTTTTTTCTTTGATAAAATTTAAAGTATATTGTACATTTGTATATTGGCTACCAGTGGTGCCACATAGTGACTAGTGTGGAACCATTTCATATATGCACCAGAGTGCGCCACTGTATACTCAACTACAATAATAGGATTGTCATGCTTCACGAATGTTACAATGATCGATGAGAATAATAATAAATTAATAATGCGACATATGGTGATGACAGAATATGATAAAAACACGATATAAGGAAATCTATTTTAGGTCGTGTATAATAAATACTTGTGTGTGTCAAGTTGTGTGGAAACATCATTCGTTGTATTGGGTAAACCAAAACAACCTAGATATATTTGGTATCTAGATGCGGATTGAGCTGTGTACAGGGCACATGTTGTGTGTAGAAGCAGTAAACTACTCCACCGAAGTGTTAATCTCTGCAGATTTGGAAGATTTGTTATTCCTTTGGTGTATCAGGTTCCCTGAAGACAAACACTAACAACAGTATGACCAGTCCAATGTTGTGATGTGGGGTGGTGGGTGGTGATGTGGGGTGATGTGGGGTGATGTGGGATGATGTAGGGCAATGTGTGATGTGTGGTGATGTGTGGTGATGTGGGGGTGATGTGTGGTGATGTGGGATGATGTGGGGTGATGCGGGGTGATGTGGGATGATGTAGGGCAATGTGTGGTGATGATTGGTGATGTGGGGCAATGTCGGGTGATGTGGGATGATGTAGGGCAATGTGTGGTGATGTGGGGGTGATGTGTGGTGATGTGGGATGATGTAGGGCAATGTGTGGTGATGTGTGGTGATGTGGGGTGATGTAGGGCAATGTGTGGTGATGTGGGATGATGTGTGGTGATGTGGGGTGATGTAGGGTATGCAGGGGTGATGTGGGATGATGTGGGGTGATGTAGGGCAATGTGGGATGATGTGTGGTGATGTGGGGTGATGTAGGATATGCAGGGGTGATGTGGGGGTGATGTGTGGTGATGTGGGATGATGTGTGGTGATGTGGGGTGATGTAGGGCAATGTAGGGTGATGTGGGATGATGTGGGGTGATGTAGGGCAATGTGGGGTGATGTTGGATGATGTGGGCAGGGCTAGACATTAACGCTTGTTCGATTGTCCAGGACAAGTAATTACCAATGTCCGGAACTTGATTGAGTCACAATATTAACAGGGCTTGAAGTTGCTACTACTTCGTTGCATTTGTGAGTATAATCTTACGCCTTTGACTAGATAAATTGATTTAGTTGCAGTGTGCAATTTAGAATTTGTCCATTAATTATTGTCCTGCCTGTGGGCGACTGACATTTGGGTCCTTGTGTTGATATATTAATGGGCATCAGCTATCAAACAAATTGTGCATGATGCCACTTTAACCCCTTGCTCTGCCCATGCTTACAATTTAGCAAAATGTTGATAAATTGTAGCAAGTGAATGATGACTGCCTAAAGCTATAGGTACGAAGTCCTATACAGGCACCCCTGTACTGTCCACCCCTGTACTGTCCACCCCTGTACTATCCACCCTTATATCACTTGGTGATACTGTGAGGTGAAGTGAGATAATGTGGGGCAATGTGTGGTGATGTGGGGTGACATGGGATGATGTCGGGTGACATGGGATGATGTCGGGTGATGTGGGGCAATGTGGGGTGATGTGGAATGATGTGAGTGATGTGGGGCAATGTAAGGTGAAGTGAGATGATGTTGGGTGACGTGGGAGGATGTGGGGTGACGTGGGATGATGTAGTGTGAAATGAGGTGATGTGGGATGTTGTGAGGTGATGTGAGGTGATGTAAGGTGATATGGGGTGATGTGGGATGATGTGATGTGATGTGGGGGGATGTGGGTCGATGTGGGGTGATATGGGTCGATGTGGGGTGATGTGGGTCGAGGTGGAGTGATGTGGGGTTATGTAGGGTGATGAGGGGTGGTGTGAGGTGATGTGGGGTGACGTGGGGTGATGTGGGATGATGTGGGGTGACGTGGGAGGATGTGGGGTGATGTAGTGTGAAATGAGGTGATGTGGGATGTTGTGAGGTGATGTGGGGTGATGTGGGATGATGTGACATGATGTGGGTGGATGTGGGTCGATGTGGGGTGATGCGGGTCGAGGTGGGAGGATGTGGGGTTATGTAGGGTGATGCGGGGTGGTGTGAGGTGATGTGGGTCGATGTGGGGTGACGTGGGAGGATGTGTGATTATGTAGGGTGATGTGGGGTGGTGTGAGGTGATGTGGGGTGATGTGGGGTGGTGTGAGGTGATGTGGGGTGATGTGAAGTGACGTGATGTGGTGAGGGGTGATGTGAGGTAATATGACGTGATGCAGTGTGATGTATATGATATATGTAATGTATATGATGCAGTGTGATGTATATGATATATGTAATGTATATGATGCAGTGTGATGTATATGATATATGTAATGTATATGATGCAGTGTGATGTGATGCCCTCACCCACTGTTTCCGCATTCCCTGGACTGAACAAGGTTGATCACTTGGCTATCTACAGGCATGGCACTTACCTGCAAATAGAAACAAAACAACGTTAAAAAACTGTCCACAAAACACACACAAATGTTTTGTGATTGTAAAAATGCTAGCGATTAAAGCATAATAGTAAAATATTTTCATGTGCATGACACCTTTCTGTGTTCCTGCAGGAGGCCCTTCTCACTTCGTGCCAGGCTGCTTCAGGGGTTGGTTATAAATACTGTATGTTTAAAACAAACATTGTAAAGTTCTAGTTGATTGGCGAAAGTGCACACAAATGTTCTGTGTTTGTAAATAATGTTAACACTCGTATTTCACGAATAAGAGGCACCTCATCAGATACACCATTCTGGTACTGTCCATAATAGAACAACCCTGTCAGCATGGCTACCATGTATGATTCCTTATTTATCAATGTAACTGTTTCATTACATTATGAATAACTGCATTACCAGTTAATGTAATCTAGAGCAGAGAGGAAAATATTTCATGGTTTTTAAATACACTATTGCAATGCATGTTCCCGGGCCTGGGGCATTGATAGATCACAACGACTTAGTTGTACCGTTTAATCCGGATCATTTAACTGGCTCGCAAGTACCACATGCAAAACTTCCAACTCGTTAAATGCAATATCATTCATAAAATCCAGTTGCCATGCCAACAAGAGAGACATTTAATTGCGTCCTGGAGAACCGACAATGAGCGGATGGATAGGAGACGGGACAGGAACCTGGGGAAGGAGACGGGGGAAGGGGACAGGGAAGGAAGGGAGGGGAGAGATGGATGGTGGCGGAGCTGGAATGATTAATTGTTGTAACAAACACCTAATTGTGATTGTCAGGCCAGAGACAGTTTGGCATTGTCTGCAGAGAACACACAGGCACGGTATTGATTGTCTCACAGCTCAGTGTCAGTATAACACGCTTGTACACACACATGGCCATATGCACGGTTACATATATGGCTACATACACAGCCTCATACATGGCCACACATGCCATTCCACACACATGGCCCTACACATACACACATGCACGCACACATACAACCACGCTGTATGAATGCATGCACGCACACAAACACACTCTCTCATACACACATACACGCTCACACACATGCACTCCCATACACACACACATGTACTCCCACACACATACACTCTCACACATGTACTCCCACACACATACACTCTCACACATGTACTCCCACACACATACACTCTCACACATGTACTCCACACACATACACTCTCACACATGTACTCCCACACACATACACTCTCACACATGTACTCCCACACACATACACTCTCACACATGTACTAACACACATATACACTCTCACACATGTACTCCCACACACATACACTCTCACAGATGTACTCCCACACACATACACTCTCACACATGTACTCCCATACACATACACTCTCACATATGTACTCCCACACACATACACTCTCACACATGTACTCCCACACATGTACTCCCACACACATACACTCCCACACACATACACTCTCACATATGTACTCCCACACACATACACTCTCACACATGTACTCCCACACACATACACTCTCACACATGTACTCCCACACACATACACTCTCACACATGTACTCCCACACACATACACTCTCACACATGTACTCCCACACACATACTCACATACACATGTACTCCCACACACATACACTCTCACACATGTACTCCCACACACATACACTCTCACACATGTACTCCCACACACATACACTCTCACATATGTACTCCCACACACATACTCCCACACACATACACATGTACTCCCACACACATACACTCTCACATATGTACTCCCACACACATACACTCTCACACATGTACTCCCACACACATACACTCTCACATATGTACTCCCACACACATACACTCTCACACATGTACTCCCACACACATACACTCCAACACACATACACTCTCACACATGTACTCCCACACATATACACTCTCACATATGCTCACACACATACACGCATGCACTCCCACACACATACACGCTCACATATGCTCACACACATACACGCATGCACTCACACACACATACACTCTCACATATGTACTCCCACACACATACACTCTCACACATGTACTCCCACACACATACACTCTCACATATGTACTCCCACACACATACACTCTCACATATGTACTCCCATACACATACACTCTCACACATGTACTCCCACACACATACACTCTCACACATGTACTCTCACACACATACTCTCACACATGTACTCCGACACACATACACTCCCACACACATACACTCTCACACATGTACTTCCACACACATACACTCTCACATATGCTCACACATACACGCATGCACTCCCACACACATACACACTCACATATGCTCACACACATACACTCCCACACACATACACTCTCACATATGTACTCCCACACACATACACTCTCACACATGTACTCCCACACACATACACTCTCACACATGTACTCCCACACACATACACTCTCACACATGTACTCCCACACACATACACTCTCACACATGTACTCCCACACACATACACTCTCGCATATGTGTAATTCCACACACACATATACACTCTCACACATGTACTCCCATACACATACACTCTCCACATATGTACTCATACACATACACTCTCACACATGTAATTCCCACACATGTACTCCCACACACATACAATCTCTACACACATACACACTTCCTTTTTTCACATATGTATCTCCCACACACATACACTCTCACACATGTACTCCCACACACATACACTCTCACACCCTACACACATACACTCTCACATATAATTCCCACACACATACTCTCACACATGTAATCCACACACATACACTCTCACACATGTAATTCCCACACACATACACTCCTTTCACATATACTCCCTACACATATTCTACACACATACACATGTACTCCCACACACATATTCTCACATATGTACTCCCACACACATACACTCTCACATATGTACTCCCACACACACTCACACACACACTCCCACACACATACACTCTCACATATGTACTCCCACACACATACACTCTCACATATGTACTCCCACACACATACACTCTCACAGATGTACTCCCACACACATACACTCTCACACATGTACTCCCTTACACATACACTCTCACATATGTACTCCCATACACATACACTCTCACACATGTACTCCCACACATGTACTCCCACACACATACACTCCCACACACATACACTCTCACATATGTACTCCCACACACATACACTCTCACACATGTACTCCCACACACATACACTCTCACACATGTACTCCCACACACATACACTCTCACACATGTACTCCCACACACATACACTCTCACATATGTACTCCCACACACATACACTCTCACACATGTACTCCCACACACATACACTCTCACACATGTACTCCCACACACATACACTCTCACATATGTACTCCCACACACATACTCCCACACACATACACATGTACTCCCACACACATACACTCACATATGTACTCCCACACACATACTCTCACATATACTCCCACACACATACACTCACATATGTACTCCCACACACATACACTCTCACACATGTAATTCCCACACACATACACTCTCACATATGTACTCCCACACACATACACTCTCACATATGTACTCCCACACACATACACTCTCACAGATGTACTCCCACACACATACACTCTCACACATGTACTCCCTTACACATACACTCTCACATATGTACTCCCATACACATACACTCTCACACATGTACTCCCACACATGTACTCCCACACACATACACTCCCACACACATACACTCTCACATATGTACTCCCACACACATACACTCTCACACATGTACTCCCACACACATACACTCTCACACATGTACTCCCACACACATACACTCTCACACATGTACTCCCACACACATACACTCTCACACATGTACTCCACACACATACACTCTCACACATGTACTCCCACACACATACACTCTCACACATGTACTCCCACACACATACACTCTCACATATGTACTCCCACACACATACTCCCACACACATACACATGTACTCCCACACACATACACTCTCACATATGTACTCCCACACACATACACTCTCACATATGTACTCCCACACACATACACTCTCACACATGTACTCCCACACACATACACTCTCACATATGTACTCCCACACACATACACTCTCACACATGTACTCCCACACACATACACTCCCACACACATACACTCTCACACATGTACTCCCACACATATACACTCTCACATATGCTCACACACATACACGCATGCACTCCCACACACATACACGCTCACATATGCTCACACACATACACGCATGCACTCACACACACATACACTCTCACATATGTACTCCCACACACATACACTCTCACACATGTACTCCCACACACATACACTCTCACATATGTACTCCCACACACATACACTCTCACATATGTACTCCCATACACATACACTCTCACACATGTACTCCCACACACATACACTCTCACACATGTACTCTCACACACATACACTCTCACACATGTACTCCGACACACATACACTCCCACACACATACACTCTCACACATGTACTTCCACACACATACACTCTCACATATGCTCACACATACATGCATGCACTCCCACACACATACACACTCACATATGCTCACACACATACACTCCCACACACATACACTCTCACATATGTACTCCCACACACATACACTCTCACACATGTACTCCCACACACATACACTCTCACACATGTACTCCCACACACATACACTCTCACATATGTACTCCCACACACATACTCTCACACATGTACTCCCACACACATACACTCTCACACATGTACTCCCACACACATACACTCTCACACATGTACTCCCACACACATACACTCTCACATATGTACTCCCACTCACATACACTCTCACACATGTACTCCCACATACATACACTCTCACACATGTACTCCCACACACATACACTCTCACATATGCTCACACACATACACGCATGCACTCCCACACACATACACGCTCACATATGCTCACACACATACACGCATGCACTCCCACACACATACACGCTCAGACACACGCACGCATGCACTCCCAAAAACATACACTCAGACACAGGCACTCCCACACACATACACACTCATACATGCACTCCCATACACATACACACTCACACTCCCACACACATACACACTCATACACAAGCACGCACGCATGCACTCCCACACACATACACGCTCACACACATGCACTCCCACACACATACACACTCATACATGCACTTCTATACACATACACACCCACACACATGCACTCCCACACACAGACACGCTCACACACATGCACTCCCACACACATACACACTCACACACTCCCACACACATACACACTCATACACACACACGCACGCACTCCCACACACATACACGCTCACACACATGCACTCCCACACACATATACACTCATACACAGGCATGCATGCACTCCCACACCCATACACGCTCACACACGCATGCATGCTCACACACACACACACACACACAAACACACACACACACACACACACACTCCCACACGCAGCCATACTGTGTCACTCATCTGCTCAGGGCACATGTCTGTAGTACTCTGTACAAAGGTCCATCAAGTGATAATCACCAATCCACAGACTGTCCAGTGGAACTAATAATGACCAATTGCAGGAAAGATTAAGTGGACAATGATGATGGTCCACCCACTGGAGATTAACACTGATCTATCAAGTGCAAACTAAAATTGGTTCATCCAATTTGGGACTTCTTTTGTCCTTAAATCCTCGAAAATCAAGGTTAATCAGTGATACATCAAAACAATGGGGTTGGTCAATATCAAAATTGTTAAGAAGTGTTAAAAAAACTAAGTTCCACTTTGTATTGGCTAAAAGACAAACATCCTGTGTACATAACATTCAGTTACAATGCAATGTAAAGTAAAGGTAAGTTCTTATATAGCGCAGTAACCAGACCTCAGGACTGCCCAAAGTGCTTTACACTTTACTCCCTGGCAGACTTGTTCAATCGAATACCATCTCAACTTCTCTGGGAAGCGTTCAGCCATGCTGCAATTAATGTGTGAAGACTATTTATACACAAATATCCACCAATGTGTATAGCCAGGTACTCATTCTTACAGCTGAATGAACTGGAGCAATGTGACACTAAATGACAGTCAGTCATTAGTGTGTGTGATATTCACTTACAATGTGGTGTGACACTAAATGACAGTCAGTCATTACTGCGTGTGACATTCAGTTACAATACAATGTGACATTAAATGACAGTCAGTCATTAGTGTGTGTGACATTCAATTACAATGCATTGTGACACTATATTTCAGTCATTCATTATTGTATGTGACATTCAGTTACAATACAATGTGACACTAAATGACAGTCATTTATTAGTGTATGTGACGTTCAGTTACAATGTAGCATGACACTATGTTTCAATCGGTCATTACCGTGTGTCACGTTCGTTACAATGTAGGTGACACTAAATGACAGTCAATTATTAGTGCAGGTGACATTCAGTGACAATGCAGTGTGACACTAAATGACAGTCAGTCATCAGTGTGACATGTGAGCAAGTGAGGCAGCAGGTGGAGTGATTAGACCCAAGTGGAAGCAGCTGTGCGAGGGAATCAGTCTAGATGAGAGCTTCGACTAGAGCAAGACATTTAATGTGAGACCTCTCTCTTTCAGTGCCGTCAGTAATGTAATGTCATTATCGGCCTTTGTACATTCAAATAAAATCCACTTCCTGAATAGTTCTGTTTTTGATGCCTTTCGCCAATTGCCAACACTGGTAATGTAATGACGTTGGTGTGGCCACGTTCTTTGTGCATATTCAGATATCCATGCATGTGTTCCACAGCTGGATTACTTCACTGACTATCTCAGGATTAGGCTTTTTTACCATAATGGACTGCCTGCTGTATTCAGGGTAAGTGAAGCTAACCAAACGCTTAGCATTGAAGCATTAAACTGATAGGAATGGTGAAGTCTAAGACACGAACATATTTCAAATAATCTCAGTCTCGTTACTTGTTTTAACTTCATTGTAGCTGTCAACTGGTCAACATAATGAAGATATGCAGAGTGCACGATGGCTTTAGCTGACAGGTAGTCCATCAGACTGGCTGACTCAGAAACAACTAGTACTAATATTAATTTACTAGTCCTTAAAAATAAATGTCCCGGGTACCAGCATATTGTTGTATCATATATATGTGACAGTTGTGGCACATAGTAAAACTAAAGGTGGCTGTATTTCATAAAGAAAACAAGCCGTTTCTCATTTCAATTAAATGTTCAACTAAATGTGTCGTTAATAGAAACAAATAAATGTGATTTCATAGATCCAATTGCAAAGTCATCAGAAGAAATAACTGTAGTTTAATCAGGGACAGTAAACAGCAGATGCCAGCAGAATTTGAAGCCTGACAGCGAAGAACCAACTTTGTCGGACTAAGACTAAGTTGCATCATTTGGCCTATACTTCTCATTAGCATTTAATTTCCCAAAGCCAACGACTGAACAATCAGTAACATTGCTGGCAGTTGGTAACTTGCTAAAATAATCACCCGATGTGGGAGTAACACTGGGACAGCATATAACTATGTCTGTAACCCGCGCATGTATGGTTGTCAGCCGCCATTTATATTCTCCATGTTCAGCAAGTTTCTTATTCAATGGTTGTACGGAATATTTAGCTGCGTGTAATAAAATGCTGCCTTATAGTCTTGTTGTTTTATTCCATCACAACACCCAACTAGCATGTACACAGCGTATATTAATTCACATAATCTCAGCTAGTCTGATGGGACTGCTCCTCTAAACATGGACTAGTCCAGTCACTGAAACTACTCGTCCGGGATGATCGGACCGGTCTTTTCTCGCAGCCTGGATATGATGAGGTAATATGAGCAGAGAATGTGTGAAGCATGAGTTATGCAAATTGGTTGTCAAACGAATTAGTGCCTTTGAGATGAAATGCTACCACAAACTTAAGAAACACACAAGACATGGCACACACTCTGGGTAGGGTACAGTGCCAACAGATTAGTAAAAAACTTAAATATTTTGGCCAATAACATGTGGCATGATGGCCTGGAAATAGACTTTACTTGAAAGAATTGTGGCAGGGAAAAGAGGTCTTGGCACGAGAAAACAGACAGCAGGATATGGTCTTCAGAATGGCCACAGCAGCCGAGAAAACAGACAGCAGGATATGACACATCTTCAGAATGGCCACAGCAGCCGGTGGAATAGAAGGAGAAAGACATCCACTCCACAAAGAGATTTGGCACTGACATTCTGAATAAGATATACAATTTTTTTTAATGTGTAAAGAAAAATTATCTCATTCTAACCTTGACCCTCAAACTGTGAAATCTCAGATACCTGTTGGCCTCTCGCTGTCCTAGAGTGACCAGCCCCAAAGTCACAGTGAATGGACCCAGCCACAGTTCCACTCAGTCGAACACACTCAATAAGCTATGAATACATGAAACATTTATAACAATAATGAGGTGAATGATTATTTTGATGCTGGCCTCAACACAATACAGGTGCCAGTTCCGTTCAGTTCAGCCCAGAAGCTAGTCTTGAACACATGAAGGAGTGCTGCTATATATATATATATATATATATATATATATATAGTGTGCTGCAGACTGGAGTGTTGACTAGTGCACTGGTTTTGTTTGCTCAGTGCCCGAATTCTCAGAAGATTTATGAATTCGTAACTCAAATTTTTGTAGATATGACAACCAGTATTGATCGTATCTGAAAAATATGACAATGTAGTCTCATTGTAAAGAACATGTTGGAATTGGTCGAACGTGCTTTGCCTCCAACTGAGTACATTGTACATAAGACAGTGGAAACCAGAACAGAGATTTCAACACTTCCTTTTACATGGATGTTTCTGATGATGGATCGTTCCTATTATCAGGAGTCCCTAAAGCAAATTTCACTGTGCTTAGATATTCCATGAGGGAACCTCTAAGGATAGCATTTGTTGTCATATTTACATAAAATGTGAATTACAAATTCGTAGGTCTTTTGAGAATACAACCGTACTGGTCTTGGTGACCAGAAGGTATTGGGTTCAAACTGGTTTGTTGCAAAATTGCATAAGTTACCTGGCATCATGTGTATGGAAAGGAAGGTAGAAGTATGTGTCTTTTGGAAAAGACAGAAACAACTGTAGATCCATTCTACCTACTTCCAAGATTCCATGTTAATGCGTAGCCTGCCTTGGACTCACAGAGAGGTGGTCTCGGACACCAACCACCAGTAAAATAGTGCAAATATACACAGGCCCCATAGACTGGGGGGGTGGGATGGGTGTGTAACTGTGTATGCACCCCCCCCCAGCTGACGCAAGAGGGAAGTAATTGTGTTTGAAATGAAATTATTATGCAACAACTTGTTTAAGACATGGAGTGCCCCTCTCAATCAGAAAAATCTCCAATACAACTTCTCCACGACATTGCGAAAAAAGGAAATGGTTCCATGCACCCCCAATACAATCAACCACACTACGGGCACCTTAGGACCACAAACTGTGAACTACTCAGGCAAATGTTACGTACAGGCGTAAACACTTGCACATGAACGCCATATTGCCACTGCACTTTATTAATCTATGCCAGTACCAACTACAATAATTCATGTATTATTGATAGCTGACTCGATAGAATTGTAATATTGCCATGTACTGCCTTGTTATCTGTCAAGGAACTGTAATTGTAAGTGAAATGCCAACTCCATCTGGAACTGGTCAAAACAGTCTCAAGATTCTGTTCAAATACACCATGTCATTTTTGGAGCTTTTTTAAAAACTGTAAATACACTCAAACACCTCTGTGAAACTAGATGTGATTTTTGGAACAGTGTATAATACTATGTATATTTGTTAATTCTGATCACATCCTATTACTGCGATGTGGAACTTAAAAATGGAATCAAAGTACCTTGTATTAAAACAAACATATTACGCTCAGTTGGAGATGTCAACACCTGTAGAATTATTGATGTTGTGTCACATTTATTATACCTTCCACCCACCAGTAACAAACCTGACAACGTCACACTTCACCCACACACACTCATGCCAACACTTCACCCACACACTCATGCCAACACTTCACCCACACACACTCATGCCAACACTTCACCCACACACTCATGCCAACACTTCACCCACACACACTCATGCCAACACTTCACCCACACACTCATGCCAACACTTCACCCACACACACTCATGCCAACACTTCACCCACACACTCATGCCAACACTTCACCCACACACACTCATGCCAACACTTCACCCACACACTCATGCCAACACTTCACCCACACACACTCATGCCAACACTTCACCCACACACACTCATATCAACACTTCACCCACACACTCATGCCAACACTTCACCCACACACTCATGCCAACACTTCACCCACACACACTCATGCCAACACTTCACCCACACGCACTCATGCCAACACTTCACCCACACACTCATGCCAACACTTCACCCACACGCACTCATGCCAACACTTCACCCACACACGCTCATGCCAACACTTCACCCACACACACTCATATCAACACTTCACCCACACACGCTCATGCCAACACTTCACCCACACACACTCATGCCAACACTTCACCCACACACACTCATCGACTTCTATGCTGAACACTTCACCTTGCATTACTACCGCTTCATATGCCAATACTTCACCTGAATACAATTTTATATCAACACTTCACCCACACACGCTCATGCCAACACTTCACCCACACACACTCATGCCAACACTTCACCCACACGCACTCATGCTAACACTTCACCCACACGCACTCATGCCAACACTTCACCCACACGCACTCATGCCAACACTTCACCCACACGCACTCATGCCAACACTTCATCCACACACACTCATACCAACACTTCACCCACACAAGCTCATGCCAACACTTCACCCATACACGCTCATGCCAACACTTCACCCACACGCACTCATGCTAACACTTCACCGACACACACTCATATCAACACTTCACCCACACACGCTCATGCCAACACTTCACCCACACACACTCATGCCAACACTTCACCCACACACACTCATGCCAACACTTCACCCACACACACTCATGCCAACACTTCACCCACACACGCTCATGCCAACACTTCACTTCACCCACACACTCATGCCAACACTTCACCCACACACTCATGCCAACACTTCACCCACACATGCCAACACTTCACCCACACACACTCATGCCAACACTTCACCCACACACTCATGCCAACACTTCACCCACACACTCATGCCAACACTTCACCCACACACTCATGCCAACACTTCATCCACACACACTCATGCCAACACTTCACCCACACATTCATGCCAACACTTCACCCACACACACTCATGCCAACACTTCACCCACACACTCATGCCAACACTTCACCCACACACACTCATGCCAACACTTCACCCACACACTCATGCCAACACTTCACCCACACACTCATGCCAACACTTCACCCACACACTCATGCCAACACTTCACCCACACACTCATGCCAACACTTCACCCACACACACTCATGCCAACACACTCATGCCAACACTTCACCCACACACACTCATGCCAACACTTCACCCACACACTCATGCCAACACTTCACCCACACACTCATGCCAACACTTCACCCACACACTCATGCCAACACTTCACCCACACACACTCATGCCAACACTTCACCCACACACACTCATGCCAACACTTCACCCACACACGCTCATGCCAACACTACTCAGCAGGGAAGTATTAAACATGCTGCGATAACTGCACAAAACTGTTCTGTCAATGACCAGCTACTCATTCGTATAGTTCAATAACCTGGGGTTAGGGTTAGACTGTCCAGTCTTCAAACAGAAGAGAACGGATATATATATTCTGTATGTTCTTCATTGCAAGTCCAATAAATTAACTACAATTGTTTTTGCTTAATTCTGACCAGATCTGGTCAAAAATCATTTAACTGGCTGTCCGATGATTTCACAATAATGAAACACCACAATTGTACAAATGAGTGCGTATGATAGTGAATTGTTTCACCAAACATGCCAGAAATGAAACAAGCATCCAATAGAGCCTGGTGTGATAGTCGACTACTTGTTAGACACCAATAGCTAATACAATTAAGTGCTATTACCAAAAACAGGATGCAACATCAAACTTGAAGTCAATTCCACATCTTGCATCGGCGTCTAGCAAAACACCATTAGCTACACCGCTCAGTAAGTGGTTCTACATTTGACGCCGATAAAAAAAGTATCTTGCCACTTTTGCTGTCTTCATTGGTTGTGTTTGCAGGAACCAAATGCCCATGACCAATGTCAAAAAGCTCTCCGTGAAATCGCTACTAAAATTCTTATGACCTAATGGTGATATTAACTTCAGACTGGTAATCCTCACAACTCAGTTCTACTTTCCAAACATTACATGTCTTATCAGCCACAGTTGGCCCAAACCAAAATCAGACAAACTGAAAAAACAAAGCAATGACTGGATAATGGGTTCGGGCTTTCTTCAATGTTTCAAAAATGCGACATGCAATAGCGGGTACTGAAATTGCAGTGTTCGAAACTAAGATCTTTGAATCGGCGGCCGCCGATTCAAAATCCATCCCACTGATTAAGCAGATCTGGATAGATTAAATGGTTTGTATAGCATCTTTTTCTTAGCACAAGCACATATTAAACCCTTAGAGAACCAAGGTTTATTTTTAATATAATGCTTTCTCAAAACTTGTCTTACTGAGCAATGTTTGTTAAACATATTAGTACATATAGTGTATATTTAAGAATTTGTCATAAGCATGATTAACATCATTTTTGTTTAGGACAGTATCCCAGGACTGTAAACATAATTAATTAGAAAGTGAAACCAATGTGTCTCCAGTTATCATTCTATTATAGTGAACTTTTTTAGGACTTTTCTAAATTTATATAGTATTCACATATTGCAAAAACTGGTAAATGATTACCAATATCATTGAATAAAATACCACAAGTAAGGTTATGTTTCATCATTTCATTCACTGGTAAATACATTATCAATTAGTGTGGCTGAGCAGTCTGTTATTCTAGTTGGTTTATCAATTAAAGGGTAAAGACCCAAACTGTACATGAGATCAAGGAAGTTTTTGGTACTGCTATGATCCTCATGCTTGAACAAATCTACGTTAAGATCACCACACATAAATATTGATTTCGCATCATATAAAATACTTTCAATGCTTTCACAAAAGACATCTAGATTTGTGCAACACTAATGCAGTTAAATACAAGTACTAGCTTTGGGCAGAGTTTCAACAATCAGGACATACATTTGGAACAATATTTATTATTATTATAGGCTAATTTGGTAATTTAAAATATTATTTTATAATTTGCAGTTTATTATTATAGTGTGCTTACATAGATGGCCTAATTTTAATTATTTATGTATATATATAATTATAAGTGCAATGCAAAGTTATATTATGTTAGTATAACTTAGCTCTATTATGTTAGTGTACATATAGTTAATATTAAAATGATTACTGTTTAATATCTTATGTACTTACATGTAAAATTCTAATGATAGACATTCTCATGTGTAATCAAAGAATGTGGAAAAATGGAAATGTGTCAATGTGGTTTGTAAATTACTTTGGTGGACCAGTTCAAATTCAGCAGGGTCAGTTCAAAATCGATTTGTGCCAGTTCAAACAAAATATCTGGGCCAGTTCATTTTTTTGCTAATTTCAGACACTGGACTGATGTAATCAGCAGTGCCCCTGGTGTGCGATGATGGCGACAAGAGGAAATCTAATTGAAAAGGGACTTTTTGGAAACTCATTCCATTTCTAAAACACAAGTCCTGCATTTTTCAGTGACTGCAAATTACATTTAAAACACTTTCCATTTGCCTTGTGATGTACAACAGAATTACAGACAATTGATTTTTGCGGGAGGCAGCCATTACACTATTCCCCCGACCCTGCAGAACCTATAAATGGCAAAGTGTGAACCGTCTTCCATCATCATTTACACTTCGCTGTCTGTTTTATCAGATTCAGTTGTGCCAAGACCCACCTATATAACCTCTTTAAAACGGCTGTAATTTACTGAAGAATTAGTTATTCCGTTTTCCTCCCCAAATCCCCCCAAATCTCTATTTTATACAGGAAATCCACATGATATGTGATGCCTGCTTCTTATGAAGTGCTGTACCCAATCCTTAACACTGCTTAAATAATTTATACCTCACCGCCTGTGCATTCAAACACCAACTTGATGTCCCTAGGAAGCATTCAGCCATGCTGTAATTACAATGCAAAGACTATATGCACTTACACAAACAGCTCTTCCTTTGCCACACCACAACCAACAACATGCATGGCCATAGTCTGCGATTTATCCAGGTGGTGGCCAGGACATAGGCTTAAGCCAACAGCTTTTTAAACAAAACTATAAAGAATTTGAATGGTCTGTCTGACACAGTTGTGTCTGTGTAGCCACGGTGGACAATTTTAAAACTTTATTTGACAGATAAATGTGAAGTCTGTGCAGTATTACTGCACACACCCCCATATTGGCATAATGAAGGTTCGGGTTTATGCCAATTAATATATCGACATAAAAAACAATAATGAATATATATCAACATTTCCACCACTATATATATATTCACTCGGGTACTAATTCATCCAGCAGAATGAACTAATGCAAAGTGGCGTGAACAAAATTTCCCAAGCTTCAAGAGGAATTGATCTCAGGTTCTCTCAACTATTCTAATCATATAAAACTGAAACAGCAGTTCTACAACCACACTACCATAACATACTCCAATCAATAAAACAAGAGAAGGGCCTCTATGAGATGACACAAGACCACTTCTGGCTTCGGTACCCATCTACCCACCCACCTTACGAAGAACACCGCACTCGACAATTCCTCCTTCCATCCCACAGCCATAGATTCCTTCTGCCAAGTGATCCTTGCTGAGCCCTGACATCCCCCTGGACACGGTTCCCCCCTCCACAGCAGCGACATAATTACTCCCACCGCTATTATCTGCACAATTGCACTCATTATAGGTAGAGGACGCTGCACACATAAAACTCCAACGTTCTGCTGGTGTTATTTGGAGCAGCGATGCATCGGTCAATTAAAATAATGTTTATTCTACGGGGCTTTGGCAGGATGGGTCATTACCATAGCTTCAAAACGACAGAAGTAATAAAG
The DNA here is from genome assembly GCA_020002185.1 of Paraescarpia echinospica. Classification (NCBI taxonomy): domain Eukaryota; kingdom Metazoa; phylum Annelida; class Polychaeta; order Sabellida; family Siboglinidae; genus Paraescarpia; species Paraescarpia echinospica. The sequence goes on from CM034535.1 coordinate 57,626,678, forward strand.
ATGAAATTATATTGATGCCATCATACATATACATTCCATATCAAACTGCCATCAAGCCAAACAGCAATGCGTCAGTGCCTGGGAATGGTTTCAGAGCTGCGGCTATTTTTGTTTTGTCCTATAACAAGAACTACTTCATAATATTGCCAGGAAACTTGTCCAGGAAGTCGACTAACCTGATTGCGTAAGTTGGCCCTTTGATGTTGAGGAGTCACTAAATAATTAAGTGAGAGAGATAAAAATGTACACAGCAACCTTTCCATGGCCTGGCTACCATAACAAACACTTCTCATTAGTACACAGCAACCTTTCCATGGCCTGGCTACCATAACAAACACTTCTCATTAGTACACAGCAATCTTTCCATGGCCTGGCTACCATAACAAACACCTCTCATTAGTACACAGCAACCTTTCCATGGCCTGGCTACCATAACAAACACCTCTCATTAGTACACAGCAACCTTTCCATAGCCTGGCTACCATAACAAACACCTCTCATTAGTACACAGCAACCTTTCCATAGCCTGGCTACCATAACAAACACTTCACATTAGTACACAGCAACCTTTCCATGGCCTGGCTACCATAACAAACACCTCTCATTAGTACACAGCAACCTTTCCATGGCCTGGCTACCATAACAAACACCTCTCATTAGTACACAGCAACCTTTCCATAGCCTGGCTACCATAACAAACACCTCTCATTAGACTACTTTTTGTTCAAATTCATACTTTTTATTTCAAATCCTGTGTGACACCACATAAATCTGTGTAACATTTTAAATTGGTAAACATGCCTTTAGCATTTCGATTTCCCATTCTGGTTGAATGCTGCCATCTACCAGGCTACATTTACAAAATATAAACTTATAATAAATTAAATCTATATACATGTTTTGTTGAGAATCTGCTCACTAACACAACTATTTTCCTTTTGACTGTTAAATCAATGCAATTTGATTTTATATCTACATGCAGAAGAAAAGAAAACATTTAATTTGTGTACTTCATCATGATATTTTCATGTGAAGCAAATCTGTATTAAAATAGGATATGGCCATATTTGTCCTTTGACAACACTGTCATGTGACCTCAAGATAGTTACACTGAAAGCCCAGCAAAGTTTTCAACTTATTTGAAAACTTCAATTTAATTTATAAAATATATAAAACATTTGAGTAATTGAATTAAAAGCATGCGACAATTTAAAGGTCTACTTACATGGCACACTTGAAACTGGAGTCAACTTATTTGCATTAAAAGAGAAGGTAATTGTCTCTGTAGACATCAGACATTGCAGGCATTTTATCTTAAAGAGACAGCGTAGTTGTTGATGTAAGACGTGACGTCCTACAGCTATCATCAGCCCTGACATGCTGTCTGCCCAGTTGCCCGTCTAATCTCCACACAATGCAGTCTGCTCGGCTGTGATTAATTGCAGGCAATCTTCCAGTTATGTTTCGTGCATCAGAAGCATTGATTGCGTGTTTGTTTCCCATCCAGTGTCCCAAACTGAATTGAAACCGGATCCTGTCAGTAATAATTTCATAACTTTTCTGATGATTTCACAACTAAATCAAATATACAAACAAGTTACATATCATACTTAAACTTACAGGGTATTTTACAGAAATAAGATGATCTAAAGAAATGCGATTGCAGTGGGAACCATGTGGGGGGTCTTGCTGTTAGGAAGCATACTTTCTATTTTTAAAACAGCACTTCATATTTTACATGGATAAGGAGATTTTTATTGTGATAATCCTTATACCTATTTCACCTCAGTTCTCGCCTCAAGAACAGCAAATAGTTTCCCATGACTGAGCACTGAGACTGTCTCAAGGTTTATTATCTGTAGTTGTTTTCCAGTTTCTCTACTGATTTTGATGGTATTGTTTTTCTATTTGTTTTCTTCTGGTTTGCCCAGTCTAAGCTACTTTATGTGTGGCACGACCGCAGTTGGTTGATGGTCTGCGTCTGAACTGTGTCTTCCGATAGCGAGTTCCTTGATTTTTGTCAGGTGGAGAAGAAACAGTGTCTGTTTCCTGTTGATCTTTGTGTTCGTAGTTTTTCACTGTGGCCTTTTGGGTTAGCAGTGGCTTTCAGGAACATCTACTTTTGCGAGCATTTTGAGTGAGTATTTATAATCCTGGTTGATCGAGTCCATTCCTTTGATGATTTTGAATGTTTGGATGATGGCTGTTCTGTTTTCTGTAGTTCAGTGTAGAGAACTATCCTTTGTACTTTCACTTATGTTTCCTTATTTAAATTATGATCTTCTAGTTGTACTTTTATTTTTGCATGTTTTATGGTTTAAATCCAGGTCTATAAATCATGTGCGTTTCTGTTTCCAAATAACTAAAATCTGTTCTTGTATTAGTAAAAGTAAAGGTAAGTTTTTATACAGCGCAGCATCCACTCCTCACGACTGTCCAAAGCACTTTACATTTTACTCCCTGGCAGACTTGTTCAATCGAATACCTTAATAAAAGTAAAGGTGAGTTCTTATATAGCGCAGTATCCAGTCCTCAGGATTGCTCAAAGTGCTTTACACTTTACTCCCTGGCTGACCTGTTCAATCGAACACCATCTACTGTGATGCGCAGTAGTTTAGCGGTAAGAGCCCTGGACTCTCGACTGAGAGAACGCAGGTTCGAATCCTGTGCGGCGGTGTCGAACCATGGGCAAGTTCATTTACTCTACATTGTTTCAGTTCACTCAGCTGTATGAATGAGTACCTGGCTATAGACAGTGGTGGATATTTGTGTATGAATAGTCTTCACGCATTAATTGCAGCATGGCTGAATGCTTCCCAGAGAAGTGCCTTTACTAAAATGGCACACTGCCCTTTTGAAAAAAAAGGGCAAAACTGTTAAATATGGGTCATGTTAACTATTTAGTCAAGCGTCGCACGTGCCTTTTTAGCTATTGCTCACCGCGTTCTATGTGCCCTTTTTCTGAAATGGTACCCTGCCCTTTTGAGAACCTGGGCAGAACACTGCTTACACACTAGTCACTAGCGAGTGACAAGCTGGCAGCAATGCCATAATGTGCGTAGGTGACATGTTTGCGATTCCGAGATGGATTCATGGGTTCAAGCTAAATATTAGAAGCGGGGAAATCGGGGATTGATGTCAAAAGTCAGGGTGCGTGTTATACATGGTGATACAGAAATTCTATCAAAATTTAGCAAAAGTCAGGGTGCATATTATACATGGGGGCGTATTATACATGGAAATTTACGGTATGTGCCTTTTTGAAATTGTATGTGCCCCAAATCCGTTGATTAAAATTGTGATATTTTGTATATGATAGTATGATCGTTTAAATAACCTGGTAAATGTGAGCATTAAACATTTTTTATATCAGGCATGTAATATTATTGCAACTAATTTGTTTGAATTATATCCAGGACTGTCTGTGCGACATATTTCTAAGGGACGTAATGTATAAGTATCAATATCAACAACATGCTCAGCGACAGCGTCTCATTGGTTACACCACCGAATACATCCTCATTCACAGTGCCTGGTGGAGATACACTGTCGGGTGTCGGTTTCTCACTCATGGTCCCGGTGGCGTCAGTGGCAACGCCACTGCATTCGCAGATGTTCAGCTCGTTTTCGTCAACTGCAGTCTCGGGTGGGCCCTCAGATGCGGCAGTTAGCCTTTTTTTGCCCACCCAAGTAATGTTGTTTGTTTGGGCAATGGAATGGGTCTTTTCTTTGGCGGCATATCTGCGAGATTCGATCAATGAACTATAATTTAGGAAGTCTATGGGGCAACAGGCGACAAAATTATTAAATCGCAGTAATACAATTCACCATCACGCATTTCCGGTCAAGCAAGACAAGACCTAATTTGTCTCAGATAAACACGCTGTTTTTATATGCAGCATTCGGGCACACACGGCCCATTGCGCTTTTGTGGTCAAGCACGATAGGACCTAAATTTTTGCTGAAAAACATGCTGTTTT